>OY282451.1:62539059-63139059 GCA_958295655.1 Palloptera scutellata | reverse complement strand
TTAGTTTAATTTTAATATTCTTTTGATTCCATATCCACTACTCGTGTGTGGTATCTTAAAAATGACTGTGGCAAAAAATTATATACTTGTTGTTTTTATCACAGATGTTTAACTACCTTTCAACCACGTATTTCCATTTTGAACGAAATTGAGTTTTTAGCTTACATTGAAATCACATAAGAATCCAGTTTGAAATAAATCCTGCGCAAGCTTGTACTATAAACAAAAATTCTAGACTTTAACACTGAATTTTATTTTCAATCATTTAGTTTTTTTTTTTTTAGATTTATGGCAAAATATTACTTTTGGAGATACGTGGTTGATTAATAGAGGTAGCGACATACAGTTTATATCATAAATAAGGGCAAATCAAAATGTAAGAAAACATGGTTTTCAGTAGTCCAATAGTCTGAGTATCTAGTTATTCTGCCATGCTTAGCACAAACTACTCAGTGGACATTTGAAAAGTAAATAATCAGATATCGAGTTTTTTGTGTATGCAGAAGCTTTAAAAAGTATTTTACATTTCCATCAAGAACTTATAATTTTAAACATATTTTTGACAGGGTAGATTTATTTGCTAAGTAGAGTATAGACAAGTGGTTTATGCTATGTAAAATTGGTCCATTTTGTAGGGCATATATAAAGACTATCACTCAAGAAAGTTAAAACGAACGAAGTCCTTAGTCCATAGCGTTCATAAAAGCTGTCATTAACTCATTTTGAACATCTGTATGATTTTGCGTGCATCAACTTTAAAAATCCGGTAAAAATACGTTTGAAAACTTTTACCAAAAGTAATAACTACTTAATATTTCAACATTAGCTCGCTTAAAAACTGCATTTACAGAACTTAAAATTATCTTGTTTTAATGTCAGGTAAACAGACATGGTTTTTTTGGAAGGTAGTTTGGAAATCACCAAAAAATAGTAACTTTGATTATTTTGCATTTAAAATGTGTCATTTTTCATCTAGGTCAAAATAATAAACTTGATGTAGAAATTATAACCTCGCAGGTTGCTATATATTTTTCAGAGACTACAGCCAGTTAAACTTTTGTTAATCAACATTTGGAAAAATTGGAAATTTCAACAAAAAATCAAATTTTTCACATTTCGCTGCCTTTAGTTTTTAATAACTCCTAAAATAATCTTTTAAATAATATTAGTTGACTCTAGCGGTTCCAGCACACCTGAAATATATAGTAAAACACACATGAAACCTACAAAATTGTATCAGGGCTTCTGGTTGTTGTTCAAAATGGGTTAAGTGGAATACTGCTTCACCGCTCCGAAGCATTATCATTCGTATTTAATACAGGCTTGTAAATTTACGCAGAAGCTATAGGAAAATTTGTATAAATAATAAAATAAAATGTTTCAAATATCTTCTCAAGATTGCAAAATTAAAGTAAGATCAGTAAAACAAAATATCTTGTCGAAGCATTTGCGCTCTTAATTCAATATAATTATAAATCATTTTAAAGATTTTTATCGGAACCATTCGCGCTCTTAATTTAATATAATTGTAAATAATTTCTAAGATTTTTTTTTTCAGTTTTCCATTCATCGAAAAAAATTTGCTAAATTTAACACTCTAAAAAAAATATTTTAAAAAAAATTATAATAAAAATTAGAAAATAAATAATTTTGAAAAAAAGTCTGTAAATTTCTTTTACTTGTGTAACAACAAGAAACTTTCATTGTTATTACAATTCAGTTAATTTCATTTGACTTAGTTAATTGAAGTTAAAGAGCAGTGCTCAGAAAATCGAACCATCCAAAGGGTTCGGAAAAAAGTAGTTCATTATGGTATTCCTCTAAATATCTTCAAACTGTATACTTGTGAAAACTTATGAAAATATATCCCTCGTAGTTCCTTTATTTCTCCGAAAGATCTGTCTCCTAAGAAATGGAGTAAACGAAACGATTCTGGAGATATCTTCTGATATTTCTTTTTCATTTACCCCTTTTCACATTAGCTAGAGCAATGGGACTAAGTTATAAGTACCCTAGCCATAATTCATAATGCATACTTACTTACTTAGCTGGCGCTACAACCGATGGTCGGTCTTGGCCGCCTCCACAAAGCTTCGCCAGTCACTTCTGCTATGCGCGCGCTGGCGCCAGTTGATAAGGCCAAGTGCAGTCAGGTTGCCCTGCACCTGGTCTTTCCAACGGAGATTAGGACGTCCCCTTCTGCGTGATCCTCCACCGTGGTTCGAATAAAACACCCTTCTAGCCGGAGCGCTTTCTTCCATTCGCTCAACATGACCCAGCCAGCGAAGCCGCTGGAGTTTTATACGCTTGACTATGTCAGTGTCGGCGTACAGCTCATACAGCTCATCGTTCCATCTTATTCGATACACGTCGTCCACGCATACTGGACCGTAGATCTTACGGAGTATCTTCCTCTCGAACGCTCCTAACAGCCTCTCATCATTGATGGTCAATGTCCACGTCTCTGCGCCATACATTAGGACGGGAAGGATGAGGGACTTATAGAGCGTTATTTTCGTCGGTCGAGAGAGGGCTCTACTTCTCAATTGCCTACTGAGCCCGTAGTAACACCTGTTGGCAAGAGTTAGTCTCCGCTTGATCTCAAGGCTGACATTATTGTTGGTGTTTATGCTGGATCCTAGATAAACGAAATCCTTGACGACTTCAAAAGTGTAGTTGTCAACAGTGACATTTTGTCCAAGACGCCGTGACTCTTTGTTTGTTGACACAAGGTATTTCGTTTTGTCCTCGTTCACCACTAGACCCTCACGACGAGACTCCCTTTCCAGGTTGGAGAATGCTGCACTGACTGCTCGAGCGTTTTTGCCAATGATGTCAATATCATCAGCGTATGCTAGCAGCATGACACTCCTGTAGAAGATAGTGCCAGAGATGTCGATGTTCGCAGCTCGAATTATTTTCTCCAGCATAAGGTTAAAGAAGTCGCACGATAGGGAGTCACCTTGTCTGAAACCTCTTTTGGTATCAAATGGTGCGGAGAGGTCTGTCCCAATTTTCACTGCGCTGGTGGTGTTGGTCAGTGTCATTTTGCAAAGACGAATGAGCTTTGCAGGGATACCAAAATCAGACATTGCGGCGTACAAGTGATCCCTAATCGTGCTGTCGAAGGCGGCTTTATAATCGACAAATAGATGATGGGTGTCGATCTGTTTTTCTCGGGTCTTTTCCAGGATTTGGCGTAGTGTGAATATCTGGTCGATGGTGGATTTACCAGGCCTGAAGCCACACTGATAAGGTCCAATCAGTTTGTTGACGATGGGCTTCAGTCTTTCGCACAGTACGCTCGATAGAACCTTATATGCAATATTAAGAAGGCTGATCCCACGGTAGTTGGCGCAGATCGTGGAATCACCCTTCTTATGGATTGGGCAGAGTACGCTGAGATTCCAATCACTTGGCATGCTTTCATCTGACCATATTCTGCATAGAAGCTCATGCATGCGTTTTTTGAGCTCTTCGCCTCCGGTCTTAAACAACTCAGCAGGCAGGCCATCTGCACCTGCAGCCTTATTGTTTTTCAGCCGAGCAATGGCTGTTAAGACCTCCTCATAGTCAGGCGGCGGTACTTCAACGCCGTCAGTGATTGGGGTTAATTCATAATGCATACCATATATATATATATATTTTTTTTTTGTATATATAAGAAATAATGCTCTGTTATTATCTCTAATTACCTGATGGAATATTTCCGGACATGTTATGGAATCTGCGTGAAAACGTTATTTACTTGCCAAAAGATTTTCTTTAAGATGGGACGTAGCCAAGTAGCAGACTTGGCTTGGGACGTAGCCAAATCTGCTACATGGCTACGTCCCATCAAGCTGGAGACGGGTAAAAGTAATATTTATCCCTAAGGGTGGAAAGAAGGGTCACGAAACTGCTAAGGATTTGAACCA
Organism: Palloptera scutellata; assembly: GCA_958295655.1. NCBI lineage: Eukaryota > Metazoa > Arthropoda > Insecta > Diptera > Pallopteridae > Palloptera > Palloptera scutellata. The sequence goes on along the minus strand of OY282451.1, from coordinate 63,135,142 downwards.
TTAGCTTGTCATCCTTTGTTCTCAAAACTTTTAAACGCATTCTAGATGCTCACCTTCGAGATAAGATGGGTGGAACGTTCATCTCCAAATCACAACATGCCTACTTCAAAGGTAAATCAGTAGAAACGGCCTTGAAGCACTATTAAAAGATCAATTGATCACAAACAATTCTCTTTAGTGGCTTCCCTATACATTGAAGGGGCCTTCAACAATGTCAATATACATTCCATTTTAGGTGCTCTAAACAAGTTAGGTTCAGACGCGAGTCTAATTGAATGGATCGAAAACATGCTGAATACCATACAAGGAAAATGATTGCCAACGTTGGCAGTAGTGCAGCCACGTGCTCTGTCTATAGAGATACCCCGCAGGGTGGAATTCTGTCTCCACTTCAATATTAAATTAAATGGCGTAAGACTTACGCTATCTCAACAAGCTAAATACCTAGGTAGTACTTTAGACCCTAAACTCAGCTGGAATCTCAATATAGAGCACAGAGTAGAGAAAGTACTCTATACGTGCAAGAGAATGCTGAGTAAGAAATGGGGTCTTCAACTAAAAATATCATTGTGGTCATACACAGCCATTGTAAAGACCAATTCTGACATACGCAGCCCTGGTCTGGTGGCCTGCTGTAACTAAGAAACTGAGTAGAATACAAAGATCAGCTTGTATTCTCGTTACAGGAGCACATAGCACTAGTCTAGCTGAGACTCTTAACTTACTCACTCACTCATTTTTAATAGACTTACAAATGAAATCAATCGCCTGATGTAGCGCAGTCAGACTCAAAGAAGTAAGAAGCTGAACCACAAAAACATACGGCCACAGCAAGATACTCCCACAGGGTTCATTGCTACACAACATCAACACTGTTTACATTACACCTATCCTAAACTTCAGGAATGAGTTTCCTGTATTTTTCCCATCCAGGGCGAATTGGAGGACAATTAGTGTAATTGGGGGTTTTGACGTGGAGTTCTAGCAGTGTTAAGGCTACTCTTGCTTCTCACTACCTCACTATAGCCGGACAGAAGTGGAAACGAATGACTACCTGCGCAAATATATATAGAAATTTCCCCTTTTAAACGCCTTTCGGTTAGGTACCACACTCGGTTAAGTTCTACTAAACTTTATGCTAGTATAGACATTTTTTTTGTAATTTGTCCCTTTTAAGTATCACTTTAAAAATACATTTGATATTTAAAAAAAAAAAAAAAAAATAAATAAAATCGTTTAATCTTTGCTAATCGACCATGACTAGTTGTCGAAAACAATTTTTTTCCATGGTTGAATATTATAATTTTATTTAATCCAAATAAGTAAGTTTGTTCGTTAAGCGGGATTTTGTTAAGTACCTTCTGTGCTTAAGTACCACAAGACATATTCAGCTGACATCTTACTTAACTGGGGTTTACTGTATATTTATCAACTTTAATTAGTACATATAAATATATGACCTTAAAAGATAAGGCTGGTATAGGGGATAAATATCTTTAATTGTATTGATCTGCCTGTGAGTTGACATCGCAAGGTAGCAATATTTTAAAGCTATAGCATGAAAGCTGTTAAGGAGCACATAAACTATTATTTTTAAGTTTTATTAAGATTGTGTAAGCCCTATTTGATTATGGAAAAATACCAAAAAGTAACAAACAACAGGTTATTCCAATTTTTGGTCTCAAATTTCTTGAAAACTGTGGGTGATTCAGCACCGAAAAATCTATAATCTATAATCTACCATACGCGATGGAAGAAATAAATATCGTGTTGTACAGTGTAATTCATACAAAATGAGATAAGTTGACAAATTAAAGTTTTTTTTTTAACTCATTGTACAGCTCAAGTATTCGTATTTATTTATTAATTTTTTAAAAATGTTTATTTGATTTAGATTGTATTATTTAAAGCCATCATGGTCCAAAATTCTTAAAATTTTCATAATAATTGGGTTATTGTTAGGGCTGAATGAGTTTTAAGAACTTCCCACTTAACGATCACGTCCACAGAAACCAAAACTACATAGAATTGGCTTTAACAGAAAATTATGACCTAATCAAGGGACAGTCAATACTAGGGTTAAACAAATAATAATAATTTATAATAAAATAGACAGAAATAAAAAACACAAAATTGGGAATACAATTTTCCAAATTAGACATAAAAACACGCAAAATAGATAGAAATAGTCATAATTATGCACTATCTGACATGTTTTTGATTTGATAAAATACGACCTAACGAAAATAGCAAACTGAGCGATATGATACGACATACAAAATGAACTATCGCAGATATTGGAAGGCAGTAGTATGTACTATATTCTTCATAATTGACTGATAATGCTAAAACAATTTCGATAAAGAAAAATAAATGGGAAAAACAAAAAATATTTTTATGGCTTTTAGCATAGTAAAAAGCAAAAGTAAATGAAGCAACATTTTATTTGATTCATATTTAATCAGTCGCACGTTAAAAGGCCAAATAACAGCAGCTTTTTATTTATTTTTATTGCTTCTAAAGCCTAAACGATATTTGGGGTAGGGAAGGTAAAAGTTAAAACTTCCAAGCACAAATTAATGCAGCCGTCGTTTTAAAAATGCGTTTACGGAAGGCTCTAATCATCGCAGGGTTTCTTATAATCTGGACTAGTGTAATATTTTATTTTCTACAACGCAATAAGAGTAAATTTTCTATGAAAACAAACTCCATTTTACCAAAACTAGCCGAATTGAGTGAGCATGAAGAGTGAAAAAACAAAACAAAACAAAAAAGTTAAATAAAAGTGAATTCTTTTTCCGATCAGATGAGTTTAAATTACGGAAATATCACCGTCCAGCGAAACAGACAGCTACATCAGTACGCCCACCAAATGGTCAACCAATCATTCCTATATTGGTGTTTGCTTGCAATCGTGTGTCAATTAAAAAATGCTTAGATAGTTTAGTGCGATATCGACCGAATGTAACACAATTTCCCATCATAGTATCGCAGGTGACAATGTATATATACTTACCATGAACTGTAGAAAATATACACATCGTTACATTAATGTAGAAAGGCCCTAACTAATATTATTTTTCACTTTCGGTTTTTCGGTAGATTCTGATGAAACTTCAAACTTGCAGACAATATGATTTTGAAAAAAATAAAACTTAGTTAGGGCTTTTTTACATTAAGGTTACGATAAGTATACAAAATACTTAGATTTTTGCCATTAAAATTATTGTTTTCTTACTTCAAAGGATTGCGGTGATGAAGCTACCGAAAAAATAATACTTTCATATAAATCTCAAGTGTCGCTCATTAAACCCCCAGACCAATCTAGCATTTCTGTACCGATTAAACAGACGCATTTAAAAGGATATTATCAAATCGCACACCACTATGGCTGGGCTTTGAATAGCACTTTCCAGCTGGGCTATGAATTCGTGATTGTTGTTGAAGACGATTTAAATATAGCCCCGGATTTTTTTGAATATTTCTTAGGCACCTATATGCTGCTGCAACAGGATTCTACATTATGGTAGATTTGTACATTTTTTGTTTGTTGCTTAATTTGAGTATAAAATTATAAAAACTAACAATTTACTATATCTATGCATACGAGTAGGTGCGTTTCTGCATGGAATGACAATGGCAAAGCGAATTTAATTGACACCTCAAAGCCTGAACTTCTATATCGAACTGATTTCTTTCCTGGTCTCGGTTGGATGTTAACCAAAAAACTTTGGCAGGAGGAGTTATCTGTTAAATGGCCTGAATCGTGAGCAGTTATACAATTTGGATAAAAAATACTTTTTAAGCATATGTAGTTTATATTTAGTTTTTGGGACGATTGGATACGTCACCCAGATCAAAGAAAGGGCCGCTCATGTATAAGACCGGAAATATCACGTACACAGACTTTTGGAAAAATTGGTGTTTCCAAGTATGTATGGTAACAGAATCTTTTATAATACATAGCTTATGACGTGGAAATGTTGAATGGGTTTAACGACTGCCTAAAAACAAAATTTCGCCAAAAACAAGTTTTTAAAAAAATTCAGTATTCTACTTTTAACTAAAGGCAGCAAGATTAAATCGTAAAGAACTGTTATCATTTCCTATTTATTGTCGAGGTTCAAAATAAACGTTTTAAGGAATATATTTAGGTAGAAGAAAGCTTAAGATTGGGTCGAAAATAATGGAAAAGGTGCAAACGTGTTCCTAAAAGCTACGATATTGGTTAGGATATGTGGTTTTCCATGACTGTTTTTCTTAAATTATATAGTTTTACGAAATTACTCTTCTTCTTCCTTTGTCCTGGGACTCCTAGCATAGGGACATGACGAATCGTCTGCATCGAATACGATATTTAGCGATGACTTTCATTTCTTTCCAAGACTTTCCGGAATCACGAACTTCCTTCTCTAACGTCCTTTTCCACGTGTCTTTTGGTCTACGACGCTGTCGGCTGCCTGGTGGATGCCATTCGAGTCATTGGCGGCAAATTACGTTGGGAGTTTTTCGTAGAGTGTGTCCGATCCATTTCCATCTGCGTAGCTTGATGTCGTTAGATAACGGTATCAAGTTGCATTTTTGGCGTAAATCTGTATTTGAAATGGTGTGTGGCCACCAGATTGCTTTTAATTTAATGATTTAATGTCTTCTTTCGCCCCACCATCCATAGAAATTAAACTTCCTAGATACGTAAAGCTGTTGACGTTTTCGATGTCGTCGTTGCCAGCCTTAAAATTGATGTCCTGCCTAGAAGGATTCAGCTTCATACTCTTTGTTTTAGAGGTAGTAATTTTTAAGCCGACTTTTTGCGAATCTGAAATAAGATTATCAATTTTAGATTTCATATCTGAATGCCTGAATGATAATAAGCAAATGTCGTCAGCGTAATCAAGATCTTATAAGTGTTCATTAAAATTCCATCGAATTCGAAAATTACTCTAAAGTAGTCTTATTCCTTTCAAAGATATGATTCTTTACTCAGCATTATTTCGCTTTCAATTCGCATCATAAATTAGTTTAAGGATTCAGGTCTTTAATGTGTAATAAAAAATATTGAAATTCTCTCTATGTATTGAACAAAATTAATAAATAATACTTTTCTTCTTTTATTAAATTTAGAGGTTTGTTCTTCGACAAATATCTTAAATACATTAAACTCAGTGATGAGTTTGTACAATTTACGAAACAAGATCTCAGTTATTTGTTTAAAGTAAGTATAAAATATTAAATTTTTTTTTAATTACTAACTTATTAAAAAAATCTTTTTTCCATCTGCCACATGTTAGGATCATTACGATCGTACATTTGTAAGGGATGTTTATGCTTATCCTATTGTAATATACGATGAATTGATTGGGAATGTAATTGAAAATGATGGACCAGTACGTTTGGAATACACAACAAAGGATGAATTCAAGAATGTGGCAACATCAATAGGACTGATGAATGATTTTAAGGTGCTTACATGAAAAGACTAAATGCTCTAACTGAAATACTTTTCCAACCAACATGAATTGGTCTTTTACTCGAAATTACAGTGTATAGACTGAAGCACATATTTATTTCGCCAATTACTATATTTAGTACTTAAAGTTAAATATTATAAGCCAATCTCGAGATCTGGCTAATTTTTAAATCTTTAACTAGTTACAGTTTCGAAATTGCAGCAGTTAATTACTGAATTGGTCGATAACAATTTCTACAATTTAAAGGATCGTCACACGATCATGTGATCGTTCCGGGATCACACTCCTTATGGAAAACATATTTTAAGCCATTTAAAAAAAATATTCTTAATATTTCTCAGACTGCTTACTGTGATTCTTATAAATATTTGGGTGAGATACACAAATTTCTGTTTTTAGATTCGACTTCAGCATCGAAAAATCTGTAAGATTCACGGGATCTAACAAATAAAAGTCGTGTTGTACAGTATTATCGGAAAGATCTCCACCAGCAATAACAATTTCATCGGAAAGCTTTGAGCAAAGCAATTATTTTTCATGTTTGTTTTTTGTTTAATTTCGTAAACTTAATATTTATCCTTTTTGATTTGTTTTTCTTACAGGAGAAGCAAAAAAAAAACCTTATAAAATGGAAAAAACATATTCTTTTAAATACTTTTTGGATGCAGTTTATATACAAAGGCTCCAACAAATTCAATTCTCAATCAGAAAATGCTTTTTTATTCTCAACAAAATTGTGGCACTTTTTGCTTCTCTGTGTAAAAAAAAAAAATTTAATTTCTATTGTAAATGATGATGACAATATGTATTTATAATTTCTAACTAAATTAACTTTAATAGTAATTTTTCCAAAATTTTTTTTTCAGGCTGGTGTCCCACGCACAGCTTATAATGGTATCGTATCATTTTACAGAAATAAACGACGTGTCTATCTAGCCCCAAAGGCTAACTGGCAAGGCTATGACTTAACTTGGAGCTAACCATGCATAATTTAAATATTTATCAGAAGCTATTGATTTGAATTGATTATTCATAGAAGGTTAATTATTTCCACGGTTGGAAATGAGAATTATTTGAACGGAGTGAAATCGAATAGAATTGTACTGGAAACTACCTCCTCAGGAATTATCGATATTATTCCAAAATATTTTTAACGAATAAATAGTTTTCAAATGTATTTAAATTCATTTTTCGAGTTTCTTTCAAATAGAAAATTTATTTCATATTTGTTTGCTATTTTCATAAAACAAATGTCGCATCAAAAATCAGTTCAGCAAATTTAAAATCTATGTAAAATACCAACCTTCATATTGATATTTACTTTTAACCCATGAACATTGAATAATTTTAACATTTATTAACCGATTGACTTGAGTAAACATGTTTTTGAAACTTCAATTCAGTACAATTTTAACCATGCGCCGAAATAGTGAAAATAGTCCTTCAGTAGTGTTAACTTAAAGTGCATATCGTCGAAAATTCGTCGTTTGGTGTCGAATTTTGTTGAGCACGGGACAGTGAGAGATCGCCGACAAGCCGTTCATCAACACCCAAGACAATCCAATGAACTGGTTGAAGCGGTAAGAGAGAGTGTTGCCGAGAACCCACATGAGTCGTATCGTCACCGTGCTCAGCATTTTGGCGTCATTGGATCCAACTTGCGGAGCATTTTGAAGGATGATTTGCATTTGTTTCCGAATAAAGTCCAATTGACTTGAATACGGCCAAACAGTCGCTCGAATGGTTGACACTGAACTTGATTTTGGAAGGAAATAATTTTGATGACCGACGAGGCCCATTTCCATTTCACACGAGATCCATGAAACACCATTGCATGACCATAAAGAGACTGCTTGGGCCGGCGTTTGCGTCAAAAGAAGAAGAAGGCGAAACAGTCGATGGGAATCGATATCGGTGGATGTTGGTTCATTATGTCTGCCCACAAATGTCTGGATGTTTACAGGTTTCAACTAGACGGTGGATTGACGTCACACTACAAAAAATTAATAATGCAGTTTCTGCAACGAAAATTCCCGGGACGTGTGGTGTCAAAAAATAGCGACATTGTGTGGTTATTTGAAAAGAAATGTGTACGCCAGCAAGCCTCAGACCATTGACGGGCTCAAGGCAAACGTTCGTGCCGAAATCATCGCTATACCACCCAAGATGATTGAAAAAGTGATGGAAAACGCAACAAAGAGGCCACATTTTGCTTTGATCAATAACGACGGCTGCTTGATTGACGTTGCATTAAAAAATTAGACCAAAAAAATGTTTAAGTTATTCAATATTAAAGATTTGGAAATATTTTCTATTTATTAGGCTTTTCTCTATAACTCTTGATATTTTTGTATAAATGACATTCTGAAATAGTATTTTTTCGCAGGAAAATACATTTTTTTAAATTCAATTCAACAACAAAGCGCTATATCTTTATCGGTGTCCTGTGATTGCATTCCCTCTCTCATTCTCCCTCCTCCTTCTTCGTTCCACCTATCAATCTTCCTTCCAATCAGCACAACGCAGGGAGGGGTACACCCTGTGTGTTGAATGAAAAAAATTAAAATCCAAGCCCATAACATTATTGCCTGCTAATGCTTCGCTTAACTTCGCTTTTTCTTTCCCATAGGAAAACGATATACATTTTTTAAAAACTCTCACAAATCGACAACATTTTATTATTTATGGTATATTCATGCTTGATGTTCATATATAACAAATACATACACACATGGTACTTTTCTTAAATCAAATAGGTTATTAATTATATAAATTAAAGAGACGATTTTACACTTTAGCTTGCTTAAATTCTCGGTACTTAATTTTCATCATCGATTTGCTCACAATCAATATCGCTACACTCAGAGTCTGATGTAGAGTTCAATTTAATGCTACCTGATGTTCCACCCATTGCCACTCTCCCACCCAAATGTTCACAACTGTCAATGTATTTAGCATTAGCATGTACTCTATCTCCGTTATTGTTGTTGTTTTTCTGTTGTAAAAAGTTGGCATTGGTATCGCCGAAAACACGCTCCAATTCAGCCAAACCATTTGAAGCGGTTCCGGCTTCCGCTTCTGGTGGAAATGCCAAATTATGCACTGTGTTGTATTTCAATTGTAGAAAAGCAGAAGCATTCGATGATGGCGCTGCTGGCATGGTATAGTCAATAAAGCGTCCACCGGCTGCACCGTTTATGCATCGTGTGGCTGTTGATGCATATACACCCGGTACACCAGGCAGCGATGTAGTTGATTGCTTGCCCAATGCATAGGGGAGGGCAAAATTTAACGGTTGACCACGCGCTAATATTGCATTACGTGCACTCTCCATAACGCTAACTGCGGGCAGTGTTGGCATAAGGGAAGATGTTGGTGTTGTTGCAGTTGCATTTGAATAATGTCGCAGAGCGGCAGCTGACATCGGTGTAGCAGTGGCTCCAATACCAACACCGCTTGCATTTGCACTGCCATTTAACATGATCGATTGTAATGGTGTTGGTCCGGTGGGTGTTTGACTAAATAGCCATAAACGATCGCCCACAACCATTGGACGGGCCATACCACCAATGCCCAGTTGTGCATAGTAATGCGAGGCAAGCGTTTCCACATCGGCAGTATATTTTCGTTTCCACTTAGTGCGACGATTTTGAAACCAAATTTTTATCTGCAAAATTAGAATATAATATAATATATACATATACATACATACATAAATAGTTAGAAACAGGGAGCGGATTATGATAAATTTACCTCCTTTCCTACATGAAGACCGATAAATTATATATGCGTTTGAAAGTTTTGTCTCACTGATATCCATTTTTGTTTTGCTATAAAATCTACTGTAGTCGATATTCCAGAATAATTTATCCTATAAAAATGCCATTCTGCATTCTATTTTTTCTAAAAACAAAACAAGCTTTCTTTACTTATACACCAAAAATAATAACATTTGGAATATCGCCTACAGGAGATTTTATAACAGAACAAGTAAAAAAAATTGATTCCTTAGCCTCAAAAATAGTAAAGATACCACCTATAAAACTACGAAAACAAGAGAGTAAATTGTGTGACACCTCCCTCTACATAGTATAAGTCTTAGATAAAAATAAACATAAAAAATGGATTCCTTGACCCCAAAAAAACAGTAAGATACCATAACTTAGCAAAATAATTTTTTCTCATTTATTCATAAACTTTGATTTTGTATTACTTTGAAAGAGATCATTTTGTAAATTTTCATTAAATAAGTAAGTATATACAAATAACAGAAATTAAAGTTCTAAATAAATAATTTTTGGAATCAGCGTGCCGAGAATACCTTAAAAACCATACTCTGAACATCGCCCCATTCACACAAGCTATTGCTTTCTTCATATTACAGTCGTGCCTGTATATAGTGAACTAATTATTGCAAGGACTGTTCACAGTATCAAGGTTGAAATTTTTTGTTCAGAAACTCGTTTTATTTGCTCAAAATACACATTTGTGTATGTTAGTGCAAGATATCGTTAGAATGAATTTGAAGGAAAATAGAAATGTACATATGTATGCTTATTGAAAGAACTCGCGAATAGATGTTGGCTTCTTGCGATCAGAAATTGACTAGTGGACCGCTTTTTCGCGTAGACTTCGCAGTGCTAGTATACCAGCATAATCATTCATGTACAAATATAGCACGCACAACATGAGTGGATGCGAAAAGCTTGGCCTTTGGCGCAACATGCGGTCATAGTCGACACTGATAAACTGAAGCTCATTGCGGTAAAGGCATACCACTTGCCACAATGGCTGTCTATCCCTTTATCGGTGTCCTGTGTAATTGCATTCCCTCTCTGATTCTCCCTCCTTCTTTCTCCTACATATCAATCTTCCTTCCATTCAACACAATGCTCTGCATTTATAGGGGTACACCCTGAGTGTTGAATGTATCAATAAAAAATAAATAATCAGTAGTGCGATAGCTTTATCGAAACTTTGATTGGCTTGAGTAGCTTTCACAGGACTAGTGATCTATATTTCGCATTGGTCGTCATCATCAGATTCTGCAATATTCTCGGCATCTTTCTCAGAATGAATCGATTCGAGTGTTCACTATTTAAAGTACTCCATGTAAAAATTTTGGTGTTCACTATATCGAGATGTTCACTATTTCGGGTGTTCACTATACCCAGACACGACTGTATAACTTTTTAATTTGCTTGGAAAAACTTGGTAAAGCATTTTCGTAAAATTTTTTACAATTTTCTAAGTTTTGTGTGACTTTTTCCAATTTTATGCTCTGTTTTTTTTTTTGGTGATTTTTAAGTGCTTAGTTTCCTTTTTTGCAATTTAAATTTGCGTTTTTCTTAGTTTCTAGGTCCACAAAATCCGCTCCCTACTTATAAAGTTCACATACCTGAGTTTCTGTTAAATGTAACTGTTTCGCCAATGCGGTTCTCTTTGCTACTGACAGATATTTCCCACGCTCGAATTCAGTCTCCAGCGCTTTGATTTGAGAAGCTGAGAATGCAGTGCGTGGTCTTTTCTTGCGATCGTCATTTGAAGCTGTAACGAATTAGTTTAATTCGTGTGAGTAATTACTACCTTTAAATTGATAAAACATTTTAGTACATAAAATATCTACTTTTTGCTTTTCCAGAAAATGGTTTATCTGGAGCTTTATGGCCTAAAAACCATTTAGTTTGATATCTCTTATACAGACTCGACTCATAATAATACAATTTTTATATATTTACAATTTAAAACACCATCAAAAAATAAATGTTAAATTTTCTTTTTCTTTTCGTTTTCAATTTCCCTGTTCAATTTTACTGCAAATATTGCATGAAAACTTACCAAGATATTAACAAATAAAAATCAGAAGGGTCACCCGGGTGGGTATTGGTAAGCGGAAGCTTAAAGCAACTCATTTTCCACTGATAGCTTTTAGTGGTTTGCAACATCCTTAATGAAAAACTTATAATGTTATAAATATCTTAGTTGTAAAAAAAATTCTTATAATTCTCAATACAATCAGTCAAACTGTCAACAATCTTGTCGAATCAATAAAAATAGTTTCTCATTGCATTAATTAGCAATTAATTAAGGAATTAGAGAAGTACTAAAAACCACACACAAACGCTTGCAATACGATATGTAATTTCGTTTGCCAACTATGTGGACTGACACAACTAATTGGCAAATTACGATTGGCAACAATTAGAATGTTTTTTCATGTCTTTGTATTGTATGTATATAATTAAATACTTAATATTATTCAATTCAACATCGCTATAAATCAATACTACATATTTAGTAAGAACAATAAAATTGTAAATGAGAACCTTTTACAGTGTCCTAACCATTGGAAAACTCTGTAGCTATCTGTGGCGAAGCGGGGAGAGATATGGATGAGAGTGAAGAATTCAAAAATTCTTACAATAGAATAGCAAATGGTCTTGTATCATTGGAACATTTGTACAGGATATTACATATATTTGTTGTTGTGATAGCAGAAATATTTTGCATTCGCAATGATGATGAAAAATGGTTTTCTAGACAAATTTTGTGTTGCATTTGTATTTTTCTTAAGAAACGTTTTCAAGATATGTACTATGGATGAATAATTTTTTCTCTTTACTGAGTTTATCCAACTAGGTTAGGTTATGGTTGAATGGCTGTCCTATAGTAGGAGACACTAAGGCCGGAACAGCCCATTGTGCTACCACATGATTGAACCTACAGTTATCGCAGAGCCGGAACGGCAGGGGTGGCAATTTGTTGCTGGTTTTACCACTGCCTGCCAAGAGGTGTACTTGTACACTTTCTTATAATTCCCATTCACCTCATATCGTTAGAATTGTAAGAAGGTTATGAAAGAAAATTAATCACCAGACTAAGACGAAATCGAACGCGAACGCAAAACCTCACGGATGAGAGTCTAGTGCTCTACTCACTACACTATCTAGTTTTTGAACCAACTAAAATGAATCGTATATCGTTTAAAAGGTATATTCTTCTTCTTTCCAACTGTTGATACATATTATTGTTTTACAAGCGATGAAAAAGCCGTCTCTTTAACAAGCCTAAGCAATCCAGGTAGGGGCAGAATGAAGCAGAAAGAATTATCATAATTCAGCAGGCGTCTCGTTATTTTTTGAAGGCTAGACAACATAAATAGTGAATGCTTTGTCGTGCCGTTTTCCCTCTCAATGCAGAATCTACACACTTATACATGCTGCATCGTCAATGACACCCAACTCGGTCATATGTTGGCAACATATGTCCCTGTGATCATACCTACTAGATTGCGATGATCTCAGCAGTTCTCCTGTCCGGTTCTTTCACAAAAAAGTTCGTAGTTCTCCATATATTTTTCTATGAGCATAACTAATGGATATATCGATCCATTATTCCATAGTGTTAAACTTACTCTAATTATTAGTTAATAATAAATCATTCGATTTACCGCAGAATCGCTGTTCATGAACCTTTTCGTTACCAGGCTCATTGAAGTGTTCTGGAATCCGTTTTATGCACAACTTATTTCGTCTCACGATTTGATTAAGTTTAGTTTTTTCATTTCCTTTTCCTTTTTTTACGATCTTCAAATACCCTATCCAATTTTTTGGCACACCCCTTTCGATTATCCAGCAAACAACATTAAAATTTCGATCTTCCTTGGAAGACCTGGAATTACCTGTTCTCAACGTCAAGTACCAACCAGAATCACTTCCAGATACTGTTTTGTAGCTGTCTCTTTAAAAAACCCTTGAGGATAATCTCTAAATTGTTCCATTAGTTTCGTTCACGATAGTCGATTACAATGATGAAATATCAAAGTTTCTTGAGTATTATTATAACCGAACTTCACGTATTGTAGTTACCAAATTTTTGGTAACTACAATATTGAAAGTTCCTAATGAGTTTGCAATGTTTCGGGTGCAACAAAAATACGTATTTAAATATTTAAATATTTAAATCTATGTACATATGAATATAGATATATAATATGTATATTTTTCACGATCATTTGAAAAACTCAAGAAAAGATCTTTGCGAAATTTTGTTTAATTAGTTATATGCTGCTGATTGGTTAGTTTTCTATCTAAGTAATTGGCCATTATGAAAAATATCCAGTGGGCATTGAGGTCAAAAAAAATTGTGATACAAATTAAAACATACATACATATGTATGTATTATAAGTGTGTGGGAGATATACTTTCCAATGTACTGTCATGCTTACGCGAGTGTACATAATTTATTTAAAAAAAAAAAGTGAAATTCTTTTACCGGTGACATTTTCGTCATTAACAACAGTTTTAAATAATTACTGCAACAAGAAAATCTAAAGCGTGCACAATTTTCGTTTGTTCTTTCCTTTAGTGTAAAAATTGTTAATTTTCAGTTTATTTGTAATTATTTCATAGATGACAGACGAAATCATTCATTCGTGCCCGTTAGCAGTTTAAATATATATTTTTAAATAAATTTCTTTAATAATGTGAAGAATTAGTAATTGCAGCACTTTCCTCTCAACCATTGAAACTAATTATATTATCATTAACAAAGTAGTTTTTGTTTTATTTTTTTTTTTCGAGAAATTCTAAAGATTTATAGATAAATGATGAAATAATAAATTAAAATGCACTAAGATCATTTACAAAAAAAAACTTACTGAAAATCTGGCTAAATTCCAAAACTAAAAGAATTACTAAAACTTGGGTTCAAAAAAATTCAATGCAATTCTCTGATTGTTTTGTGAAAATCACTTATCAGTTTATACTCTTTAGATCATCTCAATTATTATTATTTTTTAAAAGAAAATGCTCTTAAAAGGTTCTGTAGATTTGATGTGCTGAATTTGAATTTGGCCGTCGAATTTTAGCCATCGTTCCTTAGTCCTAAGTAACTAGTCGCTTAACTTAAAATGATGAAAAGAACATATGATTAAATTACATCAGTAAATCACTGGTCGCCGTGGTGTAGTGGTGGTGCGTTGGACTGCTACGCAGAGTGTTCGCGGTTCGAATCTCAGCACAGGCAAAATCAAAAAGTAGAAAATCTTTTTTTTTACACGACACCACCTCTTGGCAGGCAATGGCAAACCTACAAGAGTAAAAATTGCTATGAAAAGCTTTTCACTTCGCCGTTCGGATTCGGAATTAAACTGTAGGTCCCTTCCATTCATGTACAAATATGAGACGCACAACATGAGTGGATGCGAAAAGCTCGGCCTAGGCCCTCCATGTGCTGTTGTGCCATTAAAAGTGTCTAAAGTAAACCACTGGCAATAAAATTACTGTATAAATAAAATAAATAAAATATTTTAAGGACCCACTAAAATATTTTAAAGGAGTCAACTTTTGAACCATGAACCACGCGGTCAAAATAATAGTAGTGCTGATACTTTGCTTATTTGCTTAATTTTTTGAGCCGTCGTTGTAATGTACTGTGATATAGACACAGCACAAGAAAAAAATTACCGAAATTAAATGAATACTCATTTGCACCAAAAGTTTACAAAAAGGTGAGTATTGTGTTTTTATATCTTTTCTATTGGGTTTAGTAAAAATCTGCTTGAAAATTGTGCCGAGGCATGCACTGTATCAGCGTGATCTTATTAAAAAAGTAATTTCTGAATGGAAAACGTACAAAGAAGTTCAAAATCTTGTTGGTTGCTCACCGATGATGGTTCGTAATGCTCTTAAATATCAAACGCAACCTGAAGCACATGGACGGTACCCTGCAATGTCAAAGAAGATATTGTAAGATATTTCAAGAAGAACCCATTCGCCCCTGCTACTGAAATAAAGGATGAGTTACAAGTGGAGGCAAGCATAGAAATTGAACGTAGACGCTTGCTAGAACATAAAAAGCATGTGTCGAAGCGAATAAAGTTCGCGAAGCAGCATTTGAATTGGCCCACAGAAAAATGGAGAAATATTATTTTATGGACTGTCGAATCAAAAATAGTTTTATATGGTCACCCAACTCTGAGTTCAACCCAAAAAACACAACGAAAACCATTAAACATGAAGGGCCAAGCTTAATGGTTTGGGCATGTTTTTCGTATTATGGATTTGGATCAAAGAAACCATGGATCGGTACGTGTATCTGCGCATCCTGCAGGAAATCGTGCTACCGTATGCCCGTGAAGATATGCCACTGCTTGGGTCTTCCAACAGGATAATGACCCAAAATATACAAGCAAGGTCGCGAAAAAATGGTTTCACAAGAAAACGATTAAGGTTATGGAATGGCCTGCAAAATCACCAGACCTCAATCCAATTGAGAATTGAGTGGTGTGACGTGGAGCGAGCAATTGCTCATTGTAAGCCAGCAAATAATAATCAACTTTGGGAAGCAGTAGTGCTCGCATGGAAGTCACTACCTAAAGAAAGATGTGAAAATTTGGTTAATTCGATGAATCGGCGCTGTTTTGCAATATAATCGAACAACGGCCACGCAACCAAGTACTAATTTGCAGAAAATTTACCTTATTATTCTTTAATCACTATCTTTTGAAATGTTGTACAATGTACATTTTTTGTTTTATTTTCACGAAAGTAAAGCGTACTACTATATTTTAGACCGCCCATATTTTGGAGTGTTTGCCAGATTTAATTTAAATCTCATTAAAATGAAATGAGTTCTTAAGTTTTCTTTTATGATTTTGTAGTTAACATTTACAACGTGCAATTTGTAAAAAAAATCAGATTGTTTTCTTTCTTTAGTTTATTGCAGAATGAGTACTACTATTATTTTGACCGCAGCTGTATATGTACAAATTAGCTATATCGGTTCCTATGGGTGCGACGATTGCCCAAGGTAGGAAATCTGATTGACCAGTTGTGCAAGTTTACTCGGTTTTCAGTTCATCCAACGTCATTTCTTATATTACGAAAACCCTCTACTGTATAACAGCGAGTTATATTTGTACCTACAATGGACCTACAGTTTTATGTATCCGAATCTGAACTGCGAAGTAAAAAGTCTTTCTTTAAGAAAAAGACAAAATTTTACTTGTAGTTTGCCATTGCAATCCAAGATTATTTCAAAAGGCAATTGTAGTAAATGTAATCTACAAACTTGGGAGCACTATGTAAAAAAAATTATAAGTAATACAAAAAATCTCAAACACAATGTTCAATCCCCAATTCTCCGATACAGAGAGTATTCGATATATGTAATTTCGTAGCTTTCAGGAATTCGAAACTTACTATTACTGTTGCCATCTTCCGAGGCAACATCACTTTTTCCATCTTCACAATTTTCCTCGTTGAAACTCGATTCTGATTCAGAACAGTGTTGTAATTCAGAATTTGGATTATGATTCTGTTTATACGAAGTTCTCGTCGGTATGTTTTCTGTTTCTTGATCGCTTTCACTATGACGGCAATGTTCCGTAATATCACTTAACAGTTCAAAATTTGATTTCATTTTGCTAATATTATCGGGTTTTGATAAAATATTTTCGATTGAAAAACTGTTGGGAAAACGGCGCACTGCTGACTGGGTATCCATAGTATCCAAAGATATTTAACGTACTAATTGAATTGTGCTGCTATTTTTATTAGATATTCAAAATACGCGCACTTCTCCCGTATTACGAATCACTTGGAATTATCTGAAAGAACTAAATTGAAAGCATCTCGTACATCCTTAGAGATACATGTTTTTATATGTGTTCTTGTGGGTTAACATACACATACAAGAATATACATTCACACACTTAGATCCAATAAAATCATGATCTGAAAAATGTAAAGAAATGAGATAGAGACAGTATGTATATTTTTAAAGTGATCCACTCGACTATTTTCAAGTGTATTTTTAAAATGCATACGTGTGAAATGGGGACTGCCTTCTTAATGCACACACTCACACAAACACACACACCCTTACTCGAGTGTGTGGTAGGCGTGTCGTTTGCTATTCAACATTTAAATGCACACCATCTCAATATAAGAATAATTGTCGCATATGAATGGTTTATTCGATATTATTTATTTACATACATACATAAATACATACATACATACATACATACTTACTTATGTGATTTTGAATAATATTTTTCGACTAATGGGCTACAAGTAGTGCAATTAAGAAATCGCACGAGCTGCTAAATATATTTAATTTTTCTCATTAAATTTAATTTAACACTTTGCTCTAAGAACATTGTCAAAATTGTTTGGCTAATACTAGAATTTATTGTTTGTGTCAATTTTGAAAATGGTTTTGTATGTATCTGTGTGCTGTGTTTTTGTTAGGCAAGATTTGAGTACCCACTCACTTTACGGTAATTAAGTACTATTAGGTATACTTATTGTAAATAAGTAGTATTTTTTGAGTAGCCATTTTTCGAGCATAAATAAAGCTGACGATTTTCATGGGTTCAAGAACTTGTCGCAGATTCATTTCATTTATTTATTTAAAGCAAACATAATGCCACAAAATATTGTAATTAACGGCAAATAGATTAATGAATAAATTTCTGAATTTGGATATGCAACTGTTATACGAAAGAACCAAGTCATCTTCAAGTTGAAAGTCAAAAATAAAAAATTATTTCGTTCTTTTGTTAACCACGATTTTGTAGGCATCTCAGAATGAATGTTCATTGTATTGGTTGCATAACTTGAGAAGTGATTCACAATTGATGGGGATTAACAATAATTTATACTAAATTACATCTGGCAATACTGTAACTACTTTCACGTTTTAGCCACGTCATGTAACTTCTGTTTTCATTATGTATCAATTTGCAAAAGTGTCACCACACATGCATTTGCGGAATGTTTAGCGTTTCTTCATTAATTCAAAAAAAGAAATGTTCTGCTGAAAGTCATCAGAGGCGACTGGTGAAGCTTTATACAGGCGACCAGGACCGATCAACAGTTGTAGTGTCAGCTAAGTAAGTAAGTAAGTACTCCCTCGATTAAAATATGCGAATCCTCATTTCTACGCTTTAAAAGTGGAGATTTCGACAAGTGAAGAATCTCGAAGTTGAAGAATATCTCCAATATTATTCGACCAAGACTAGTGCCAAACGTAAGTGGAACTCCCAATAACATTGGGAGTTACTTAAGCAGTAAATTTCCAGCTCCTAACATCATTGGGGTTCATTCAAAAGGAAGTAACATGGCTGTCATACGACTTGAAGTTAAGAGACGTCGAAAGGCGATTTTGCATGTCTGAAAAGCTGCTTCAGCGCTATGAAAATAAGTCGTTTTTGCATCGAATTATTACTGGCAATGAAAAATGGATTCATTACAACAACCCGAAGCGCAAGAAGTCATATGTGAAGTTCGTGCAACCTGAAACATCAACGACGAAGCAGAATATTCATGGCGTCAAGGTAATGCTCCGTATGCACATACAAATTTAATGGGATCAGAAGGATGTGATCTATTATACGGGTTAGGTAATAAAACTGTTACCTATTCAAACGACCATATTTTTTTTTGTGTGAAATTATTTTTTATTGATTCAAATTACAAAAATGTGTGGAAATAATAAAAATTTTAGAATCCATCCACTTTAGCTCGATGTGGCCACATTTTGCCTTGACTATGGCCTTCAAACGGTTAAAAAATTAATTGCATGCTGCACGAATATGATCTTGAGGTATTTTGGCCCATTCCCGTACAATCTCTTCTGCGCATCCATACTGGCATATTTTTTAGTCCTACCTTGCTCTCCAAAATGGCACAGATGGAATAGTCCATCGGATTTGCATCTGGCGAATTCGAAAGCCGTTGTGTGGACGAAATGAAGTGTGGAAAATATTTTTTTAAACCATTCTTGGTTCACACGAGCTTTATGAGACGGTGCCGAGTCTTGTTGGAACGTCCATGATGTACGACCGAAATGTTTGCGTGCCCATGGCTTTAAAGTAACTTCCGAAACATTTTTCCGATAATAAGTCACATGGACTTTGACACCAGGCTCGATGAAATCGATTGGACAGCGTCCATCGGCGGTCACAGCTGTCCATACCATTACTTGAGGTGGAAAATTACTTCGGGTGGCCGTTCGTAGGCTGAAATTTTCGTAAGGGCGTTCAGTTAAGTAAACACGATCGTTTGGTAATGCTGCCTGTATCATTATAACGATTTATGGTGCGATACATGAACATTTTATTCAATTTGAGATGCCTGAGCTCTCGATTGTGAGAGCTCAGGCATTGTGATTTTCCACTCAAATATAACGCAATCACACTATTACGTTTGAATTCCATTTCGAAAACCTTTTGTTCTATAAAACGCAAATGCTTGTGATAGCTTGTAAACAATAAAAACAGCTGTTTATATGTTTCTTTGGTATGAATTTAACATAGTTGGCAATATCGCGTTGCTTGATATACCGGTGTTAAATTGGTAACAATTAAATCGCCTAACCCTGTATATGAGCTGTTAAAACCTGATGAAACTTTTACGGGAGAGCTGTAAATACGACCAGGCACGAGACCGTAATTTTCCAACTTGACAACACGCGGCCTCATGTTCCTAGACCGATTAAAAATTATTTGAGAAAATAGTGGATGGGAAACCTTGCTCAGTCTGACTATCACTTATTTTGATGGATCAAGAATGCCCTTACTGGAATGTGCTTTACTTAAGTTTGAAAGAAACCAAAATTGGAATCATTCATTCATAGCATCAAAAGATGGACTATTTTTTTTGCAAGGAATTCATGTCAAAAAAAAATCATCATGTTCTCATATACACCCAATATTTACATTTTACGACTTCATTTAAAAATCTTTTTATCAAATCGATGATATCTATTTAAGTTTTTCATTTCAAAGAGTAACTGGAACTGACAGAAGCACATTTAAAAACATCTTTGGATATCGCAACTTCAAAATCCATGTCCACTTTCAGCAATTGTTCTTTAAATCAATAGATCAACTCTGGAGTTGCCACTCAACAAATGCTCTAGGAATAAATTTTTGCTGTTGTAGTATCTACAAATTATTTTAAATTTTACTCGATTCTGATCTTCGCAGTTTCTGTCTCTCATTATGAAATTACATTTTTGATATTTATTACATAGCCACATTTCTCATAGATCATGCCACTTATAAAGCTCTAAAAGTTGCAAACTTATAATCATTACGTTTTAGGCCAATAAATATTTTGAGCACAGAAAGTTTAACAATTCTTACAAGGCAGACCAAGCTCCTGTGAGCACTGTGATATGGTTACAGCTAACAGTTAACATAATAGTTTGTTTCATTGCACTACTGCGATAGGTCTTATCATTAATCTGTCAACTGATAATATATTACGTGGCGATTAAAGTTAGTAAAACTAACTTAGAGAACATTAAGTGAGAACTTCTAATGAGGCGCTAGCCATTCCTCAATCTTTCAAAACTTTGAAACAGGAATACCTTCAAACCAAGTAGTAAAACTGAAGTTCTTACCATGAAGTTATACATTTTCTGCAATTTGGGAATAAAATTAAGTTTTCTCAAACGTCAATGACGTAGTGAGACCTAGTCAAATAAATATAAATAATAGTTTTCTTCAGAGTAAATACAAAAAAAAACGGTTCCAAACTTTCTTTTAGCTCAATCGATCGAATGGCATCAAGACCTCGCCCTCTGAAATTGTCATTCTTTAACTACGCAGTATTGTCATCAAGTCATTGTCTTTTCTTCTACATATGGGTTGCCAGCCCTTCTTCGTAAATATATTTATTCTCATTACAGATTAGAAACAAATCAATTAAAAATCTTAACTTCATGTCATATGTAAACACAAATATCGGACACATTTCTTTGTTAATGAAAATTTAAAAATCAGAAAAATCAAAATGTAATTAAAATTTTTTAAACTATAGTAAAATTATTAAATACTCGTATTCAAAAATTTTCAATTCTAAGAAAAATTCATATAGCCAATGAGAAGGAATTTACATTTTACCACCACAAATGAGAAATATTTAAAGTTATTATTTTTCATTTGGATAAATGCCAGGAATATGTTCTGTACAGGGTGATCTATAGTTTCAGTTTTATAACGTCTTAATTATTCATTATGCATTTAACAAGATATGTGTACGTATGTAAAAACACGTTAATTAGTCGCTGCCATACATACAAACATACATATACTCGTATGTATATATGCATACACACATATGTATGTACGATCGTTTGTATGTATGTATATCTCCTTCCCTAAGCGATCGCCAATTGGCAGCGTACGCTAACTCAATGCAACAGCAGCAGCAGCACAAATTGCAGCGGCAGACGTCGCTCATATTCTCGAATATGTCAAGTTGATTTAATTTAATGATCAAATTTGCCGAGCGTGCATAATTTTCACAAATGAAAATGACAACTTAATTTTCCTAATTGCAAATAATGAATCTCAGCGTATTGCCTGACATTTTTTACATTTTCAAGTGAAAACAGAAAAATAATTGTACCTAGGACAAAAAGTATGTCCGTGGTTGAACAGTGGTGGAAGAACTGCATTTCATCGAACAAAAAATAAAATCTACAACTTTTTTTGATGATCGATTTCATTACTCAAATCGGTACTAGTATGTTTTTTTATAAAGGACATTCTTAATCATTATCGTTCGTCTTCTTCTTTTAATGGCACAACAGCCCAACGGCCGAGCTTTTCGCAACCACTCATATTGTCCGTGTTATATTTGTACATAAATGGGACCTACAGTTTTATGCCGAATACGAACGGCGAGGTGAAGAGCTTTTCATAGGCAATTTTTACTCTTCTAGGTTTGGCATTGCCTGTCAAGAGATGGTGACGTGTAGAAAAATTTTTTTTTCTACTTTTTTGATTTTGCCTATGGCGACACTCGTAACAGTCCATTGCACTACCACTACGCCAGAGCGACCACAATCATAATATTTAGTCTCAATTATTCAGTTAAGCTCAATAAGTCCTAAGTTTAGTTTATTAAGCTCAAAGATTAGAAAAATTCATTCTGATTTCCTAGATATACCACTTTATGTTAAATTAGAGATAAGCAAGAGAAGTTTTTTAGAAAAACTCAGTGCAACTAGAACGTATTTTGAAAACAAATTGCACAAATTATGCAGAACAAAGGAAATCAACGTTAATATTTTAAATGTTACGGTATCCTTTTTTACCTCTTTAGGCAATAGTTAAGATATTGAAATAATGTCACTATCTTAAAAATAACAGAAATTGTTAAGATTTAAAAAAATTCAAATAACTTAAATTTAAAAATTTATGAAAGTACTTATATTTTTAATATTTTTATCGACGATCCCTTCACATGAACTTGTAATTCGGCGGGTTTTCTGTCTCTTCCTGGATGATCGCCTTCATGACCCAGCTTCTTAAACCATATAACTGCACGAGAAACTCACGAACGAGCAAATGCAAAACAGCCTCGCAATCTCACAATTGGGTTTGCCTAGCTAATAATAGACTAAATGAAATCTAGACCACACAAAAACTAAGTAAAACAAATGTACTATCGATTACGTAGAATAACACAAGTGTGAGGAAAATTCCAGAAAAATTACAATACCTTTTCTATAGCGCGAAGAGAGTTGTATACATATATGGTATTAATTGCCACCCTGTATAGTCGATCGATATATTATAATTATAAATTGACATTTTTTCTTTTACGTTTTACAAAGTTCTTTTAATGTGTAAAATCTAGAAAATATTACGTAGGTCCATGGCGTAACTTTTACTTTACTTTTAATGGCACAACAGCCCATGAAGGGACTAGGCCGAGCTTTTCGCATCCACTCATGTTGAGCGTGTTATATTTGTATATGAATGGAAGGGACCTACAGTTTAATGCCGAATCCGAACGGCGAAGTGGAAAGCTTTTCATAGCACATGGCGTAACACCGGCATTAATTAAACAGTATTTATGGAGGAGCTGGAGAATTTGTGATGTGATTTAGATATTCTTGCAATCTCTATTCTTCAACCACGTATCTCCAGAAGTACCATTTTGCAGAAAAAGAAAAAAGTAAATGTAAAAAATTTATCCGCGGATTCTGGTGTTGGTACCCGCAAATCTGGCAACACTAGTTCGATTATGTCAAACGTGGTGGGTTTTCATGATTGAAAGGTAGCATTTCAGGCTAAATTTTGTGTGACAACAGTTGTGTAATACGTCGCTAGTTTAAAAGGTTACATTGATTTGAAAATGAGTGAAATATTTGAAGAAATACGCTATGTGATGCTATGTGATAGAAAATGTAAAAGCGCTGCAAAAACATGCTGAAACATTTGTACGGTTCACGGTGAAGATGCTGTGAGTGAACGCAGGACCAAGGAGTGGTATGCTCGATTCCTTTCCGGAAATTTCGATATCAAAGATGCACTGAAAGTCAATGAAAAATCATAAGAAATTTTGTGGAGCAACTGATGGAGCAAGATCGACACGTAAGTTGTCAGCAGATAGCGGAGGCACTAAACATCATATACATGACAGATTGATGGGTACCAACCGCGGATACTTTTCATAAGACCCTATATTTCAATAAAATTTATTTTTAAAGAGGAGATACGAGGATGAAGATCTGTCTCTAACATTTTTTTTTATACATACTCACTGATAACTTTTTTTCATTTGGATCCTTAGGTGATTTTATACAATATATTCAAAAATCTCAATTTCATGGTCATAAGTAGGTGGTTGGAGAATAGATGTAGCGATACACGAGTACATAGAGTAAAACATGGCTGCCGCATTTACAATGGACCTACAGGTCTCCGAATTGAAGTGTGAAGTTGATCCCCACACGCTTTAATAACCAGGCTGTTCGTATCAACATTCAAATACAAATATTAATTATTTACATAAATAATATGTATTATATTTTAAAATAAAATTTCCGCTGTTCATATTTGGCACAACGTCTTATTGGCTAAAGCTTCATAACACAACCAACAAATTTTCAGAAACGACAAACGTTCCAACCAATTTTTTGTTATGCTAAACATTATTTTAATGATTTTTTCAAAAATCGACTGTGAACTTGAGCTGATATTTTGTGTTCCTAATTCAAAGAAGTAGGACACTGACCCTTTTTCCCGGTATTATAAAGTCTGGGGTACCTACATACATTTTCGAGTTTCTACCTCCTCCCATTGTATACTTCCAGATCCACCATTTTTCCTAATTTGCTCGAAAATTATAACTCATACTTATGTAAATACTTAAATCCAAAACAACAACAAATTAGTTACACCATTTTCTTCTTCTTGTTTCGGTTAAAGAAAGGTCAATGAACATTTCATAAATAAACATTCTCAAGAACTTACCTCGGTAATGGGAAACCGAAATATGTAAAAATTATGTATGTAGGAGTAAAATACGCGCACACAAAAATTCACTCTTTGAAATTTGAATATTTTCAGAAAAAGAGCTAAAAAAATTATCAGATACAGATGTTCTAAAAAACGAATGCCATCGCATCGATACAACGCTCGCTCGAATTTGTATTGAAATTAATGTTTAAGTTTCTGAGCTTCATTATTTAATTTTTGTAGAACACGCTCAAATATACTAAATGTGAACGTCCGTCGGTTCAGTGGTTTGTCCGTCCAATTGAGTACCCAATGTGATTTATGTGCATTTTGGTGACAAACACTTGAAATGTGATGATTTATAATGAAGATGCATGCATTAGTATTAATTAAATTTTGACACGGTTTTGCTCCATTTAAAGTCAAATGGGAGTGGAGTTATGGCAGAGTCTTTGCATATTTGTGGCACGCATTTATTTTTCGTTTTTTTTTTCTTTTTGCTTTTCGAGGAAAGAAAGGAAAATAAATTAATTATGGTATAAAGCCCATTTATTAGAAACTCCAAAAAAAAAAAACAAGAACAGAATAAGGAAATGTATAAATATTTTTCAAACTAACTACTCAATTGACATTGCAAGTACATAAATAAAAATGAAATTTATTTCAAAATACATAAGTAGTTGTTATTATTTGCTGTCCTTTTGATTAACCAATAACATCCGATTAACCAATAACATCAGATTCTGCTCAATATCTGATGTGTATTCATGTACGTCACAGGAGAAGATTTTACAAAGACTAACTTTATTCAAAGATAGGGAGGATTCTATGCTACACACAGAAGTTGTGCCAAGATCAGCTTTCCTTAGGTCATGGTTATATTCAGATTTTGCTTGTTGTTGCCCGAACATGAAGAAAGAGCTTTTACTCACTCTCACAGCGAACACGATATGCTGGGTGAAATGTACACCGAGCACGCCGAGTATTCAGGGTATCAATGAGTTATTCTATAAAAAAAAAGAACAAAAATGTGTGTAAAATTGAAGGAAAACATGCAAACCTGTACGCATACCTCTACGCCACAGCGACCAAATTGATTCGCTGTTCGTCGAAATACGAACACCAATATAAACAGCACCTTAGAGAGTACTTAAGTACCGTCTGATAACATTTAACCAGTCATATATGTACAGGGTGCGCCATCTTTTGTGTCGGTATGCAAATATTGAATAATGTAACATTTATCAACCGATTGACTTGAGTAAACCTGTTTTTGAAACGGCTATACAGTACAATTTCAACCATGAATCCGCCTATGTCTCTTGGAATACGGCCAAACAGTCGCTCTGTACCTGTCAACACTGTATCTGATTTTTTTTTACACGAAAAATTTACACACTCTCTTGCCGCATCTGGGGAACGGATAATCCATACGAGATCCATGAAATGCAATTGCATGACCATGGACGTGTCGTGTCAAAAAATGGCGACATTGACTGACCACCCAGATCTCCAGATTTTACCTCTCCGGACTTCTTTTGATGAAGTTATTTAAAAAGCAAAGTGTATGCCAGCAAGCCTCAAACCATTGGTGAGCTCAAGGGAAACAATCGTGCCGAAAACATCGCTAAACCGCCCGAGATGCTCCGAAAATGTGATGGAAAACACAGCAGAAAAGGCACATTTTGCTTTGGTCAATAACGGCAGCCAATCGATTAATGTTGTAGTCAAAAACTACTTCAAATAAAGTTTTAAGTTATTCAATATTCACTTATCGACATAGAAGATGGCGCACCTTGTACTTGTATTATTTAGCTAGTGCATACATAAATTCAAATATACATTAACTCAAATCATAATGAGGTTGTGGGATCAAAAGCTACCATGGTCCTTCTGGAAACGATCATTTCTCCTTACTACATACATGACTGAGCGAATCGTGATCCTTACTACTTATAAAAAACGATAAACACTTTAATTGACAAAAATAAAAACAAACCCATTTTCAATATATTGCACATTCTCTATAACATTATGCACTTCCATTACTTAGTACTTGAGTATTTTCATTCATAAAATATTATTTCATATCAACATGATGATCATATACAAGATCTTTTCCCTTTCATTTATGCCAAAGGGAAAGAAAAATGCAACGTATATTAATTAATTAATGGTGACATTATTTCTCCGAAATGTTAAATACACGCGAAAGGCGTCGCTTATGACTTCCGACTTGGTGTTTGTGTTCATGGTGTTGTGGAAGAGACATACTCATAAATTATAGCCAATTATCAAATTAGATTTTTACAAAACATTCAGTTTAAATCATTATACAATATTTAGACTAGCATTAAAAGACGGTGACATCTCATTTGCGCATAATTATGAATGTTGAACGGATTTCAAAGGGAAGTCGGTGTATGTGAAACGGAAATTTTTGTGTAATGTAATAAAGAATTGATAATACAAAAGAATATTAAAAGAAAATACATAAACCACATAGTTGTTACACTAGCAAACCAAAGGATCAAAGGCGAGATCAAAAGCGATTTAAAGTGCTAGTTTGCATTTGTTTTGTCCATCATAAAGTTGCAGAAGTCGAACGATAGGGAGAAATTTCTTCTGGTACCAAGTGAAGAAAGGTCAATTGAAAATATCATTTTTTTTTATAGAAAATTGATTAAGTGATCTTCGATCGGGCCTATCATGGCTGAGTTGTTTTTTGAGTTATGTAGCGTAAACTCTTAGTCTTTGGTCTTAATGTATTTAAGTAATTATTCCGTCTGTAGTCGCAGCTTAATTGTTAAATCTTCGGACCAAGTTATAGTAAAGCAGCTGCAGTTCAACGTTGTCGGTAACACTTTCTCAGTGATGGAATTATTGCAATCGCTAAGTAACTTCACAATAGTTTTGACAGGAGTTTCTATTTTCATTTACATCATGACGAATTTGTTAGTTGTCTTCGTTCTTATCATTTACTCGTATATAGCATCCAAGTATCTCTGTCTTCCTTTTCCTGTGCTAGCCAATTAGTTTCTTTTTTTTTCTTCTGCTTTCCCCATTCCTTAAAAGCTCGCATTGCAGCTGACGTTATCATGCTATGATACAATTTCTCTTTTATTTTCGTCAATTGACAACAAAAATTGAACAGTTCTGCAAACAGGAAAGAAATTGGTGTAATGCCAATCTAAAGCGCCAGAGGCACTAAGTCTTACAATTCCATAGGGGTGATAAGAACTTTTGGTCCAATTCTTTTTACAGATGATCTCCTCGCCACTACCTCGGTTGATAAAGCAAACGTATTAGCTAACATTTTCGCCGAGAATTCTTCTCTGCCAGCTAGCGATCAACCACTGCCCGTTATCGAATCTGCATCTTGTGCTATGCCATTTTCGAACTCGAATAGTTAAAAAAGTTTTTGCAAATCTTAACATAAGCAAGGCTTCGAGACCCAATGGCATGCCAGCCCATGTATTGCGAGCTGGTGCGACATTTCATACACAACTGGTGTATTTCCGTCCTGTTGGAAAGTTTCCAATGTCCAACCAGTTCCTAAAAATAGTGTACATGCTTCGGTGAGAGCAAGGCGTTTGCTCTGGGTATTTGAAAGACATTTGACAGAGTGTGGCATAAAGCACTGGCGTCCAAACTGATTGGGGTCGAGAGTAACTTCACACGATGGATCATGATCTTTTTAAGCGACCGCTCTATCCGTGTTGTGATAGACGGCATTGTTTCGGAAGATCGTGCCATTAATGACCTTCTGTCATTAACGAAGCACCATTTCTCATTCATATGCCTGTTCAAAACACCCTAACTCCTTGGAGAATGAGAGGAAAATGCACGTTATGAATGACTCACTCAATAAAGATCTCCAGTCAATCTCCCAGTGTGGTGTCACGAATAGAGTTGTGTTCAATGCGCGTAAGACCCAATGTTGTCTGTTATCTCACAAATGAGTTTCCCAGCCTCCCGTTAATCCCCAAGATATGGGTAGGGTAGGTATTGCGGAGACAGCGACTCTTGATGTTCTGAGCATGTCCATCCAATGTGATGTTCGTTGGAATAAACACACTTTTGACGTATCGAAAGAAGCAGCCAAGTGTCTGGGCTTTCTTAGGCGGTTTGCAAAATATATCACTTCGACTGATCTCCGGATGATTTACACCACGTATATAGATATACTCGTAGATACGTCCTAAATTGGCGTTTACTATAATTCGCACTTATGGGCTGGAGCTTCACGATGTAACTGGAGCTCCTGCACCGTATTGACTCCTTGGAACATCGTCGAAACGTGGCTTGCGTCTCTCTGTTTTATCGTTACTTCCACGTTAGATGTTCTGCTAATATGCGCAAGCTGATGCCGCCAGTTCGTGTGTTCACCAGAACTACGCGATCAGCAAGTTGAACTTACGCATTCCACGTAAACACGGTGCTCTACCGCACTACGCATTACAGAGAAAGTTCTTTTATCTATCTTAGAGCGTGTATTTTCAATAAACTCCCTGCAAATATTTATCTCGATTTTTATGACCCTTGCAAATTTAAAGCTAACACTCATAACTACTTCTCCCTCCTACTTCCTCCCACCTATCAATCTTCCTTCCAATCAACACAATGCTCTGCATTTACCCACTGTCTGTTGTATTTAAAAAAAGAAAAAATGTTACCAAGGATCTGTTAACTGCATTACATATATCGCTAACAGATGAATCTATCAAGTGTTCCTTGTGAAATAAAAGCTTTAAGAAAGAATACATACATAAATTTATGGATATAGGTAATGTTGAAATGTTATCTATTTTGAAAATTACTTGCTTTTTGCTATGGAAAAATAATGAGTTAACATCATTTTGGCTCCAACATACTACATATGCACATAGTGTGTAACAAGACAAAAAACATGATCGCGATAGCGGCGGCTATGGTGACGGCGATGGTGACAATGGGAGTGAGAGTGAAGTCACATTTTAAATACTATTTGCCAAGTACTTTCTTGGAAATTAATTAAAACATATGCTCATCACTTTCGGCTATAAATCTGCCAACGCAATTATCACATTTAATCTGACTGTGAAAGTGTTTGATATCAAATTGCCGACGACGTCGACGATGATGGTGGCAACTGCAACGATGGGACGGATGGGAGGGCAATGAGAATGGCGGCCAGATTGAGAATAGGCGAAACTGATCGTCACATCAGCGCTTAATGACAGGAAAAGCAGCGGCAATGCAGCATTTTCCTACAACATCGACAACACCACGAAAGAATGAAAACAAGTGCGCGTGAAGTCTTCAAATACGTTGCAGCAAATAAAAGCGGAAAACATGGAAGGGGAAAATCATCAGCAACAAACCGACAGAGGCAACAAGAACAACAACAACAACACTAGCCGCCACAAGAGCAACACCAATAACATACAATTAGCAACATTTTGGAATAATATCACAGCATTTCGTTTCTTCACTGCCTGAATGCACCCTAAGCAATTTGACGCAAGCTGCAGTCGCCCATCAACGCATGTACTCACACAAATCTATACGAATCTCTTTGTAAACACACATTCACTATGAGTATGTAGTTACGTACGATATTTTATGCCGCATTGCATGCATCTGCAGCAACAGGCGCTAAACTGCGCGCTGCAACCGTTGCATTTCATTTATTTGAACTCATTAACGTGTTGCTTTGCTAGTATAAACTGGTTGCTGCTGAGGGTATGCTGCTGCAATCTCTCTCTACTTCTACATTATCCTTGTTTTTTTTCTACTCGACATTGCGTTGATGGTTTTGGTGGGAAGCTGCACAATTATCCGCATGTCGCATGACAAGTTTGAGTAATTGTTGAAATTAATTGCCTGGCGGGCCAAAGCTCATATTGTCTGCTAATTTTGGATTAAATATTTGATATTGAATTGAATTAAACTCATTGAAAAAGTAGAATTGTATTTACCTAGTACATACTGTCAATGGTATAATGGATCATAAAACATTTACATTAAAATTTTGATTAAATATTTAACGGCTTTTGGATTTACATATAATGGATGAATTTATAATGAACTCTACACCAAGAATTTAAAGTTTTCAAATAATCGTTTTCATAAAAACTTATTGTCTGCATTAACTATAAAAAGGAAAATATGAAAATATCTATGAATGTGAAGAAAACTGGAAAACTTTCTAGCCGGTTTTAAATGGGGACCTTACTCTTTTAACTACTACCCTACAAGTAATCACAATTTTTGGCTGAATTGTTTTTTATTGTTCTTTATAATATTTTTAAAGACTTCTATTCAACAACCAGTATACGAAAGATTTGAGCACCCATTGCTCAAAGAACACTCCCAATCAGCCTTCAAACTTTCCTCAACCTCTTATATTTATTTACTAAACCAAATCAACCTTGATGGAAAATCAAATTAATATTAGACCTACGAATTATGCCAGGAATTAGTAACTTTAGCATACTTACTTACTTACTTAGCTGGCGCTACAACCGATGATCGGTCTTGGCCGCCTCCACAAAGCTTCGCCAGTCACTTCTGCTATGCGCGCGCTGGCGCCAGTTGATAAGGCCAAGTGCAGTCAGGTTGCCCTGCACCTGGTCTTTCCAACGGAGATTAGGACGTCCCCTTCTGCGTGATCCTCCACCGTGGTTCGAATAAAACACCTTTCTAGCCGGAGCGCTTTCTTCCATTCGCTCAACATGACCCAGCCAGCGAAGCCGCTGGAGTTTTATACGCTTGACTATGTCAGTGTCGGCGTACAGCTCATACAGCTCATTGTTCCATCTTATTCGAAACACGTCATCCACGCATACTGGACCGTAGATCTTACGGAGTATCTTCCTCTCGAACGCTCCTAACAGTCTCTCATCATTGATGGTCAATGTCCACGTCTCTGCGCCATACATTAGGACGGGAAGGATGAGGGACTTATAGAGCGTTATTTTCGTCGGTCGAGAGAGGGCTCTACTTCTCAATTGCCTACTGAGCCCGTAGTAACACCTGTTGGCAAGAGTTAGTCTCCGCTTGATCTCAAGTTGAGAACTTTAGCATAAGGATTAGGAATTAAATAAATAAATAAGAAGAAAACATTTGTTACACATTTTTGATTTTAAAGTAAAAATTATTTAGATTAGCTAGCCTGTTCTAGAAAGCAATTGAAATAAATAATGTGTAGTTATTCATTATGGGATATAGGAATGTCAATAAAATTCAAAAACATTGGAATTTACTTCCGAAATTACTTACTTACTTTTAATGGCACAACAGCCCATGGAGGGCCTAGGCCGAGCTTTTCCCATC
Organism: Palloptera scutellata; assembly: GCA_958295655.1. Lineage (NCBI taxonomy): Eukaryota > Metazoa > Arthropoda > Insecta > Diptera > Pallopteridae > Palloptera > Palloptera scutellata. The sequence goes on along the minus strand of OY282451.1, from coordinate 63,103,086 downwards.
AACTCATTATGTGCGTGTTATTTTTGTACATGAATGGAAGGGACCTACAGTTTAATGCCGAATCTGAACGGCGAAATGAAAAGCTTTTCATAGGCAATTTTTACTCTTCTAGCTTTGCCATTTCCTGCCAAGAGGTGGTGCCGTGTAAAAAAAATATTTTTTGTACTTTTTGATTTTGCCTGTGCCGAGATTCGAACCCCGGACACTCTGTGTAGCAGTCTAACGCACTACCACTACGCCACAGCGACCACTTCCGGAATTAATATATGTAATATCGAACATCGCAAATGGCAACCCTAATATAAAGGATGCGTCATCTTTTATTTCGGTATGTAAACATTGAATAATTTTAACATTTATCAACCGATTGACTTGAGTAAACATGTTTTTGAAACATCAAAGTCCAGTACAATTTTAACCATGATCGCTTCACACCGAAACAACGCACCGAAATAATGACGCTTTATATTGCAAATAGTCGTTCAGTTGTATTAAGTAACTCAATGTGCATATCGTCGAAAATATCGTCGTTTGGTGTCGAATTTTGTTGAGTACGGGACAGTGGGAGAACGTCGACAAGCCATTAATCAGCGTCCAAGACAGTCCAATGAACTGGTTGAAGCGTTAAGAGAGAGTGTTGCGGAGAACCCACATATGTGGTATAGTCACCGCGCTCAGCATTTTGGCGTCAGTGGAACCACCTTGCGGCGCTTTTTGAAGGATGATTTGCATTTGTTTCTGTATAAATTGCAATTGACTTTAAGAATATTACCGACAGACCGACAGTCCACGTCGCTTGAAATACTGCCAAACAATCGCTGGAAAAGTTGATTTTTGGAAAGAAATTTTCATACTCTCTGGCGTCTTTCACAAGCAAAATTGACGCATTTTGGGAACAGCGAATCCACACGAGATCCATGAAACACCATTGCATGGCCAAATGGTGTTTGCGCCAAAACTAATAGTCGATGGGAATCGATATCGGTGGATGTTGGCTCATTATGTATGCCCACAAATGTGTGGGAAAAGTCTGGACGGTTACTGGTTTGAACAAGACGGTAAGCCATGCCACACTACAAATTAAATAATGCAGTTTCTGCAACGAAAATTCCCTGGACGTGTGGTGTCAAAAAATGGCGACATTGACTGGCCGCCCAGATCTCCAGATTTGACCCGTCCGGACTTCTTTTTGTGGGGTTATTTGAAAAAGCTAGCAAGCCTAGCAGACCATTGAAGGCAAACATTCGTGCCGAAATCTATAACACCCGAGATGCTCGAAAAAGTGATGGAAAACTCAGCAAAAAGGGCACATTTTTCTTTGGGCAATAACGGCGGCCTCTTGGTGTTGTATTCAAAAGCTAGTCCAAATAAATTTTAAAGGGCCAAATGAAATAAAATTACCTTGTTTGTTTTTAAGCTATTCAATATTCACATACCGACATAAAATATGGCGCACCCTGTATGTATATCTGAGACTGATTATATCGTTTACGCTCCCTTTTCTCTAAACTTCATGTGTTTCTAGCAGTGAAGATAGATGTGCTTAGATTAGTCACTTATCAGTCATACACAATATAGCTTCTCACAGTGTACGCGTATCCTATACATTATACTATATTATAAAAAATTCTATACAGGCGCCACATTCTTCCGAATTCTTTTAAATGCAAGAGCACAGTCACCTTCAAAGGACTTTAGTTATGCTATCGCCTAAAGGCGCGACACTATGTCGTCAGTTAAAAATTTATAAATTCCAAAGAGACTACAAACATTTCATTAAAATGTAATATCTCATAGTTTCTTTAAAAATATTCCTTTTCATCCACCCACATCCTGAATTGCCAAGGAGTGTTCATATTCTCACATATACTAAAAAAAACATTAATAGAAATTCCACATACCAAACGATTGGCGCCAAAATTTAAAACACTAATTTGTTGTAAATGAGGAAGATTTTGTTCTAACATAAATACTGATGTATGTAAGTAAATAAATACATACATATGTATGTATGTATTTTAATCTCGAACTACAAGAATCTCACAAGACCTGGGAACTATGTATAAGGCAGTGTTGGATGTGTACAGGATAATTTTTTTTTTAAATGATTGTATTCGATAACCACTTAAAGCACAACATTGTGACAACACCTGTAAATTGTGGCAACATAACTGTACATTATTTTTCCCTCCTCTCCCCAGGAATTAAATGTCAATTCCGAACTTTTAAAATCTCAATTGGATGCACCCTACTCATTCATGGCAAATGTATCTGAACTAAAGTCCCTCATTCAAATCAAATCATCTCAAATTATATCATATATACATATAAACGTTTTACAACAACAACAACAATTTAAACGATAAATCGCCGCTAAATGTCACTAATAAGTGTGTTTTTGGAGATTATTTTCATAATACCAACATGCTTGTTTTAAAAAAACCTACAATATACGCATTAAAAATATATCATAATTACAAGCATTTGTTTACCCGATCTTGCCCGGGATTTTCTATTTAATTTAGGAAGCGTCTTCATAACCCCTTTTTCAACTTTTTCCCTCTTTTTCTCTAACCCCTTACTTGCTGTCACCCCTTCTTCTTTTCCTAGGCCTTAATTACAATGGGCTACATAGCCTGAGTGCTTGAGGAACTGTCCTGCACTCGTAGATCAGGTGCTCGGCCTTCTTCACATCCATCCATCCATCCAAGCTTCTCCATCAAATAGATTTATTCTCTACAGTTAAGTTACATAAGTTTGTAGGTTATAACGTGTTGTTGTTGTTGTTTGAGTGGTTGTTTTCATCGGAAAAGCATAATAAGTGCAAAGCACTGTTGTACTACCCCATTCCTCATTTGTTGTTATTTAATTGTCTTTTGGTAAAAAGTGAGGTCGTAATTAATGTAAGTCTCTGCATCTGAACCCCAAAGAGTTATGTCCACTTTGTGAGGTTAAAATATTATATATGAGTAGTATTTTGCTAGGTATTAGCTTTAATTCTACATATCCAATAAATCTGACGTAGTACCAAAATACACGTTTCGTAACCTACTGAAAGTATCTGTTGTAAATGTAATTTTTGAATGATAAAATTGGAAATTTCAAGATTTTTCTCAAAAATTCTGAAATTCTGAAGAATTTAAATAATCCATGCAGAGAAGATGTTCACAAATTTCATTTGCCTGAGTGCTGATTGATGAATCAGTCAGCTAGTCAGTCACGGTACTTTTTCGTATATCTTCTTTTTTTTTGAATCGAAATTCATATATGCGTGCATCTTATGGAGGTAATTACGCACACACACACACACACACACCCAATTCTTTCTCATTTCCAATTTTTCTTCTTCGCCTAATTAATTTATGATTTTCCTCACCGCATTAATCTCACTCACAAGAGCAGGAACAAGAAGAGACACACATACATAGAAAAATATATGAATGCACTAGGTGCTCGTAATACAGTATACATAGTATAATAAAGAGGGGCAGAGGATGTTCGGCGCTATGTTGTCACTGGAGTCTTTAGTCTATTTTAGAAAACTCAAATTTCTATATTGTATACCTATATATATTTTTTGTTGTTATATTTTTTATAACTTAGCCACAGATGTGGCAGCACACTTTACCGTGCTGTGATTTCATGTATGTTTGTATGTTTTTTTCTTGCGCATAATTTTCGTTTGGCGATGGTGTCATGAAAATGATTATGTGAGCGCTCATGTTCCCTTTGACATTTATCATAATTTTATTTTCTTATTTAGTGTCATATTAAGACAATGTTTTAGTAGTGAGATTAAACGATTATACACATACGAGATGTCAATTCCAAAACTTGACAATAGTAATACACGAAATCAGAAAGATATTTAGGTTTGCTTCTTCTACTTATGTACTCGTATGCACAATGAGCAGCAGAATATGTATACTTATGTATGTATGTACTTTAATAATACTTGCATATTATTAAGAGTCAATATATGAATACAATTCGATCTAATTAATTGGATTTTTTAATGTGAATATTTTGACAGCCACTTCAGAGGTTAAACTCAATATAATATAAAAAAAAAAAATCTCTTAAAGTACATATATGGAACTAGGATCCGAGTTTGATTTTAACTCTACTACTAGATGATATCCATTATAAAAATCTGGCATCGATCTACTGCGATGACCAGCAAAACAGTCAATAGTTAAAATGACCTGAAGTTAAAAGAAATGGAGTCGGCTCTTTTTCGCTTGATAACCCAAATAGCTTTTTTAAGCCAAGTATGTTGGCATCCGCTGCCTTTCGACTTACGTTATCTAACCTAGATTGTAATGTTTCCCTGGAAGTTGAGCTAAATTTTGCCTCAAATTATGCTGTCTATAAGCTTTAAAAGAGGCAAAACTTAATATGCATTTAGTATTAATTATGGATTTTCAAGGTGCATTAGTATAGAGATATTGTTTGCATAAGTATGAATTATTATTAGAAAGTTAACTGGTAGATTCAACTAACAGGCAATGTGTTCTAAAAAGGCTTTTGGTGCCATAATTGAGGTTTGTTGAATTAAAATTATCAATATATTGATTAAATCTGGAGAAATTAATGAGTACTTTAAGAATATTCCATGGAAAATATGTTTAATTTTCTTGAGACATCATATCTATCTATAAATTTTGTTATCACCCTGTGCAGATACAACCTTAGTTCAGCACCATCTAGTTATGAGTAGCTAAAGCTTCTTTAAAGTTTATTTTTCAAAAAGCTTAAGTGATTTGAGAACAAAATCAAAAGTTTGTAAATAGTGGTGCCAGATAAATTTTGTTGGTTTTTTGGATAATCTTGCTATGGTTTGCGATATCTAAGGTCATGGTTATGCTGGTGTTCGCTGTTCGGTGAACACATCAAATTTTTTTCTCGTGCTCGGTGTGGTGGTTACATTCGAGCTCATTACAGAGTTTCTTTTGGTCAAAATTCAGGTTTTTTTTTAATACTATTTACAACGGCAACGGTGTTGCTTTAAACAATTTCATCAATATGGAAAGTGAAATTAATAATATAATTGAAAAATTATGTAAATAATAAGTTTTTTCTTTTTTAGTTTTATGAATAATATATTTAATATTCACTTTTAAACACTAAAAATATTCGCAACTTCTCTTTTCTGCAAATGAAAATAATGATTTGCATGTTTTCCTTATATTTTACATACATTTTAATTCCTTTTTTTTTTTTTTTTGTAGAATAACTCATTGACACCTTGAATACTCGGCGTACATACTCGGTGTATGTAAATTTCACCCAGCATATTATGTTCGATGCAACAAAAATTGCATGGTGTTCGCCGAGCAAAATCAGAACATAACCATGACCTATGCATATCGTATTACTAAACGAGCATCCATCGGTTTCTTGAATTTTTAAATATTGCCAGAAGCAAGGAAACGTTTTTACTGAGTTTCAATGCGGTTATTAGTGCGAACAGAATAGATGTGCTCTATATAATTTAACATGGAGATTTAGAAAAGTTATGGAAATGCTTATATTTTTATGTACATGTGTATGTAGCATTCAAAATTTTCATAGTTCTCTTCACAAAATTGTTTAAAGTAACTTTCTGCTTGTTTTTTAATTGCGTAACCAAGCTTTTTTCGCATATTGTGGGTAATATATTTGTTCATAAGTGGAAGGGAAATACATTTTTATGCAGAATTCGAAAGGGGAAGTGAAAAACTTCTCGTATTTAAATTTTACTCTTGACGGTTTGCCATTGCGGTTTAAAATTTATTTTTCTGCTTTTTGATTTTTTGCCTGTGCCGGGTTTAGAACTCCGTGTAAAAGCCAGCACAATACCAACTATGCCACGGCCACCATATAAATACATTATAATGTTATAACATAGTTAAATTCATCAACATTTTATAAATTTCAATAGTTTTTAAAGGGGAAGTTTTGTTGTTTCCAATAACGTTTTGTATATCCATAAAAAATTTATTTATTTCTAACACTACCGAAATCAGCGCTTGTATCGAAGTCCTTGGTGTCTACATAAAAAATGTTCTAAAAATCCTCTCAAAGTAAAATTTACTTACGAAAAACTTTCCACTTTCCCGTTCGGATTCGGATTCGCCGTAAAACTTATGGGTCGTTCCACTTGTATACAAATGTAACACTCACAACATAGGTTTATGCGAGAAGCTCGGCCTAGGCCCTCCATGGGCTGTTGTGCCATTAAAAGAAGATCTGAAATCTTGAAGGGCTAAACTCACTAATAACATTTGAAGCATACATTTTTTGGAGGTCTCTTTCTTTAAACATATATACTTTTATTTATCTTTAATTCAGTAACTTGCAATGGCATACATTAACTTGACGAGAAATCCAAAGTCAAAAAAAAGAAAGAAAAAAGATACTACTGGAAATCTACCGACGAGCACAAGATTTGATTTTCAGTAATTAAAGCAGCTTAGGCACAACTTCATAGGTGTCTGAAATGAAATGAAAACATAAGATGCCAACTTTTTTAATTTACTTTATACATATTTTTGCTTTAAATATCGTAAAAAGTTTTATAAAAAAGGTTTTCAAAACATACTCAAGCTAGGAGAAAATCCAAATAACTAGGAAAACTCAATACTTTTTATATTATTTCAAAATATATTGCATTAATGATTTTTGAACATCTGGCAACTCTGTGTGTGAGAGATACGATGAGAGAAATGACGACGGCCGGCATACGAGTAACTACGTAAAACAAATTGAATTGTGGAAGGTCAGGAAAGAAAAGCGCATTTAAACAATAACAAGCTAACTTAAATAAATAATTATTTCAAGAAATTCACATACTCTACACGAAATGACTGAATATTTCGCAAAACAAAGTGATTAGTTTATCAGGGATGTGAACCAATACAATTTTGCAGTGTGGTTCGGTTCAGCCATTCACGCGCTCTCCGAAACCGTTGGTTTTTTGATAGATTTTTGCATAAGTGCTCAGACTGCTGTCGATTGTACTTGTGAATAAAAGAAAAAACATGCCCAAGTCGGGAATTCAACCCAGGACCCTTGTGTACAAATTAAGTATAGAAAATGCTTTTTCTTCCGAAACTTAATGCTACATCTTTAAGTTTGTTTACATATGTTATTCTTTTGCCAGTATTTAATTAAATATACTTATCGGAATAAAAAATGTTACTTTTTGTTAGAACTGATCCATTTACTTCAATTTGTTTTAAAGCTGCTTCATCTTTATCCTCACTACCACTTTTGGAGATTGACTTAATGAAATGGAGTTTTCAGCGTTACATAACGTGATATAGATAATAGCACAAATTAGAACTGCAAAGAGTAATTAAATAGAGATACGCAGCTGTCAATGTTCACATTATCTAATGGCCAAGAGGCAACAGAAAGAATATCAACGAGTTTATTATAGTTAGTTCTTTGAAAACATTATTTCAATTTAACAGTTTTTATATCAATATGAGGTAAAAAATCAAGGAATTATTCTAAGATAGTATGACGACCATTCTCAGGTGTAACGTAGGGTTGGGAACGAGAAATACACATTATTGAGTCATCATCTACATAAACAAGATCCAAACATTTTTGTTTCTTATTTACAATGTTCTTAATCTGATACAAACTTAATTCAGAACGCATACTTTTATATCCAAAAAGTTATTATTGTTTTCTATAGCAGTGCATGGATAAAGATGCCGAATAATTCCAAGTAACACTTGGCATATTAGAATCACCAAGGACAATCAGCGAATCAGTTCTTCTCATTTTAGAGCAAATTGTTACCAAGAAAGAAGAATATTTAAAAAAAATATCATGAGTTGAATATGAATATGTAATAAATAAATATTATTATTAAATCATCAGTTGAATATTCTTATGCGGACACATAAGAATTCAATGACAATGAATAATCTAATGGGTAAACTGAACGGCAATCATAATACCGCCGCCATAAAGTCGATCTTTCATAAAAATATGAAAATTAGTTCATATTAGCATCATATATACATACATAGATGGTTTAAGCCAAATAAAAAAAAAAATCAGTTATCCCAGCTAGTTTTTAGGATTCTCACGAAGAATGCACACAGCCCTCTCTGAGTCTGGCTTATGGTTATAAACAAACTCTTTTACAAATGCATCTTTTGGCCAAAAGTTAATCGTTGATTTTATCAAACATCTCAGCCGGAATACTAATTTTAAATATTAAATATTTCTTTGATATGAAAAGTTAGACTTCAGAACAGAAATTTTATCAATTTCAATTTTTAGATTTTATATGGAATTTTATGTCATCATTTGTAGTGTCATTAGAAAACCGAGAGATAAAAACAGGAGCAACACATTCAACTAATGTTAATTTTTTTGGAATTGGCATAGCACGATCTGTGATAGATGAAGGTAAAATTTTACTTTCAGTCTAAGTTGAGATTGCAATAGTGGGAATAGCTGGTTCATTAATAACTATGGCAGATTCATTCATAGCCACACGAGATGAAAATGATGTTGGAGAAACATCGATTGCACGAGATGGGGTAAGAGATTGGGAATGAGAATTTTTTTCTTTTTTGAATTAATTAAACCAATTTTTTTTAACAAAACTGGTTTGGTTTTAGTTTTGTTCAAGTGAAAATAAAAAATTTAAATGTTTTGATTAATGATTCGGTTAAAGTATCTCGAACTGCGGATGGTTCGATTCAAAAATAGTTCGGTTCAAAAACTGTTTGCATCCCTATAGTTTATATCCACTTGCATATGAATACATGTTTTAAATACACATAGTTTTTGTGTGCATAAATAGTTGAAATCAGGGAAATGATCGCGTGATTTATTTTGAAAATTAAATGAGTACATTAACGTTAAAAATAAGAGCAAAGCTTCATAAGTGCATTTCATATAAATTCTATTAATTTATGTAATTTATTGTCACTTCGAAGACAAAATATAATAGAAACAAAAACGTGCTAAGGTCACACTATACAATTTTTATTTACATAAACAATTTAATAACAATTATAAAAATAATTTGTTTTTTTTTTAATTGCAAAGGGTGTTTTTTTAGAAGTGTGGTTTTCAATCTGGCAATACTTTTTTCGGAGTTGGTCTTTTGACAGCTGTCACTTGATTTATGCTCAGTTTGGTTTGTCATTTCATAATGAATAGATTTACTCCTGAACAACGTTTGCAAATCGTGCAAATTTATTACCAAAATAATGGTTCGGTTCGCGCCACGCATTTTGTTCAGCGATGAAGCTCACTTTTGGTTGAATGGGTACGTTAATAAGCAAAATTGTCGCATTTGTAGTGATCATAATCCACAAGCCATTGTTGAGACGCCGTTACATCCTAAAAAAGTCACTGTTTGGTGTGCTCTATGGGCAGAGGGAATCATTGGGCCATATTTCTTCAAAGATGAAGACGGTCATAATGTTACAGTCAATGGGGAACGCTATAGAGCCATGATTAATGACTTTTTCGTGCCTGAATTGGAGGATGTTGATGTTGATGTGGACGACCTTTGGTTCCAACAAGACGGCGCTACATGCCATACAGCCATACAGCCAAAGAAACAATCAATTTATTGAAGGAAACTTTTGGTGAGCGCATTATCTCGCGTCGTAAGCCTGTGGCATGGCCTCCAAGATCGTGCGATTTAACACCGCTGGACTATTTTTTGTGGGGTTATGTGAAGTCGCTTGTCTACGCAGATAAGCCCGAGACGATTGACGCCTTGGAAGAGAATATTCGGCGCGTTATTACTGACATACGGCCCGGCCCCAATTGCTGCAAAAAGTGGTCGAAAATTGGGCCTCGACTTGAATTTATTCGAACCAGCCACTTGCCCGAAATCGTTTTTAAAACATAATGGCAAATCCTTATCTTTATAATAAAGCTAAATTCTTGGCCATAACAATAAATTATATGCGTTTTATTTCTTCGTGAAAACCACACTTCTAAAAAAAACACCCTGTATAAGTTGAATGAATGAGTAACCAAAAAATGACATGACTAGAAAACATAATTGTTGTCTTAATAATGACTAAAAATGTGCCACAAAACAATAAGCAATAAATGCAATAACAAATAAATCAAACAGAAAATCCCCAATTCATTGAAAGGTTACGCATTTTTTCGCCAATGTATGCAATACATACATACAAGTACATAACTATATAAATAAAACGTATTAAATCTAAACCAAAAAAAAAAAAAAAAATGCATAAATTAGATTATTTTTAATAAAAGGAAACAACAAAACCGCAAGCGACTATGATTTTTAATAATATAATTTCATAGCGGAAGTAGTAGGGAAACGCCGACAGTTGTTGGCCGCCATTGTTGACAGCACGCAGCGCATGCAGACACTTATTTTTTATTAATTTGATTATTGTATGACTAGAGTTTTTATTTCGCGTATTTCTGTTTTACTTTCATTACTATTCATTTTTATTTTGCACATCGATCAAGGTGAATACTACATTCAACAGAATGATTTTTCTATAAAAATAAATGCATACGTGTGTATACGATTCTATTCTGAACGATTAATGAAAGTTTAAAAAACAAAAAAAAATATCGCTGTTGTTTTTATTACAAGTGCATGAGTGTGTAAGTGCATTCTCTCTTCTCACCTGCTCTCTCTCTATCACTCTTTTTGCGTTGATCGCATAACTATTTATTATTCTATTTCACTCTTTCCTTCTATCTTTAGACACTTTTGGTGCGTTCAAGGATATTGAATGATGAGTTGCCAAATTTGTCTAATGGATTAAGGTCAACACATTGAGATTGTAATTAGTTGTTATTATTGCTTTTATTTACGAGAGAAATAACGTATGCTACAATCAAAACTCTTACTATTTACTTTGTTTATTTAAAATAATGACATATTATTATATGTCCACCATGTGATGGTGGAGACGGGGGGATTTCTCCAGGCCCGGATTTTTTAGAGAGTCCCGTGCTTCTGAGACTTGGACAAAATTAATTTTTTTTTAATTATTTTAGTTATAATTTGACTTTTTCCCATTTGAATTTTTACAAAATGTTGGTCAGCTCTACCCTCTGAAAAATATATGGGTACCTGCATACAAGCATGTCTATCTACTTGACCTTTAAGCAAGGTGAGACATAATAATTATACCCTACACACTCTGTAAACAGGGTATATTGGTTTTGATCGAGTAACGGTTGATTGTAACTCCAATCATTAGGCGCCGTACATTAGACCATTTATATTGTATATAAATGATTGAGGAGTTGATTTTGCCATATCCGTCTGTCTGTCCGAGTACATGATAACTCAAGTACAACTTAAGCAAAACTAAACAACCTTAGTAAAGACATTTGTCACTGTCAGACAAACAGTCTAGTGGGCGTGGTACTTCAAATACGAGTGAAATGTTCAAAGAGTGATACCGAATGAAACTCTAAAGCGAATCAAACAAAACTCGGTATACATCATTGAAATAGACTTTTAGACAGCTGTTCTAAAAATTATCAAATATGAGAAAAAGCCACGCCTACTACCCATAGAAGTGAAATATGCAAAAGAAATAGTTAAGCAAATAAATTAAATACCTTCAAAAATAACTGATGCGAAAATTAAAACAATTCGGCAAAAGCTACGCCCACTTTCTATACAAGTGCAATATACAAGGATCGAGTGAAGCAAATGGAACTAAATTTAGTATAAACAGTTAAAATAACTTCAGAAATAACTGACGCGAAAATTTTCATCAAATAAGCAATAACACGCCTACTTCTCGTGCAAAATTTCATATAGTAAAACAGGCTGATAAAAAAATAAATATATATGCTGCAAATTTCATGATTTTAAAAAGTTGGGGTACATAAGGTGAAAATACACCAAAATACACGAATCGTTTCATCCCAGCTGCGGTTATTTCCCACACAAACCCACAAAGCATCATCCAGGCATTAATCATTGAGCTCTTAATAAACTAGGTACCATTTCAATAAGGGTTACCAACCGTACTCTTTTGTCAAGAATACAAAACTATGCCAAAAGAAGTCTCTTTTATTAATAATGTTATAAATGTGAAAATACAAAATTTGTTGATGTCCATTGAGAAATAAACGTATTTGGAACAATTTCGACATACATAATCATTATTTTTTAAAATAACGTTTGAAACATGGTTTAAACATTTGGCGAAAATCCGCCGGCATAAAATACCCAAAACCGTCATTTTCCACTTAGAATATTTTATTGTACTGGAATAATATATTGATACAGCGCCAAAAATTCCATGGAAAACAGCTTCTTTGATTAGGTGCAATCCAAAGAAACAATATCAATAAACAAAATCAGCACGCAGAGCTCCAAATTAAAATTTATTCCCGGTATGACGTTTTCAAAGAAACAATAATTTATTATTTCCTCTGAGGAGAAGAAATCAAAAATAAGTATTACTTTATGGTACTTTTGATTTTAATTATTATCTCTAGACATTCTGCTCTTTCATTTGGTATCCTAGGATGAGCTGAAGTATTAAAATCAATTTTTGTGAGTCTTACATATCCTTTGAAACCTCAATTTCCATTAATTTTGCCTCTAGTTTAGCGAGCGTATGTCGCCCGGTGTTATGTGACATATTGAATAAGCTCGCAAAAATCCTTAATTGAACTATGAGGAATAAGGTTTCCCCTGGGAAGATTATATTATTGCACTCTGAAAAAAGGAAACGAGTATGCAGAGAAAGAAGTCTTAATACCCCCTTTCGAAAGGTGAGGTATGGCAAGTCCTAACTCAGTCCTCAGTAAATAAATACAGCAGGCTGACACATTATTTACGCTAATCGTTTCTAACACATACGAAAATGTAGTATCCCTATATATTTAAGACGTTGTTTTATGTACTATTATTGATTTACCATATTTGCTTGCATCATAATAGAAAAACTACAATTCTATAGCTATTCTATAGGTATATGAATATGTTAATAGATTTGCATGCATACATACATACACATGTACACGTATACCCATGACTTTATATTTACGGTTCAATGAACATTATTTGAAGCTGTAACACAGCGGCGGCAATTTGTTATGTCATCTTCGGAAATTTATTTTCAATCGTACATCTCATCTGGCTAACAATGAAATTGCAGCAATGATTGCTTTTGTTGTGCGTCTGGTTCTTTTTGTTTTTGTTTTTGTTTTTAGTTAATATAATTAATTTATGATTGTACTCGTATGAGTAAGAAAAGTAAACAGCTTTAGTCAATGTACAAATTTAAATATAAACTGATCCCTCGCAATACATTTTGCAATGACCTCTCAAGCATCATTCTGGCTAAAATGACAAACAAGTTTTAATCTTAACGATTATCACAAAAAAATCACGTTTTTCGTGATAAGAGTGGAGGGAATGCTTTAATAATAATGATTTGATATTGAAAATAAAATTTCTGGAAGCAAATTCAAAATAATTCTGCAAAAAAAATGAATAAAAATTTTGTGCGCAATAAGTAAACAACTAAAAATATTTATTTGCAAATATTAAATAAATTGTGTTTTTTTATTAATGTAATTAATGCATGCAAATGCATATAGTATTTAATTTAAATTTGGAGATTTTTAAGGAAGTAAATTTTAGCTGCATGTATTTTTATATGTTTTTCAAATACTTGCTACTTTGGGGCTGGTCAAAAGATATGAGGTATCTTTATTTGTCACAACATTTCAATAAACTTCTTGATATCAACAACCGAGATACAGTTGAGAACTAATGCAGATCTAGGAAGTTGACATGCCTAACGCTTTTATTTTGGTTTATTTTATTTTTAGCTTAGTACAAGCACTTAACAAATACAAATACAAATACAAAGACTTAAATCTAATTATTAGAGCTTAAAAACTAATTTATAAAGGTGAGGCTTTTTTGCTGATAGTTCTGGCTAAGAAACAAGATGGACGGGAAGTAGCTTTAAGTAGAGCATTCTTTAAGCTAAATTTGCTATGGTGAAAGTAAAAATCTTGAGAAATGTCGTTGGCTGTACGAAGCATTCTAGGCATGGGTTCGTTGACATCAGTTCGGTTAGTATTAAGGCGAAAAAACGCTGCAGACCTAATGTTACGTGGATTGGTGTTAATATAAATAGTTTGGAGCAACGCGGGACAGTCAATGTTTCCAGCTAATATTTGGTGCAAAAATACTGCATCGTAATTTTTTCGGTGTATTTCAAGAGACTGCACGTTAATTAATTTTAGGCGATCCTTATAGAGGGGGCAAGTTATAGGGATCGGACCGTGTATGGTAGGCCGCAAAGCTAACTGAATGAATCTGCGTTGTACTGCTTCTATTCTAAGTAAATTGGTGTTATAACAAGGAGAACAGACTTGGCTAGCATATTCAAGAATTGGTCTAACAAATGTAAAATAGAGACATTTTGTGAAATAAGGGTTTGAGAATTCTTTGGACCAGTATTTCATAAGCCTACGAGCCTAATTGACCCTATTTATAATATCGCCAATATGGGAACGATATGGGAAATTTAGTTCCTTGTCACAGAAGACGCCCAAGTCACATGAAGAAATTACCGAGGGGACACTGTTATCGCGTATAAAATATACCCTAGGCGGCGAGGGAATGCACTTTCTGGAATATGTTAGGAATTCACATTTGCAAAATTATTCAAGTCGTAGTCGTTGTAGTAGGCGATAGTCAATGGGTATTAGAATGTTTCGGTAAATTTTCATGTCATCAGCGTAGACAGAGAGCTGAGAGTTTTTTATGATACAATCTACAACATTGATTGTGAGGACAAAAATCAAGGGACCAAGGGGGCTAGTTGATGATTTTTTAGAGGCAAAATCTCAAGTCTGGTACGTATAATATCGCTCGTTTGCTGTCAGACTGTCATAACTAAAAAATCAAAAGTGCTAACAAAAACGCATTCAAACTTTTCAATTTGTTTATCACTCCATACAAATGATAACGACAAATACCCTTCTCACGACAAGAGTTCAGAAGTTACGATTTGTTGTACACAAGTTAAAGTACTTACAGTTATTTCTGTATACTTACGAGTAACTGACATTTCTTTTATGTTTTATTTATGGCAGTCTTGCAGCAAACGAACTTTATGCCTCCTGTAATTTCTAGCTCCCCTATTGGCTTTCTGTCAGTGATTTTTCTGAATATAAATATGAAAAGGTCCAACCTATATCTCTACCTGATGCTTAGTATTTCAATACATTTTACATCGACTACTCTTATTTTGCTAATTACCAATCCCAGCCCTACATAAATTTTTTGTGCAATACCTAAGTACAAACCTTAGTACTTATTATAGCAATTACCGTGGAGCACATTAAAGTCAAATTTATTGTAAGACTACCAAGTTTTTTTTTTTTGTAAATTAAGAGACTTCTTAACCAACCAAGAATAATAGAATCTGAAGAGTAGAATGTCTGGCATTCTTAAGATTGATTATAGTACATCAGGTAGCTAATGGCAGCGAAAACAGAGATTCACAATTCAGTCATCAAGTCTGTAAAAAGATCACAGATCAAATATGTAATTCACATTCGCAGTTGAATTAATTGTCGTCTTTGCTAAATATCTCCGATTAAAACAATTTAGTTTTCTTGATTTTCAGTACATGGACTTGAGTCCTCTTTCCTTACCAACAAGTTATCAAAGTAAAAATTAGATGTGCGTGATGAGCGAAGTTTCGAGTAGATTCATTTTCTATTTTTCCTCAAAGCTACAGGTTATCTTTATGAAATTTAGCCGAGAAAATTTCAAGTGAAAAACATAAACACAACACAGATGCTCAACTTTTGCTTGCTTCTTACTTTAATATATGAAATTATTTTTAAAAATATGTCTCTTTTCTCAAAGTGTCATGTGTTTTTAATTTCAATAATGAAATAAGATGAATTGGGTTGCATTACATCCTATTTATGTAACCGAAAACAAAATGTTCTTTTCATAATAACCTCTGGGGTCTCTCAAGGCAGGCATTTTGGACCGATTCTTTTTGCTCTGTTTATAAATGATCTTCCATAAATTATTCGATACTCTAGAGTGTTGATGTTGGCAGATGATGTTTTTTTGAAGTATTTTCTACCACATTATTCACCCGCGACTTAAGATATATTATAAGCGATTTAACCTCACTTTCTGATTGATGTTCTTCAAATTTGATGACTTCATGATCCTTGATATTTACCAAGGAACATGTAAATTTGTGATTTTGTTCACGGAGGGTGCCATTATTGGCAAATTATTATATTGGCACTAAGCCTCTAGCTAGAGTCTTCAATTGTGTTAATCCGGTAGAGATTATGGACCCTATTCAATTTACACAAAAGTACATGTATAAGTGAAGGTAAAGGCGTCTTAGGTTTTTTTTAGAGATGGCCAAAAGAAATTTTAACGTTCACTAAAATATTGTATATTTTTCACTTGACCGACCGATTTTGAAATATGCTTCAAGTGTTTGGTATCCTCCATACAGTTGTTACATCAATAACATGGAGTCTGTTCAAAAACAGTTTCTTGTATTTGTTTTACGAAATTTAAACTGAAACACCTTGACGAAACTTTCTCCTTATAAAGATCGTTTAAAATTACTAAATTTTGCCATCACTTGAAAACCGAAACGTTATATTAAACGTATTGTTTTGTGTTCAAATTGTTGAATGGACTGACTGATCCTATTGACTATTTTCAACCTTTGTTCCTCTAAGGATAATGCAAAAATTTAATATCTAGCCTTCGTAGCACAAGTTTTCTAAAATTTAACAATTTTTGAGAAACTTTAACACTTTTGAACCTCATCACACAATTCAATATATTCACATCAAATAAAATTTTAATTAATAACGCGATTTTTACTTCAAAACAAACGGTAAAAAAACAAAAATAACTATTTATGGTTTTAAAAATATTGCAATATACATAGACTGCATTTATATGACGCCTATTTTCAGGCAGCATGACTTTTTTTTTGACCGACACACGCACGTGTTCTGTCTTTCATGCCTAATTTCTAACATTCCTACTTATTATGCAATAATGTTGTGGCTTCATGTATACGAGGTATGATAAAAAAATAACCGTTATTTTCAAAGTATTTATTTATTCATCAACAACTATCTTGTCCCCTTCACAACATTATTGCATGAGCCGAACGATATACCAACATCATCAGCAACCTCTCTGATAGTGATTCGACGATTATCCAAAATCATTTTCTTCACTGCGTCAATGTTTTCATCGGTTGTTGACGTGCTCGGGCAACCAGGACGAGCATCGTCATTGACATCTTCTCGGCCTTCCTTAAACCGGTTATACCACAATTGAACTTGTGTTCTGCTCATAGTGGACTCGCCAAAGGCCACAGTCAACATTTCAAATGTCCTTGCGCATTTAATTTCTTTTTTACACAAAACTGAATACAGTTTCTTTGATCCATTTTTTCGAATAGTAAAAAATCGAAGAGCACACCAAAACACGACTTACCTTTTTATCTGTCAAAAACAAACTGACAATCCAAAATGCGAAAATCGAACATACGCAACTCACGAAATTTGAAACTAACGGTTATTTTTTGATCACACCTCGTATTTTATGTCAAAAATAACGCAAAAGCTTGCATGAATTCCAGCATCGTATAAAAGTGAGCTGCTATAACAAAATAGAATTCCCAAATTACCCTTCCTTAATTTTTTTGTATATAATCAACACACAGGGGGTAAGCTATAAATGCAGAGCATTGTGTTGATTGGAAGGAAGGATGATAGATGGGAGGAAAAAGTAGGGAGAAGTGTTTATGAACGTTTGCTTTAAACTTGCAAGGGTTATAATAATTGGGAAAAATACAATAATATAGATATATATAAAAATTCTTTTTGGTAAGCTACCCCTGAAAAATTCGACTTGTGCAAAAACCATAACATCAAAAAAAAAAAAAAAAAAAAACAAAAACAAAATTATATTAAATATCACTGTAAAAACGAAACAATAATATTTCCTTTATTTATTTCACGTTTCCCTATCAAGAGAAAATTACAAGAAAAAATTACAAAATTGAAAAAAGGAAAAGAAATAAACCAAATTTTTGTGGAAATTTATCACTACTCTTGAATTCTTGTATTATCAATATTTCCATATATACATTATATAAAATTTTGATTCATAACGCTTTTTTTTTTTACATTAAAAGCAAAGGATTGCTACTCTAAAAGTGATTTCTAATCTGAAATGTATATTTATGTCGGGACGGCGCGAACGCCATTCCCGGCTACCAAAAATTACACGCACGAGTTATTCGCATTAGGAATAATCGCGGAGGTCAACTCAGCCGAAGTGCAATGGCCAAGCCTCACTCCGGAGGAACCGCCTTCATGATCACGGTAACCTCTACGCCAGGTAAGTATGCTTTCTTCAGCTCAAACTAAACTATATAAGTGTAATGGAATATAAAGTGTATGAGAATTACAAGCGAAATATTTACTTGTATAAAAATGTATCTACAGTGCAAATGTATCTTCAAAAATATATGCTATGAGAAAAGAATAGAAAACACTCACCAACAGTATGTAGTACAAAAATATGGTGGTAGTTATAAGTTTTTGTACACACAAGAAATAACTGCATGCATTTATATTTTGTCGGTGCGGTGGCATTAAACGGGAAAGAATATGCTCATCTTTAAGATACACATGTATTTTAAAATAATTTTAACATAGTAACACCGATGTGTAGTATACTGAGATAGAGCCATGGCAGATATGGAAAATAAATACAAGTATTTCGAAACGGCGAAGAAAAACACTCCTGTTCTTCTCTATATATGGTAAATAATTCTTAATTGTCTGTATACATAATCTATAATTGTATAAATATAGAAGAAAAAGAACAACGCCTTCGCTAAATCATTAGATAATTGATTAGTAGTAGTGATATTTTGAAATATGGTACTTAGAATAACCCAAATTTCACTGCTATAAATACGTTACCAAAGTAACAAAGATTTGCAGCATATTTCCTGTACTTTTCTTCAAGAGATCACTGAATGGATGGTATTTGATGTTCAGGCTTGACTGCTTTTCTTTTTTCGTTTAATAACACAACAGCTGATGGAGAGCCTAGACTGAACTTTTTGCATCCACTCATGTATGGCGTGATATATTTGTACGTGAATGGAAGGGACCCATAGTGAAAGGATTTTCAGAGACAATGTTTACTCTTGTAGGTTTGCTTCTCTCGTGGTCGCTGTGGCGTAGTGGTAATGCGTTGGACTGCTACGCAGAGTGTCCGGGGTTCGAATCTCGGCACAGGCAAAATCAAAAAAAATAGTAGAAAAAATTTTTTTTTCTACACGACACCACCTCCTGGCAGGCAATGGCAAACCTACAAGAGTAAAAATTGCTATGAAAAGTTTTTCACTTCGCCATACACAATTCAGTCATCAAGTCTGTAAAAAGATCACAGATCAAATATGTAATTCACATTCGCAGTTGAATTAATTGTCGTCTTTGCTAAATATCTCCGATTAAAACAATTTAGTTTTCTTGATTTTCAGTACATGGACTTGAGTCCTCTTTCCTTACCAACAAGTTATCAAAGTAAAAATTAGATGTGCGTGATGAGCGAAGTTTCGAGTAGATTCATTTTCTATTTTTCCTCAAAGCTACAGGTTATCTTTAAGAAATTTAGCCGAGAAAATTTCAAGTGAAAAACATAAACCCAACACAGATGCTCAACTTTTGCTTGCTTCTTACTTTAATATATGAAATTATTTTTAAAAATATGTCTCTTTTCTCAAAGTGTCATGTGTTTTTAATTTCAGAAATGAAATAAGATGAATTGGGTTGCATTACATCCTATTTATGTAACCGAAAACAAAATGTTCTTTTCATAATAACCTCTGGGGTCTCTCAAGGCAGGCATTTTGGACCGATTCTTTTTGCTCTGTTTATAAATGATCTTCCATAAATTATTCGATACTCTAGAGTGTTGATGTTGGCAGATGATGTTTTTTTGAAGTATTTTCTACCACATTATTCACCCGCGACTTAAGATATATTATAAGCGATTTAACCTCACTTTCTGATTGATGTTCTTCAAATTTGATGACTTCATGATCCTTGATATTTACCAAGGAACATGTAAATTTGTGATTTTGTTCACGGAGGGTGCCATTATTGGCAAATTATTATATTGGCACTAAGCCTCTAGCTAGAGTCTTCAATTGTGTTAATCCGGTAGAGATTATGGACCCTATTCAATTTACACAAAAGTACATGTATAAGTGAAGGTAAAGGCGTCTTAGGTTTTTTTTAGAGATGGCCAAAAGAAATTTTAACGTTCACTAAAATATTGTATATTTTTCACTTGACCGACCGATTTTGAAATATGCTTCAAGTGTTTGGTATCCTCCATACAGTTGTTACATCAATAACATGGAGTCTGTTCAAAAACAGTTTCTTGTATTTGTTTTACGAAATTTAAACTGAAACACCTTGACGAAACTTTCTCCTTATAAAGATCGTTTAAAATTACTAAATTTTGCCATCACTTGAAAACCGAAACGTTATATTAAACGTATTGTTTTGTGTTCAAATTGTTGAATGGACTGACTGATCCTATTGACTATTTTCAACCTTTGTTCCTCTAAGGATAATGCAAAAATTTAATATCTAGCCTTCGTAGCACAAGTTTTCTAAAATTTAACAATTTTTGAGAAACTTTAACACTTTTGAACCTCATCACACAATTCAATATATTCACATCAAATAAAATTTTAATTAATAACGCGATTTTTACTTCAAAACAAACGGTAAAAAAACAAAAATAACTATTTATGGTTTTAAAAATATTGCAATATACATAGACTGCATTTATATGACGCCTATTTTCAGGCAGCATGACTTTTTTTTTGACCGACACACGCACGTGTTCTGTCTTTCATGCCTAATTTCTAACATTCCTACTTATTATGCAATAATGTTGTGGCTTCATGTATACGAGGTATGATAAAAAAATAACCGTTATTTTCAAAGTATTTATTTATTCATCAACAACTATCTTGTCCCCTTCACAACATTATTGCATGAGCCGAACGATATACCAACATCATCAGCAACCTCTCTGATAGTGATTCGACGATTATCCAAAATCATTTTCTTCACTGCGTCAATGTTTTCATCGGTTGTTGACGTGCTCGGGCAACCAGGACGAGCATCGTCATTGACATCTTCTCGGCCTTCCTTAAACCGGTTATACCACAATTGAACTTGTGTTCTGCTCATAGTGGACTCGCCAAAGGCCACAGTCAACATTTCAAATGTCCTTGCGCATTTAATTTCTTTTTTACACAAAACTGAATACAGTTTCTTTGATCCATTTTTTCGAATAGTAAAAAATCGAAGAGCACACCAAAACACGACTTACCTTTTTATCTGTCAAAAACAAACTGACAATCCAAAATGCGAAAATCGAACATACGCAACTCACGAAATTTGAAACTAACGGTTATTTTTTGATCACACCTCGTATTTTATGTCAAAAATAACGCAAAAGCTTGCATGAATTCCAGCATCGTATAAAAGTGAGCTGCTATAACAAAATAGAATTCCCAAATTACCCTTCCTTAATTTTTTTGTATATAATCAACACACAGGGGGTAAGCTATAAATGCAGAGCATTGTGTTGATTGGAAGGAAGGATGATAGATGGGAGGAAAAAGTAGGGAGAAGTGTTTATGAACGTTTGCTTTAAACTTGCAAGGGTTATAATAATTGGGAAAAATACAATAATATAGATATATATAAAAATTCTTTTTGGTAAGCTACCCCTGAAAAATTCGACTTGTGCAAAAACCATAACATCAAAAAAAAAAAAAAAAAAAAACAAAAACAAAATTATATTAAATATCACTGTAAAAACGAAACAATAATATTTCCTTTATTTATTTCACGTTTCCCTATCAAGAGAAAATTACAAGAAAAAATTACAAAATTGAAAAAAGGAAAAGAAATAAACCAAATTTTTGTGGAAATTTATCACTACTCTTGAATTCTTGTATTATCAATATTTCCATATATACATTATATAAAATTTTGATTCATAACGCTTTTTTTTTTTACATTAAAAGCAAAGGATTGCTACTCTAAAAGTGATTTCTAATCTGAAATGTATATTTATGTCGGGACGGCGCGAACGCCATTCCCGGCTACCAAAAATTACACGCACGAGTTATTCGCATTAGGAATAATCGCGGAGGTCAACTCAGCCGAAGTGCAATGGCCAAGCCTCACTCCGGAGGAACCGCCTTCATGATCACGGTAACCTCTACGCCAGGTAAGTATGCTTTCTTCAGCTCAAACTAAACTATATAAGTGTAATGGAATATAAAGTGTATGAGAATTACAAGCGAAATATTTACTTGTATAAAAATGTATCTACAGTGCAAATGTATCTTCAAAAATATATGCTATGAGAAAAGAATAGAAAACACTCACCAACAGTATGTAGTACAAAAATATGGTGGTAGTTATAAGTTTTTGTACACACAAGAAATAACTGCATGCATTTATATTTTGTCGGTGCGGTGGCATTAAACGGGAAAGAATATGCTCATCTTTAAGATACACATGTATTTTAAAATAATTTTAACATAGTAACACCGATGTGTAGTATACTGAGATAGAGCCATGGCAGATATGGAAAATAAATACAAGTATTTCGAAACGGCGAAGAAAAACACTCCTGTTCTTCTCTATATATGGTAAATAATTCTTAATTGTCTGTATACATAATCTATAATTGTATAAATATAGAAGAAAAAGAACAACGCCTTCGCTAAATCATTAGATAATTGATTAGTAGTAGTGATATTTTGAAATATGGTACTTAGAATAACCCAAATTTCACTGCTATAAATACGTTACCAAAGTAACAAAGATTTGCAGCATATTTCCTGTACTTTTCTTCAAGAGATCACTGAATGGATGGTATTTGATGTTCAGGCTTGACTGCTTTTCTTTTTTCGTTTAATAACACAACAGCTGATGGAGAGCCTAGACTGAACTTTTTGCATCCACTCATGTATGGCGTGATATATTTGTACGTGAATGGAAGGGACCCATAGTGAAAGGATTTTCAGAGACAATGTTTACTCTTGTAGGTTTGCTTCTCTCGTGGTCGCTGTGGCGTAGTGGTAATGCGTTGGACTGCTACGCAGAGTGTCCGGGGTTCGAATCTCGGCACAGGCAAAATCAAAAAAAATAGTAGAAAAAATTTTTTTTTCTACACGACACCACCTCCTGGCAGGCAATGGCAAACCTACAAGAGTAAAAATTGCTATGAAAAGTTTTTCACTTCGCCGTTCGGATTCGGCATTAAACTGTATGTCCTTTCTATCCATGTACAAATATAACAAAGCTTGGCCTAGGCCCTCCATGGGCTGTTGTGCCATTAAAAGTAAAAACAAAAAGGTTTGCTATTGCCTTTTAAAAGCTGGTAATTTTTTCCACCTTCTTTAATTTTGCCTATGCCTAGATTTGAACCCCGGACATTCTGCGTAGCAGGCCAATGCACTACGCCAATACATATTTACAATTGTGGAAAATTTATAATTATTCCGATATCAAATGATATTTTGCGTATGTATGCAAGTACTTAACAAAAGCGAATGACAACAAATAAATTCCTTTAAATGCAAAAAGCTAATATTTTAAAAAGTCAACATTCAAGTTAGACCAGATATTGTATGTATGCACTACTAAAACACCAATGCTTCCATCTAGAGTACATAATATAATATTTTATTGTCGAAATTCTTACATCACACGCACAATTTTCCAAGTATACTCGTTTCTAACTATCGTTGTAAATAGTTTCTTAGCTTAAAACACCACCCCCTGGCACTTCATATGCAGCCTGCCTCTTCACCTTTTCATAACGCATACACCAAATTCTACAAGGCAGCAGGCACATGTGAAAAATGCGCGACAATTACTCAATGCTAGTACATGATTATACGTACTTACTATGCCGAACAAAAACAACAACAAGTACAAGAAAGAAGGGGAAAAAATTACAAAAACCAAACTGCTAAGTCTACTGAATAATTTGAACATTATTGTTAAAAAGAAACAAAACGAAAACCGCAAGAGAAAAAGTTGAAGTAAAACGTTCACAAGATCGTCTCAAAACCCAGTGCGAGAATGAGCTACATTTCACCTTCGATTATCCGTGACTCTGTTAACCGGCAACGTCTATTAATTAAAACTATTGCACATCTTTTTTTAACTTCTATTAACCGTTATAATAACAAACATTAAAAATGGGTAATTCGATTAACCGTGGTAATCTGGGTCCTGCCCATCACGATTAATCGAAGTTCAACTGTATTTAGTTTTTCTCTTTAGTTAGTGATGCTTTAATTCGATGCTATTATAGATTCCATTTGATATTTATACACATTTCCGGTAGAAATGACTTTCTCATGCACAAGTTATTACATATCAATCTTGAGTTTTGGTAGCACGCTTAAATTGTTGTTGCATCATGACCCTTGTAATTTTACAAAGAAGTACTAAAACATTTCATATTATTAAATGTTATATAATGCATAATAAGTATCAAAAATTTGGTTGAAATGCCATCAAATATGGCACCTAACCAGGATACGAAGGATTCAGAATACTTGCTATTTGGATATCACTCTTTCGCGTACATTTGGATTTCCAGTACTCGGTTTGTTGGGTACCAATATTTCGTACTAACGAATTTGAATAAGGTATTTGTGGTCGCTGGGACGTAGTTGGTAGGAGTTCGGCACAGGAATAATTAAAGAAAGTGGGAAAAATTATTTTTTTAATCCTGCTCGGGTACATTCGCCAAGGTAGTAGTGGGGAGGGGGTACAATCGCTAAGAGATAAAATTCCAGGTTTCTGATAAATAATATATGCTTTTTCTAATTGCTTTATTGTACAATAAATATATATGTATGTACATAATTCTATTACTACTTTAAGATCTTTTAGGAGCTAAAAAATATGTATCGATTTTTAATCAGAAGTATTTAGCTAATTGATTTCACAACCCATGCTGGGACAACAGATGGCTGCATGGCTGGTGTGTGTGTCTCCTTGGGTTATTGTAGGCTATGCCACAACAAGCATACATACATATTGTATACAAATGTGCAGGTACGACTTCGTCAGTCAGTCAGGAAATTATAGAGTAGGCGCGCGACGATCAGAAAAAGTGCGTTTATGAGTTGTGTACACATTTAAACGAAATCGAAATTTCAAATATAAATACATGCCTAACTTTTATTTTTTGCTTATTCGCGCACATGCAGAGAAGAAGTGAAATAAAAAACCACCTTGGATATAAAACAGATTACAAATAACTAAATACTCGTACGATTATATGACTGCAGGGCAGCAGCGTCACGTCATTGGGGGCGAATTACAGATCTTTCAGCGTTATGCCAGTTTGCAAAAAAAAAAAAAGATAAAACTTCAAAATTTTTTACTTTCACGCAGCTATAGCTGCCTTCATAACAAACAAAGCCAAACATTTACCAATTTTAAAGTTAGAGCTTGAGCTCGGTCGGGTGGGTGTATGTATGTATGTATGTATGTATGTATGTATGTATGTATGTATGTATGCTGCATGGTGTTAGCGTTCTTTGATTGATCATTGGCAAATTTAAAAGTTACGTAAATTTTTATTATTATTTCTCCAAATTTGTAAAAGCACGAAATGATACTGCAAAAATAACTAAAAAAAAATTAATAATAATAATTACAAAGACAAAGTAAAGTACAAAGATAAAATAAAGAAGTAGTCATAAAAAATTAGGTTTACCTCTTCAAAATCTAAGGTTAAATATGACCTTTGGCTATGAAATCAAAAGTACATACAATATATGAAGAGCTCTATGTATTATTCACTATTTATTAAGTATTAGCACAGTTATTGAGTTTCAAGTTCACGCGAAAAAAAAGTTTCCACACTTAATGTTATGTCATACATCGGTCATTGAATATAAATATGCTTGCTATAATGTAATCTAATTTAAAATTTATAACAATTTGATCAGAATACCTAACGTATGTAGGTCGTTACTAGGTCTACTTACTTCATTAGATTCAGTCGCATAATTCACAAATGATTTCACTTTCGAACAGAGTTAGCAAAAAGCCGGCTGGCTTCCTAGTTTTGTCCATGCGAGGTGCCAAAAAATTATTAAAACCGGTTTGATAAACCAAATTGCAGCATGCAGATATTAATACATAACATTCAAATATGGCAACTCTTGTCAAATCCAATAGAATTTTCTTTTCCTGATACATTTAATGTTGTTGCCCTACAGTTCTACATTCATTGAAGAAGTTTTTTTCTTCTAATTTTTATGTATGTATGAAACTATACAATCAATTAGGACACGGAAAGGTCTCAAGGCTTAAATATTATATAATTTTAATTAGATTTATAAGAAAAAGCCGATTTGAACCATTTTCAGCGTTCAGAGTTATCCAGTTTTAATCAGGTTAAAACAGGTTTAAAGCATCACCTAAATAAACGTCATAGTATAAAAATTTCAGTTATTTATGTTCCCACTTTGAATTAGTTTCTACAGAATAAGAACGTGTGTCCTTCGTTCACGATATCCAGCATATGATTTGCTTGCTGTCACCGGTTCTATTCTTTATTACAAAACATACGGTCAACAATGTGTAAGCGGAGAAGAATAGTAATATACACAATGGAATAAGAATTATTGAATTATGCTGATGACAAAATCAAACTAACATATAGGAACTGTGAAATGTGCATAGTAAAAGCAGAATCATTTTACGAAAATTAGGTTTCAAAGAAAAATATACAAAACAAAAGAAATCCCCGTCAAACCTAACCAATGGAGTATATATAAGAGATTCAGTGTATGGTTAATCAAAATAGCGAATATTAAGGACGTCAACAACCTCTAACGAATTGCATCAAGAAAATAAATAACGAGAATTGTTTAGTCGTAGACGACTGATGAAACGTGTAACAGTGTTTTATGTGCTAATTCATAGAAAAGCAAAGAAACGAGGGCACCCTAAAATAATCTATATTGGTTAACAGATCCGGAGATCACGTAAGGGTTTTCATTTTTCCATTCGTTGAAATAGTTTTTTTTTTTAGCCATAATCAACGATCATAATAGCTGAGATATTTGCGTGAAGGGAACATTTTAGCAATTTTTATAGCTAGAGGGGCTACAGCAAACGTAAGTATATAATACATATGTAGATGCATAACTATATTCAAACTACATTATTATCAATATTTTTCAATTTTTCTATTTTAAGGCAAATTAGGCAAGATATATAATTTTGAGCCATTAAAAGTAAGTAAAGTAAATATAATTTTGAGCAGTTTCACGGAGTGATCCTTCGATTCAAATCTTCCACCTCCTTAAGTCACTCTTGCTAAGGAAAATAAATTGAATTCCGGATGTAAAAATTTATCTTTTCTTTTAAACATTTAAACACTTAATTCAGTTCTTAATAGTTAATAAGTATGTATATCATTTACATTCAGTCAATCAACATTAACTGAAGACTTAAAAAAAAAAAGATTGTATTTCCCAGAGCTCATCTTTTGCGATGCGTGTAAGTTTCATAAAAATGTTCTTCAAGTACGTATGTGATATCAAGAGAGCATTTTGAAGGAACATATTCCGTTTTGACCTGGAGATTCAATATTGCTTATATGTACTTACGTATTTATGTAATAATTTAAACTTTTTGATGTAAGCAAATAGTAGATAGGCATGAAGATAGTAGTTTCTCAACAGATTTATGGGATGGTACCAGTTTTAAGTAGGTTCAGTTTAAGAAAAACAGTAACTTTAACTAAAAAACTTATAAAACAGCTGCAACCAGTTAGTGAGTGAATGTATGACGCTGCGTTTAGACCGACCGAACGAACGAAAGAATCTTCATTCGTTCGGCCGGTGTGTTCGTTATAAAATGTTCAGGAACAATGTTCAGGCGGTGTGAACGGTGACATACTCCGAACGAAAGAAAATATCTTCGTTCGGGATGATCGGACTGAGTTCGATCTTTTTGGCGAATTCAATCTTGCTGTTATTGTGTAATTGTGAAACTGAAAAAGAAGTAGAAATGCAGTTGCCGAACGGTGCAATGCAATACTTACAACATATGGTTATTTTCTGTGCATTTTACTAGAAAATTTTAAGTGATGTTTGGGAACAATATAATCTGTCATCTGCGACTGAACAAGATGGCTTCTGATGTTTGTTCTTAGCCTATGTTTGGCCGGTTTAAACGGTTACGCGAATGAAAATTTATTATCTACATTTTCTTCGCGAAAGAATCTCCATTCCAATAAAAATCAATAGATAGCTTTGTATATTTTTTTTTTTTGTTTTTTCTTTATAAAAATTTTTTAATTTTTTTTATTACATTACATTTATTTATATTCATGAAACAAAACAATTTTTCACTTATAAATTATCAACTAAGATTACATGAAAAGTACATAATATGCGCGCATATAATGATAATTTGCTCAAATCATTTTAAGCACATTTATAGTTTAACTAATTTATTATTTTATTGGCACCTTAATTTTTTGTAAAATTAATAAAAAAAAAAACGGAAATCTATTAATAATAAAACGAAACAAATTATTTATTACAAGACAAAAATGTAATATTAGTAAGTAAAAAAAAAATTTCTAAATATAATTTCATAATATGTATTTTCAACATATATTTCAATTTTTGTATTGTTTTTTTTTTAATATAGAATATGTGCATGTGTTTATTTCTAAAAGCTAAAAATTAAAATATTTTTATTCTCTCCTGTATGATTCCGATTCTTTTCCCTTATTTATTTATATTTACCTACTACATAAAAAGGGACAAATAAACAAAACAAAATTTTGACACTAATTTTAAAAATTAATTAAGTTAAATTATAATAATAATATGTTTTTAAATAGGTATACATATAATTGAAATGCTTAATATTCTATAAATTAAACTAATTACAAATGAACAATAACAGATATTAATTATTAAGAATAATATTGATAATAATAATTTATAATATGAATTTATAAATTATTTAACAAGATCGCAGTGTATGTAGTAGTTGTTGTTATAAATGTAAAAACAATATTGTTTTCTAATTTCATTATAGTATAATACAAAATAAATTACATATTAAAGAGGTAAATGAGAAATTTAAAGAAAAAGAAAATCATCTTGCATATGTATAGGTATATCGTGATTTGTGATAAACAACGGCCGCTGTGGCGTAGTTGGTAGCGTGTTGGCAGAGCGACCGGTAACCGGTATAAAAAGTAGAAAAAATTATTTTTCCTACAAGGCACCACCTCTTGACGGCAGGCAATGGCAAATCTAAGAGCGTAAAAATTGGCCCTCCACTGGCTTTTGTGCCATTAAAAGAAGAAGAAGAAAGATAACTAACTTTTCTAATACTTCTAACTTCAGAAAAAAAAACATGAAATGGATTTTTCTTACACTATGTACTTACTTACATATAATAGTAACACTTTATATTATCTTCAATTAAAAAATTATGTTTTTAGTATCTATTTATATAACTTACTTTTACTTTTAATGGCACAACAGCCCATGGAGGGCCTAGGCCGAACTTTTCGCATCCACTCATGTTGTGCGTGTTATATTTGTACATGAATGGAAGGGACCTACAGTTTAATGCCGAATCCGAACGGCGAAGTGAAAAGCTTTTCATAGCAATTTTTACTCTTGTAGGTTTGCCATTGCCTGCCAAGAGGTGGTGCCGTGTAGAAAAATTATTATTTTTTCTACTTTTTGATTTTGCCTGTGCCGAGATTCGAACCCCGGACACTCGGCGTAGCAGTCCAACGCACTACCACTACACCACAGCGACCACAACACAATCTATTTATATAAACAAATACTAATAATATTATATTTTCTGGATATAAGTACATAGCTATGTATGTATACATACATATATATGTTCCTATACAATTGTATAGGTATTAGTAGTGAGTAATCATGCATGTAATAAAATCTTGCCACTTGACGGTCGGTGTTGCCCGTATGGAGAAATATTTTGCATTTGTTTGTAATTTCACTTTCACTATTGTTAAGTAATTTAAATAACTATTTATTTAATATTCATAAACAAAAGCTGTCAGAAAAAGATTTGGTTCAAGTGAACTTGAGATATGAAGCCCCGATACAAAAAAAATTTAATTCGTTTAAACAGGATTATCCTTTTTTTCAACGATGCCACCTGAGTGCCTAAACATAATTGTATGATAAGTTTAATAACTTTTCGGTTTAACTTTGCAAAGTATGTAATATTCGTATATTATTAAAATTAATTTAATACAGGGTATGTCATCTTTTATGTCGTTATGTAAACATTGAATAATTTCAACATTTATCAACCGATTGACTTGAGAAAACATATTTTTAAAACGTCAATTCAGTACAATCTTACCATGAACCGAAACAATGCGCCTACATAGTGAGGCTGTACATTGAAAATAATTGTTCAGTTGTGTTAACTCAACGTGGATATCGTCGAAAATATCGTGGCCAATAAGCACCGTCTGACAACACGTCATTTAGTGTCGGATTTTACGGGACAGGGACAGAGAAGCCGGTCATCAACGCTCAAGACATTCCAATGAACTGGTTGAAGCGGTAAGAGACGAGAAGTTATAGAAGTATAGAGTTAAATTGACTTAAAGAATATTGCCGACAGAGCGTCCACGTCGCTTGGAATATGGCCAAACAGTCGCTCTAATGGTTGACACTGAAATGGGAAAAGCCTATTTCATACTCTCTGGCACCGTTAACAAACAAAATTGTCGCATTTGGGAAACGGAGAATCCAAACGAGATCAGAGAAGGCGAAACAGTCAATATCGGTGGATGTTGGCTCATTATTTTTTGCCCACAAATGTGCGAAAAAAAGGTCTGCCCGGTTACAGGTTTCAACAAGACAGTGCGCCATGCTACACTACAAAGCAAACAATGCAGTTTCTGCAACGAAAATTGCCTTGACGTGTGGTGTCAAGAAATGGCGACATTTGCTAGTATACGCCAGCAAGGCTCAGACAATTGGCGAACTCAAGGCAAAGATTCGTTCCGAAATCATCGCTATACCGAGATGCCCGAGATTCTCGAAAAAGTGATGGAAAAAAGCAAAACGGACATATTTTGCTTTGGTCAATAACGGCGGCCAGTTGATTTGATGTTGATTTCAAAAACTAGTCCTAATAAATTGTATAGGACCAAATTAAATAAAAAATACCTCATATAAGGAAATCGGTTATCATTTTTTTAAGTTATTCAAGGTTAGTTTTTTTTTCGACTGTTTTTGCTTTCAATTGTCATTCAGACTTTTTTTTATATTATTATTTAGTTTATAGATTAGAAATAATGCACTGATCTCTGAAATTGAACAACAAAACAAAGTAACTATAGATCCGAAAGTAACTATGGTATAAGTAGATCCAGTGAGAACAATAAACCTGAATAATTCTTTACTGAGACGAAAGTTCCGAAAGTTTCACGCAGAGAATGTAAACTAAATTGTGTTTTTCATTCTATTGGAATACAAATTTTCGAATATTAACTCATTGAAATTGAAATAATTTCATGCTAGAACTTTTTTATTCAATTAAGTAAATCAAGAATTATATTTTCCCACAAGCAAAAAGTTTGTTCCGATTGAATCAAAAAGTTTTCATTCCAAAGGAGAAAATTTTCTAAGTATTTAGATTTTAAATAACCTTCTCTTATGGTATTTATGTACGTATGTAGATTGGGTTGATTGGTCTGAAGGCTAAATATAACTACTCAGCCATATTTTAAGTAAGATTCCAAAATTCTTGAATTTGCTTAACTTATTGAATCTTCTTTTAAGAGTATTGGGTTTAATATATAAATACTTATATTTAAAATTTTAAGGATATCATAAAAAATATATAGATACTGGCGAAATATT
Organism: Palloptera scutellata; assembly: GCA_958295655.1. NCBI lineage: Eukaryota > Metazoa > Arthropoda > Insecta > Diptera > Pallopteridae > Palloptera > Palloptera scutellata. The sequence continues at coordinate 63,071,020 of OY282451.1, read as the reverse complement.
GCCGGACAGCTGTTGATTATTGATTTAATTGTCAAGCAACTTCGTGTTTTGGGGTCCAATATTTCCAACATTTCCATTAATTTATATTTGTATAAATATCTTAAAATTTGTATTAAGATTTTTAAGTATAGATATATGAATGATAATTGTGTTCATTAAAATTTTACCTAGATCAAATTACCTAAGGAAGTAAGGTATCATTTCGATTAAGTAACTGCTGCTTAAATTTATCCAAGACTGCTAGAGTTCTAACAGCTCGCAATATTTCCAATATATTTACTCTAAGCACCCTTACCAAAAAAGAAAATGAATGTGTTCAAAATTGAATAGTCGACTTTTTGATTTCTTTCCATATACTAAAAATATAACAAAACTACGCTATTAAGTTTAAAATCGATTAGATTTTCTTTATTGGTCGTAAGTACATACATATGTATGTATGTATAGGTATCTTTAAATATTCCATATTTCTATATTTTCTGAAAATTCTTTGTTTCCTCTTTAATGCAAAATAATTTTATAAATAATTTCAATAGTATATCTATGAACCTCTGGTTCTGCACTGCATTTGCGTGATTACCTACAAATTGGAAATAAAATTTGTATATTTATGTATACAGGGGTACATGAAAGTACATAAGTATAAATCTCTAAATATGCAAACATTTTAAAAATGTGTTACAATTTGAATAAAATTTTAATATTTACGTAATTCTGTTCTGAACTGATCTCAACGAAGTGACGATGTGGAAGTGAGTGTGGGTGGGGGGTTGATTTAGGACAGCATCACATTGTACAGCCATATTTCAATAAGCGTTTAAGCTTATCTTACAAAATAATTAACAAAGTAACATACTCGTATGCAATATGTATGTATATCGCATAGCATCACATCCATCCATCCATCTAACTATTTGCTACCACGCGCCCTATCGACCACTCTCCATCAATTCAAACTGGCGATATGGTTTGTCCGAATTTCCTGGCACGTACTCCAAATCCCTTACTGCCATCTGGCCCAATCGGTGTACGAACTAAATTTTCAGCATTACGTTGTGCAAATGAACCCGAACGTGAACGTGGCGAACCATCAAGAAAACTGCCAGTACGTGATCGTGGCTGTCCGTCACCGCAATCAATGCCACCTCCGCCGATATGCTTGTAGTTATTAAGAAAACTACTAGTACGCGAACGTGGTGAACCGTCATATTCGGAACCGAAAGAATAACGACGATCGTAGCCCGAATCGGTGGATATACGACGTCCGTTGATGTACTGAGCATTATCGTATGCTGCCAATTTATTGCTCACATTAAAATTATTTGAATAGCGACGTGGAAATACATTGTAGCCACCACCACCGCCGCCTACATTACCATCATCGTAGGGCTGACCAGCTTGGGTTTCAAGCGATTGTTTGCGTTCATAGTTGAAGTCGTTGGACATGCGACGTGGAAAAGCGTTGTTGCCGCCACCGCTGTTGTTGTTGCAGCCCAGCTCACTGGAGTTGGAGAATGTGCGCTCAAATTGCATGGAACCATTGGAGAATCGACGCTCACCGCCGACACCACCCCCAATGCTGCCGTTAGACCCTTGCGATATCTTACGATAAACTTCAGTTTGTCCGAAATCTGAGACACGCCTTGAGCATGGACAATTCTCAGAACAATTTGAATCACGTCTCGACATAGTTTCGGAACAATTTGATGGACGGCGTGACATCTCCGAGAAGCTCGAATAGTTATTGTCCGAACAGTTGGACAAACGACGTTGCACGCTGCTTGTAGTAGTATTGATGTTGTTGTTGCTATTGCTGTTGCTGCTGTTGTTGTTGTTGATGACGCTCATTGAGTGTGCTGCCGCTGCAGCTGTGGCTGGTGAATCGCTTAAAGCCGCAGCAGTATTCGCTGAAATTGTTGAAGTATTGCTGTAGCGTCGTGGTGAGTAAGCGAAAAAATTGCCACTTGGCGAAGAAGCAGCTTGCGTGGCTGACTCATTGTTAATACTGCCACGTGGTTGATAATGTTGAAAATGATGTGTATGTGGTTCGGCGCTGTTGCTGCTATAGCTGCCGCGATGTGTTGGGCTGTGGTGGTGATGTTGGTGTGGTTGGTGATGGTGATGATAGCTTGCATGCTGTCCATGTTGTTGTGCATGCAAATCAGAAATAGTTTTTGCATGTATGTCTGAATTGAAACGCTTGAGTTTATAGCGTAAATCAGTATCGTGTGGCGACATCACACCACTAAAACTGCCGCCTCGCGTTCGCTCGTACGTAGCATCGTTATAATATCGATAATTCTCGACCATACGTGCAACCGGTGCTGCCACTTGTATGATTGCCTTCTTGCCGGTTTTCTTCTTGGGTGCTACCATCTCAAATACCTGGAAGGGACCTTCCAAGTTCTTCGCTTCGCGTGCAGATGACGATTCTAAATATTCGACAAGCGTACACTCCTTTTGCTGCATTTCCGGATATTTATTCATGAACTGGCGCACATCAACCGGTATGGCCATGCCTGGCTTGAGTATGCGTATCAATGCAATTTCACCGCATTTCGAAAAAATATCCGAAACCTTTTCGATGGTCAACTTGTCAAGCGGCAAATCACAAGCGACAATTGTGCGCGAAGGCATTGTTTCATCGAAATTTGGCAACGCTTCAAGGCGACGCACTTTTGTGCCGATATCGTTTAGTTCTATCTTGCGCGACTTTTGGCGAACAGCATAGCCAACGACCTTCCATTCTTTGGTTAATTGGCGTACTCGCTTAAAGCTGGATACAAGTTTGAGGCTAACGAAGCCCTCCTTATTGCGGCGTACGTGCTTGAGGAGAAAAGCATCTTTGAGTATGCTCTCATTGGAGAAGTAAAATTCGACGGCATCGGTAATTTCGGAACATAACTCATCACTGGGTATCATCGATGGATCTAAAGTATCAATTTCATTTATAAGTGACTGTGGTTCAGCTGACATGAGCTCAGCAGTGGCAGCAACAGATGCGCTGCTAAGTGGCGCTACTGCAACATGTGGCAATACCGCATGCGGCTTTATAATATTATCAAATTCCGTGGATTTCTTCATTGTTAAGAAAGAGCGATGTACGCGTTTCTGTTCAATTGGCGAATTAGCAGGAGCCACGGCTGGCGGTGGTGACGTCTCCAAGATGTCCTTAGAAGCTTCATCTTCCAATTCGTACTTGAAATTTGGATGTAAATATATATTATCCATTTGATGATAGGGACCAGCATGTTGATGCAAGTGATGATGCTTATGGAACTTCTCCAAATTAGCTTCACTTAGCACTGCCGGTGGATTCGGTGATGTCGCAGCAATCTCATGCAACGGCGATGTAGACCGACGTTCAACCGATGAACTCAAGTCAATATCATGCAACACATGATTATCAATAGCCAATGGCTTCAATTCATCATCTTCTTCTGATTCTTCAGAATCCGCAATGGACGAACCCATACCGACATCAATTAGCAAATCACCGCTCACAGGTGAAGAGCTCGGCGGTGGTGTTGACATTGGCGGTGCAGTCGGTGTCAGTGCATCAAAAATATCAGCACAATCATTTGTAGCAAAATCGGAGATGCCACTACCGCCAACGGCGCCACCATCTTCGCTGCCAAATTGTGAATCTAACGATTGCATTTGTTCCATTTGATGCAGTAAAGCCTGCGCCGAACGTTTGGCATGAAAGCGTAAAAGTTTTGAAGGCAATGACGACGATAAAGGAACAACTGCTTTTGTTGCAGTGGGTGTGGCAGTACTGCAACTTGGTATGTCGTCCTTATCGTTTAAAGTGGTTGTTTCATTATAGTTGTTGCTATTGTTGATGGTGTTGGTGTTGGCGTTGCTAATTATGGGTACTGCAGTTAAATTCTCCTCCATACTTCGACTGTTGCTGTTGGAGTTTTTACTTTCAGTTTTCGTAATGGCCTCAGTTACAACAGTTGTCACCAAAAAGGTATGTCCACCGTTAATATGCGGCGCTTTAATCTCACAACTACTTTTGGTGGTGGTGGGATGCGCTATTTCGCAGAGCAGCAACGTTGCTGGAGACGTTGATCGTTCGTGATCGCTCATTCTAGATTAACTATTAAGATTGAATTTTTGTACAAAACTGCAAGCTCAAATTTTTTTTTCTCATGTGCTTTACAATTATGGACTTGTTGCTATTTTTTCACTTGAACTTCAATTGTTCAATCTTGTGCGAATGTTGTACTCTTAATGATGGCTGACCAACGGTTTTTCTTTTGGGTACTTCGTGTTTTCACGTTACCCTTCTTGGTTTTTGCACTCCACCAAAGCGTAAATGTTTCGCTTTTATTTTAAGGTAAATTGTTTCCTTTCAATTTCAACTGCAAATTGTCTGCAATATCAGCTGGGAGATGTCGATGTGTTTATCTTTAACTGCAGCTACTAAGTGGAGTAGTAATTTCACTTTCACTTTTCAAGTGCGCGTACTCGCAAACTCGCACTTACTACGATGCACTAAGAAGCCAGTCGTTGTCTCCCATACAGCGTACAACTTTCATGAGAGGCACAGAGACGTGTGGGGATAGATTGATCATTCATTCAATGATCGTGGTGTCGTTGTCTCTCACTCTCAATGGTGATGATGGTCAAATAAGTGGTGGAGGGGAGTGGGGGCGCGCAGTTGCCACTCATATACAACAACAACAACAACAACAAGAAAAACACCAACAAATAAATTTATTTCTCTTTTCAAGCTACTGCACTGTACACGATTATTTTACTGAATGTATGTAGATAACGTATTTGTTTTTGTTTTTGTTTGTCTTTTTTTTTTTTTTTTGAATTACGATTCCGATCATTGAACGCAATTTTGTAACGTAACTTTTGCTGATTTAAATGTCGTCGTTGTTAACTTGGCTAAATGTTGATCGTGTTTGGAATAATTCAGTTTCACTTTTATTACGATTATCACATTATCTTTCCTTTAATTTTGTATGTAGCATGCGTGTGTATCATCGATATTTTTGCATCGATCGTTTGTGGGGTATATTTTTCTAGGCCGCACGTTACTCAGTCGACACATATGTACACGGCACAGACGCACCCGCTTGACATTATTAGATAATTGCGAAATGCCGATGCTCGCGTCTCCTCAGCTGAAAATGTTTTACAATAATATTTAATAAAAGTATAAAAATGTCAGTGTCGGCTGCGGCTTAAGCCAGCGGTTTTATTTTGAGTTGAATGGTAGACGCGTGTTTTAGGTTTCATTTGTTGTGGTTGTTTTGGTTTTGGCAACACTTCAATAATAATTTGAATGGCTTAAAGTTAATGTTTATTTCCGTTAAAAGTTGTCACGAAAACGTAACGTACATAATTTTGAAATCAAGTTCAAGCTTTGTATTTTTAGAGTTTTGTTGTTTGTTTTTATAGTTTTTTTTTTTAGAAGGTTTTTGGTTTTGTTTAGAACTTTTTTTTGCACAAATATTTACTGTTAATTTTACTTGGTTCAACTTTTTTAATTAAACGAGTTCATGCAACGCTGCAACACGGAGATAGACTGAAATTGCAAATTGATTTGAGGTCGGTTAAATACCCTCTGCTTTCGGTTGTTGTTGCTTTTATTGTGGTTGTTTTGTTGGTGCTTTTGTTGTTGTTGTTGTTTTGGTGAGTGTTTGCGCGTTCGCACACGCAATCATAAGTAGAAGTCGTCGTCGGTTTCCTTCGGTTCGGTTGATAGCTGGTAGTTGTAGCTGTTGGTGTTTTTGTTGCTGCTGTTGTTGCTATAAGTAATGATGAAGCATTGAGGCGACAAAAAATTTGTTATGATTTCGCTGCTGTTGTTGTGGTTGTTTCGTTACACTATGAATGAAAAAATAAAAGAAAAATTTCATGAAAATCAATAAATACTTGTTGCGAGTATATCTCGAGTGTTCGCTCTTATGGTGACAACTGAAAAACGCGTAATTTCACTCTGCTGTTGTTGTTGTGGTTGTGGTTGTTGTCTTACATTAAGTTTTTTATTTGTTTCCATTTAGAGGTGCTCTCAAATGTTCTGGCTTCCGATTAAAAAGCACAAGCAACAATAAGATTAAAACTGAAGCTTTTTCTACAGCAACAAAAAATAAAAACAATAAAAATGAAAGCTTTTAAGCAATCGTAAACTCACGCAATGCATCTATCCCACCCATAGATATTTTTGATATTGAAATGCACTTAATGAAAACCACGTGTGTTTTCCGCTCTCTACTCGCTCTCTCTCTCTCTCTCTCTCTCTTTGGCTCCCTCGCCCGATCAAGTTAGCAATCAGAAAAAACTTTTCTGCTTTGTTGACTTTGTTGTTATGATTGTTTGTTTATTTGCTAGCAAAATTTTGTTGACAAAAAAGGTCTTTATAGAACCTTGTAGTACTAGCAACAGTCGCTGTCGCCCGCCGTTAACTTGCAAGCACATACTGTTTGCTTTTGACATTTTCATTTTATACCAGATATATTTGTTTTTTTTTTGTGCTTATTATTGATGATTTTGCTAGAAATGAATAAATGCACGTTCTATGTTCCGTTTTATGCGGATATTGCAATCCAGTTTACTAAGAGTTTGTTGTTCACTTTAAGTGCGTTACATTCAGGCATAGTCATCAACGAAACGGAATATGCATACACTCTACTCTTCAAGCTGATTTCAGCGTTAGTTAGTTTTGTGTAATGAACTAAACAAATGTCCCTTGAGGACTATAAAAAAAAATATCTTTAATTGGAAAATTAACGATCATCCCATTTCCGATTTGAGGTTCGCGATGCTACAACTCCGAAATGTTCGAAGTAAACGTGGATCATTGACTTACAATATTTAACTTTGAAGAAATATCAATAATTACTTGTGTTCAAATCGAATAGAACGACGGCCTGTCTGCGTGTCGCTGACTGATTTATGGTAAGGTGATGATAGTAGGCATTCTCTTCTATTTTAAGGTATACGTAAAGTGTTCTTCTGAGTTCGTAAAGGAATATTAAACTTTTACTATAATTTACAAACGAATATGTAAATCTCTTGGGCATCTTCTGGAATTTAATGTATAAGTATTTAGATATTTATGTATATACGAGTACTTATCGTCATCATCATTTAACTAACAAAATATTTTTAGTTATTTTATTTTTTTCACACAAGTAGAAACCCAAAAACTTACGATTTTGAATATTTTTTAGCAGTTTTGCAGTTTGTTTACAAAGGCATCATAAATTCAGTTTTGAATCATAAAATGTTATTTTTTTTTAACAAAATTATGTCCCATTTTTCAAACGATGACTACGATATATAAGTACATAGAATATAGTATATTTCTAATGCCTAGTTTCAATCAATGTCGTATAAACGTACACTTGCCAGTTAGTTAAAGCATAATCCACAACAGCTACTGATAATGATCTACATACATTTGTTACATACTATGTACACTCGTGTTCGTCTATAAACGGATGGCACATTAAATCTTCAAATATTGCTGTGTCATGCCAACAACATGGCAACAGCGAAGACACTACCACTACCATAAATACACACATACAAAACCGCCTAAGGCCACCGTAATACAATTTTGCGAAATTCAGGTTCTTGCTTTACTTTCAGCTAGTCAGGGTGTATTGCATTAAAATGCAAAAGTTTGAAAAATTTTCGCGAATGGACTTAAGCTGATTTGATATGTATCACTTAAAATTCATCAATTGTAATCCGTTTAAGACATGTGTTGGTCTTGCTTATATTGAGAATACATTTCTCTATGTATTTCTCTAAATTTCACTTTTTGTTTTAAGTTTCCATACCTACCTAAATTTCTATGCAACGATGTTACGTATACTATTTCACAAGAGCGTTTTGTATTTGCATCGTAAGTGCCATTTTGCCACATTTTCAATCCAATTACAACCTTGACGTAACGTATGTAATTAATGTTAAACATTCTTCCGATATCATGCAAAAAGTGATAAATTGTTGCATAGTTACCCAGGCAACATTATTAGTTTAAGAAAGTAAAAAAGTGTAATTATGATATTGAATAGCATGCGTTGAATTCCTGGAATTAACCTAAATAATTTTATTGAAATGGGAAAATTTTCGGATTTCAAAAAACACCAAAAAAATATCCGAGGCAAAAATCTATGCTATTGGTTTTTAAACTGTTTTTAACTAAGTCTTAACCCTCTGCTCAGAATTTTATCTAGATGAACTATAACTCCGGAGCAGAGTGACTCAAGCATAGAGAAGCAGTAACAAAACGTAACTCATTGGCTTCAGTTTCATATTTACGTGAGTAACTCCCACTGAAATCAAAGATAAAGAAGTATTCATCATCAGCTAAGTTATTAATCTTTGCTGTCAATGTAGAAACTATATGTTTTTGGATGAGAGAAGTGTCGGTTATGTGGTAAATACGAACAAACAGGTTTTGCTCACATGTGCCTGTTCAACACACGCAGACGGACTTGAAAAGACAAAATAATAAAAGATTTGAATGCATTCAAAATTACTCCCGATAAGCACAAACTTTTCTTGTGTCACTCACTAGAAGTTGAACGTTTTTGTTTTTTCATTTCCCTGCAATCATTGCTCGTCAAATCAAAAAAAAAAAAAAAAAAAACTGGACAAAATATAACAGTGAATGTCGAAGCGCGAGATGTTTATCAGATGATCTGAACAACAGGTATCGATTGACATGCTTCACATCTTCCTCAAGCAAGAGATACCACGCGTGTCAACAGTCATGTACCTATATACTCCCTTGCGGTGTAAAGTAAAAGCGACAAAAGAAAATGTTAAGGTAGTAAAATTTTCGTATGTTTTTAGCTCATAATATTTTCCAAAAACTAATTTATAATGAAGGAGACGATGCCTTGCGATTAGTTATACTTGTGGTATTATCATACAAAATTTAAATGAGCAATCATATCGCACCTTAACCACAAAAGAGGCACAACTCAAAATTGAAAAATTTTAAAGAACCTACTATAAAATATGTAATTATATTTAATTAAATATATTTTTATATGCATCTACAGGTAAGCAGAAACATTTATTTCTCGTTTCATTAAAAATTCAATTTTGAGTTATGCCGCTTCTGTAATTAGGGTGGGATATGTACATATATATTGAGAAAAACCTTCAGCCATCGGGTACACCCATTTCAAGATAATCACCCATATAATTGTTGGAATGTTATGAGTATACATATATTATCCATAGCATGCTTACTACAAATTCGCGAAACTTCACTAATATATAGTACGTGCTGTAATATATTAAAATTTAAAGAAGATTTCTTGTAAATTTATTTAAAATACTCTCTAAAATATTGCATTGAATTTAGTTATTTTTTAACAAAATAACTTATTAATGTAAGTCTTTACCTGATTAATCGAACATCCTCTAAATCAGTGTTTAGAAATTAAATGACCGGAAGAAATAAATATTAATCGTTGTTCGTTAATCGTCTCAAGTTGAGTAACATCTATACAATATTCAAATATTTATTTCAGCTATAATCGTTTTAAACTTTAGTGTAATCCTACCCCAAAAAAAATATATGGCAGAAAGGCTCCATACTCAACTGCAAAAACATAGAAGCAAGCTCTGCTTAAAAATTAGAGCCGTATTGAAAGCTGCTGCTGCCAATGGTATAGACTACTCGTATGTATCTGATCGTATGTATGCCTAATGAGAGCGAATGTACTTTTAGGTATGTATGTACTACTATTTTAAGATTTTCAAAACCACATTTTTTATTGTAAGCAGTACTTAAGTTACAGAAACGCTTCATGGCAGGGTAGGTTCTGCTAGTTTTTATCAAAGAATTTATATTGAAAACATCCTACAAATATTAACAAAACGTAGCTATGGCGTCCGGGGTTTAAATCTCGACACAGGCAAAATCACCACATCTTGGCCGGCACTGAGAAACGTACAAGAGTAAAAATTGCATATGAAAAGTCCTGTAGGTCCATTTATGTACAAATATAACACGCAAAAAATGAGTGGATGCGAATAAAGCTCGGCCTAGTCCCTCCATGGACTGTTGTGCCATTAAAAGAAGAAGATGTCATAGAGCAGCTTGCACCTTACAGAGCTTCCATGGGAAAAGGTGAAAAACTTTTTTATTGGCTACGAGCTTGCGTTGGGCAAATGTATGTAGTATGGCATGTTTACTTATAGAATTAAAACATTAGGCAACAGGAGCATTTTAATATTGCACATGAGATTTAAATGCTTTGAAAATGATTTTCATTCAAAGAAGAAGATATTGCAACCGAGTTCAAAGTACATTTTTTTTCCAATCAATAAACGCGCTCCTGCTAAAAACACTAAAGTATTGAAGCATGTTAACGCGTGTGCTTAATCACATTTTCGCAGGTATATATTTGCAGTGATATAATATACATATTTATTACAAACAAACAAAAAAAACATCATATGATGATTGTGTAATTAACATGTGTATCCATGGAATTTATTTTTATTTTAACAAATTAATTTCATTCTTTAAAAGTTTTTTTGCTTTTCCATTAATTTTCGTACGTACAATGTATGTATATATATTTTTTCAATGACAACTTCCTTGGATAAATAAAAAAGAAATAATAATAATTCAAATAAAATGTAAACCCTCAAATTAAAATGATCGATAAGCTTCGTTATTGCTTTTCTGCTGCTTTAAAATCTTTTCAGTACCTATAAATAGTTTTATCTTGTTTTTTGTTTTGGCTACAAATAGCATCAACTACAACAATAACAATAAAATTTATCTTAAAGGTGAGCACTTGAAGTTGATTTCTGACATAGCGAAATTAAATTAAAAAGAAAAAAAATTCAAAAGCAAAAAGTATACAAAATACGAAAATCAAACAAACACAACCATGCACACAGAAATAGTAAATAATATGGAAGGCAACCTTGCAACAAACGACACAGTAACACACACAATCTGGCAACTGGAAATTACATATAAACAAATACAATTTTTCAAAAGAAAATTTTAAATTTCGCGAGTGTGTATCACAAAAGGCGTGTCAATTAATCGCCATTCAAGTCAAACTGTAAATACACAAACTTCGCGGGTAAGACTAAAAGTTGCGGATTTTTTTTATAATTTATGGTCTGTACTAGAAAAACATTGAATTTAACAACGTCGCATCACTTTTTATAACATTGTACAATCGATTTTTAAAGTTTCACTTAATAGCACTTGCTATAGCAAGTTTTGAATCTTTCTAATTGCATAAGACTACTTGTTATAATACCGATTTTATTGCATTTCACTTCTTTAAAATCGTTTATTATATTTACGCCGGGGGTAAAAGACGATCAATCAAGATGACCATCGGTTGGAGTGGCAGCTAAGTAAGAAGGTAAGTAAAAGATGATCGTCGCAGCGAAAATTGTTACGGAAATGATGGGTAGCGCTCTCTATCAATCGAGTATGAAAAAAAATTATGATGTATATGTGTATACACATAAATGATGCGCAGCGCCCTCTAGCAAAAGTAACGTATGGAAAATTATGTGCATACATATGCTTCGTCATTTTGTTCATGCTCGATTAATAGAGGGCGCTGCCCATCAGTTTCTCGTCAAATTAGACATTTAAAACAAACATCGTTACAAATTTAAACGCAAACGTTATGAAGAAATAAACTTCTGTTGACGCACAAAATAATTTTTTTTATATTTTTTTTTATTATTTTTGTTATTTTATTCTGTTTCTGACTACTTCATACTGCTCTTTATTGCCTCTGAGACCTTTTTATTACATTTAGCGACTGTGACTATTTGTAATTGTTTGTTTGCCTCTGCCCATTTCTGATTACCTATGATCGGCTTGTCTTTGACTGAATGTATATTTTATAACTGCGTTAAGCTATAATTGCTTTATTTTTCCACAGACTGGAGGTAGTGCAAATTTATCGCTTTCTATAGCCTCAAATTATTTCTAACTGTTCATTGTTGTTTCTAAATGTATTTGAATCACTTATAGTAGTATCGACAGCCTCTCCTACTGAGCAATTTTTTCACGCCGACTACCTGTAATTGCCTTCAGCAAGGGGTGTCGAACCGGCATGATTATGGATTCAGGTAAAAAAAACTAAAGTGGGTTCAGGTTCCGGTTCAAAAAAAATTAATTTTTTTTTTAGAAAAATAATCATTTATTTGAACAAAAAATATAGGTACCTATCTTTTAGCGATATGTTTTTTAAATGATATCTTTTAGTTCTTAGGAAAAGCTCTTTCCACATTCACTTTGTGCGTCGTAATTTTCCGGTACTTTCACTTCTATTTTGGGGATTTTTCACTTAAAATTTTCTTGGAAAATGCTTTCTTCACAAGCCTACCTTTTAGCGGGTTTGTTTGCTTTTGAAGGTTTACTCTCACTGCCTCTCTCTCTCTCTCATTGTTTCGGTGTATATCGACACTGCTATAGTCAAGTGTGAACAGGTAGAGTGTGTTACAAACTTGAAACGAGAATGTAAGAACGATGTGATATATTTGCTCTAACTAGAAGAAGAGAATTTATTTAAATGTCAAAATCTAAAATTAATGTTATTACGATTACTTTAAGATTTTGACAAAAATTTACAGTACTCATTAGAAATTTAATAATATTTTTTTTAAATTTTTTTGACTTAAAAATTGAGTTCATATCACAGCATTCAAATGTTACAAATTGGTTAAACACACATTTTAGTTCGGTTGTATTAAAAGCACCCCAAGCAACTATAAGTCATATGAAAATTCTATTTTAATTCTTTTAAAGTTAATTTCCTAACTGAATAAAACTTTTAAATAATGTTAAATTTCTACTTGAAACTCTTATTTTTACCCAATTTTTCTGGCTGACCCTCACAAAAATATAAACCATATATATAGTAAGTATGTACATGCGCCATCAGCGCTTAGAAGGAAGTAAATTTTGTTGTTTTTTTTTTGTTTTTCAAATAAGTAAATAAGAAATCAAATACAATCAAACTAAAACCAATGTTGCGGTAGGTTAGAAGAAAAAGCGAAAATATAAAAAAAAATTACAAAGCAAATAATCGCCGTTACCAAGCTCTTTTCTTTGCGCTGCGGCGCCGCGCTCCCTTCTACTTATAACCGACTGGTTCAACGAATAGGTGCGAATTAACAAGCAAACCAATTTAAAAAAAAAACCGCAAATGGCAACAGACTAAAACATTGGCAACAGACTCACATGTGCAAATACACACAAAATATAAGTAAGTAAGTATTCGCTTGTAAATGTAGGAACGCATGTGGTACTTCTTTCGCACTGTCTTTCTTTCCTGCCCCCACATATTTAACTATACTGGTAATGTACATATTTATCTATATACCTGCGGTAAGTACTCGCATCTACTTATGTTTGGATCACAAATACTAAATTACAATTATATCTCAATGAAAACGACTTACATGGACACACATACATATGTACTATGTACAGTGCACTCTCTCGTAGTCGCACTTTTGTGGGACTGATAAATTTGTCCGACTTAGAGGAAAAATGTTTATGTACTTAAAAAGAGTAACACAAACAAAATGAATTTACTTGTGATTACTTTTAAATTATTTCTATTGCTATAGTGATATATTGTATATTATATGGTTCATCCAAAAGTGTCCATGTAAGAGAGGTTTTCGGGAGTAGAGAGTACACTGTACACATATCCAAAGTAGATGACTATCAATCTACATTGTGTAAAATTTTAGCCACAACTTTTTTTTCTTAGCTATTTCATGTTTTTTTTTCAGTTATTTTTGGTGTTCGCATAATTTTGTTTATTTTTATTTCTTTTTTTGTTGTTGTTTAATTTCGTTGTTTTTTTTGCATTATTTCTCTAAGCATTTTAGCGTTTGATTCAATGCAAGGTCGCACTGCAAATCTGATCTGTTTATAATCTATCGTCAATAAAATGACATTTTACACGCGCATTGCTTGTATTAAATTTTGTTGTTTAATTATATTTTTTAAAATGATATTGTAAATTTTTCACAAATACATAATAGTCATTTTTGTTATTATTGCATATTCAAAAGATTTATAATATGTTCATGGCATTATCTGTGCCAGTACTAAGACCTTGATTATAAACTGGCTGGATGGTATTTATTTGTAACTCAATGTAAAGAATATTTTAGAAATATTCTTGGTTCTATTAAGATCAGAAATTCTTCTTTTTCATTTTAAGCTACAGCAGCCCATAGAGGGCTTAGACATATGATTAGAACTATGTATTTGAAATAAAGCAGCCAGCTTAAATTTACAACGATTACGACATGTTTAAATACCTTTTATGAAAATGATCAAAAAAAAAGGCAGAATTTGGATATTGTTTAGATAATTTTAATTATCAAATCTTGACAATTTCTAGATAAAAGTAAAGAGAAGAAGTTATAATTTTTCAAAATATCGCAGGCATATACGAGAATATATGTATATGTACATATGCCTGCGATATTAATATATTTTTTTTTTTTTTTGGTAATACATTAGAAAGGTACTATGACTTAAATAAATTTATAAATTTACAATTTGAAGTCAGTTCATGTAAATTATAACATTCTTACTTTTTTAATAGGAAGAAGTCTCCTATAAAAGTTCGTAATCCTATGTAAAGGTTGATTTTTTAAGAGCTTAGTTTTTCAAAATCAAAAATCAATTCAGAAATTTTACAAAAGTGAATGAAATTTTTATTTGGATCGATACATCAATTCCTGCCATTTACTTTTTAAAGATAATTTCACTTAATTGTTGCACGCGACTACGCTTTAAGTGGTACATTCTGATGGTGCAATTTTGGCACACTTTTTCACACATTTCGGCCGGAATCTTACCAATGACACATTCAATGTTGGCTTCCAAAGCAGAAATCCTGTTTGGCTTGTCCCTATAGACAAGAGACTTAACATACTCCCACAAAAAATAGTCTAACGGGGTCAAATCACACAATTTTGGTTGCCAATTGACTGCACCAAAACGTAAGATTAACTGCTCACCAAATTCGCCTCTCAATTGATGCATGGTTTTGCCTGCAGTGAGGCATGTGGCACCGTCCTTTTGGAACCACATGTCAGCCAAGTCCAATTCTTGCATTTTCGGCAAAAAAAAAAGCGTGTTATCATCGAACGCTATCTTTCTCCATTGACCGTAACGTTGCGGCCTTCATCGTCTTTGAAGAAGTACAGCCGAATGATGCTGCCTGCCCATAAACCGCACCAAATAGTGAATTTTTAGGGATGCATTGGTAGCTGCTGAATTGCCTGTGGCTGGTCTTCACTCCAAATACGGCAATTCTGCTTATTCACGTATCCATTGAGTCAAAAAGGAGTGTCGTCGCTGAAGACAATTTTGCGATAAAGAACTGATCGAATTTTGATAATAAATTTCAATAATTTGCAAACGTTGCTCAGGCGTAAGTCTATTCATGATGAAATGGTAAACCAAACTGAGCATTTTTTACGTTGACACATGTCAAAAATCATGCGTGAACTGTCCGAAATATTAACGTCAAAAACTAAGTATCAAAAAAATCACCCTTTATTTTTGCTAGCACGGCACAGTCACTTAAAAATATGTATGAAATATCCCTTCCCACTAGGACCAGACAGCTTAAGTTTAGTGTTATGTTGCGAGAATATCCATTCCTTCCCTATATTCTCCAGGAAAAAGTTATAAACTTGGAATTTCTAAGCCCAATTAATCTCTTGCTTACGTCGCAGGCATTCGTAACGACAAAATACATTTCTTCATTACATTTCAATATTTATAAACATACACATTATAAATCACAAAGGCCACAATTTGTGATTGAAGCGTGTTCAAATCATGATGATGACTTCATCCAGAACTCTACAGAATATTACGTTTCTCTACGCATGATTTCATCAATATAGAAATAGAAATTGTGTATTTGCAAAATAGAATTCAATTAAATGTAAGAATTATGTAAAATAAAAATTTAATATTATTATTAAATAAAATTTAAAAAAAGTGAAGGTACCTAATTAAAGTAAATATCTAAAATTGAGCAAACAGGTGGAAATTGTAACTAAAAATTTTGTAAATTAAGAAAAACTTACTCTTGACGGATACATTCTCAGTTTGCACCGAGTACAAAAGCTTGTTATTTGCGACTTGTTTCTATTTAAGTTTAGATATAACTCAGTGTTGCATGTTTTGTTGCAGGACCGATTATAAAGTAATCACTAAAGGCAAACTTGCAATACCGGGATATTCCCAGAGCGAAAACTTTCCTAGTGCAAAAAAGATCAGTGCTTCTTATTTTTTTTGTAATAGTACAGCAGCCAATAGAGGGCTTACACCGAGGATCAGAACTATGTATTTTAAATTTTTGTTATTTTTTATTCTTTAAAGTTGTAAGATCCAACGAGCTTTACGGACTAAAGCAATCTTGGAGCATTCTTCCTTTCGAAAGAACCACAATCTATCATATGTATGTATGTATGTTGACTTTATTAAGTAATAAAACAAAATCCATTTTACCTTGCACTGATTTTAGAATTATTCATAATTACGCATGCATGCTATATCCACGTTATGGCCATCACCTTCCTCAACAACAACATCTCAAAGCATTACATAATATTTAAAAAGGAGAACAAAAACACAGAAAAATACAAATCTAGGTCATGAGAATATCTTGAAAAATTTAAAATATCTCAGAACATTAAACAGATCAGATCTCCAAACAGGTAGACGACAAAAGGTAGAGCAAAAAATTACTACACAATAATGCACATGCCGCCAAGGACGACCTTCAGCATATCCTTTTAACAGCATTCACACTCACGTACACACAAAACCCCAGCGCAAGTAAATTATGTGCATTCACCTGCAGCATAATTGACTAAAAAAAAAAAACAACAACAACGAAAATAAATTGTTGCCGAATTTTTGTTATTGTTTTTTCAATTCTTTCTTTCATGCCTCCATTTCCATCCGCCACCTTTGCTTGTCAATTCATCTACGCTTTTCGCCGCTACCAACAGATACTCCTACTTAACGAAGACAACACAAAAGTCTCGTGCTGCACTTTATGCAATGAAAAGATACGGTCGCTTTTATGTTATATGTACTCGTATGTATGTACTATATGTATGTACTTATATGCATGTAGCTAGTAAGTAGTAATGAAAAACATGTTCGAATTTAAATTAATCCACACCAACGACTAAAAACCTTGAACGTATATATTTTGCGACAGACAGAAAGACAAACAGACAGATCGCAACAATGTGTTATATCGCAGATACTCAATTCACACAGATACAAAAAGTCACACACAATCCAACGCACAGAAAACGTAACAATGTCGTTTTCAGCACTTACGCGCCTGTTTTCTACGCTTGATTGCAGCTTAAATTACTTTAAAGTACCTGCTTGTCTGACTTTAACTTCATACTGAACACGAGTATGCTGAAGCATTTTTTCTTTTATTTTGGAATATGGTTAGTTAGGTAGGTACTTGTTTCTGATTGTTTTTTTATTTCTTTCTTTTGGACAGCCCTTGCTTTTTTTTGCCGAAATTTCCATTTCAGCTGTTGAGTTTGATGACTTTGCGCGAATGACCTCAGAGTTCTGTAGCTTTTGTTTTGCTTCATGTTTTTTGGTGTTGTTGTTGTTGTTGTTGTTGTAATGTGCACGCAATCGCATTTAATTTCGACTTCATTTTTGCGTATATTCCCGATTTAATTAATGGGTTTGACCACAAAGAAATATTGAAAGCAATTTGTTATTGCAAATTATGAAAAATTACTTCATTAAAGTGTGGAAAGAATCACAGCTCAAATAATAATAAAAAAAAAAAAAAAACACAAAATAATAATCAATAATAATGCCATTGTGACAGAACTTGAGGGGTGAGGAGGTGATAAGTCGTTGATTTGAATTTTGAATTTGACACACCTTGCGATATAGCCTCATACTTGTAAAAATATTAAGCATAATTAATATGGTTCGATAGTCTCAAATGATAATTGGTCAAAATATTGTTGGGTATAAAACCTGCTACATATAACTATTGACAAAAAATAAGAAATTTATAACACTTTTTTATAACACTTCTGTTTGTAAGACGTCATTAGGTTATTCTGTTAAATTTAGGGCTCTGGTTATTAAAGCTAAATGCAAAAGGCAATGATAGTTTTTATCTGTAGCCAGCTGTTTTTATCTGTTGTTGTGGTGCAGAGTATAAAAACTTGATTTTCAACCAGGAAGCTTCGGGTCTTATTCTTTTGAAAGTGAACCCTGCCAATAAGGATTCCCCTCTAGTTCCTTTCTTATCCACATTTTTTCTCACTACATACTTAGTATGTACATATGTATATTCACGCACCAGATATTTTTTACAAATGGTCTTGCATTTTTATACAGTCGGCAGGCTCCAAAACAACTATTATAACCCGTTTTACTTACTTAGTACCTGGACGAAGATAACAAGTACTACACGGATAAATTGCTACAGTTATAAAATGTTTGCTACCTTGAATGTATGGTAGCTTGCTGGATGAGAATCTAGTGTTGAGCATTTTAATTCAATGTATGAGATGCATGTAATGAATTGAAATATTGAACTTAAGAAAGCTCTTTGCCCATCATTAATCTACAGTTGCAGTTAGGCTGCGTAAATATGTATACCCTAGAACACCCGTCTAATTTTTCCACAAACATATGCGATTGTTAGAAGCTTCTTTGACGATTTATGTGAAGTTATCGACGATCCAGCATGTGAATACCGCCTTGGTAAAGAAATTGACACTAAAGATCATTATCTTTGATATTGTCTAACATTTGCTATAAAAAAAAGGGACGCCTAAAAGAAAGTGATGCCTTTTAATGAATTCCTATACGTTCTTTCTGTTCTTCTAACACAAACTTTTTAGTTACCTTAAAGAGACACAAAGTAGGAGGGATTGAAATGATCACTTCCTTTTATTTTCTTGAAGATTCTACGAAGAGCATTTCTATTTTCTTCTTACAACTTTATTTTTCCTCTATCTTGCCAAATTTGTAGGCAAGGTGCCATAGCTGTTGCTCTCCTGTTGGTATTAATGTAAACCCAAGTAAAATTCTAAAATGATTAGAATTTTGTCTTGATAAGGATGTGAAATAATTCAGCTTAGACATCAAGTGTGGTATCCACAATACTGCCATGTGGTTGATGTTTAGTTCCTCGGCTATCTCCTCACACCTTGCGAGTCGATCTTGCTCGACCAGTTGCAAAATTTCACATACCCCAACATTCGTCAATGACATTCTCTATTTCATACATAAAGTAGTAAAGCTATTTTTCAGAACTAATAAATATTAATTGTCTTAAATACCTTTTGTTAAGCACACCATGAAAAATAGACACATAGACTATGCATATTTAAGAATGAATATGAGATTGGGACGCTTTGGGCTAAATAAAAAAAAGCAAAAAAAGAAACAAAACAAAAAATTTTGCTCATAAAAGTAATTAAGGCACATTCAAGAAACTTGCATGCACTCGGTAAAAGAGACAAATGCCGGCAGACAGAATTGGGTTAAAAATGCGCTAACGTTGCTGCTGCTGCCAATATAGAATTCATTTGTAGCGTGGTCATTCGATCTAGGCCTATACACGAGCAACTACTCGCATGTTTGTGCGTTCCTACTGAAAATCTTGTGCAGCAACTAGTTCTATAAAATCTAACTGCTGTCGCACTGCACCACACTCCATTGCACTGCGCTGAATTGGGTTCGGTATTGTACGACAGTGAGTTTGACTTTTGGATATATGAAATCTTAAAAAGAAAAAAAATTTAAATTATGCAACAATTGCGAATAAAAAGGTAAAATTTTTCGGCAGCACTGAAACGCATGCGTATGCGTGCATGAAATCACCGCCGCCGCCACAGAGTATGTATGTGTATGTGAAATGTGTGTATGCTCGCAATGCGTGGCATGTGGCTATATTCATACGTAGGTTGATAAATAGCATTTTTTCGTTTAATTTATTTAAATGATTCTTTTGTAAAATCGTTCAATGAATGAATTTACCTGTTTACATACATAATACATAGTAAAAACTGAATTTCGTTTCGACGGCTGTCAAGTCCACATTAACTAGCGTTGCTAGTTGCTGAAGGTAGTCAGGAACATGGTTGAAGAGGTAAAAACGATAATAACGATTCGAAATTACGAAATTTTATAGTAAAGAACAAATATAATTTTATTTTTCAATAAGTTAGGCCTTGATATCCTAGGTGGTCTCGTGGCAGCTTGCTAAATTATTATCTCAAGGGTACCGGGTTCGATACCCGACAAGGGCAAATAACTTTTTTCAAATAATATATTTTCATATTATTTCAAAATTTTTCAACTATGAAAAGATGAGATTACGTCTGACTAAAAACACAAGACAAGTGACGACAACCATTATGGTAAAATCATACACAGTGACGTATGTATAGTGAGTAATGTTTTACACATATCTGTAAATCCATTCAAATGTCAACTTTGACACAAGCCGGATGTGCGTGTGGTAAAATGTTGATCCTAGACAATTTTATAGTAATTGGCAGACCCATTAACTCAGTACAGATGGTGGTCGACCAATCGACTGCTCAAATGGTAGAAATAACCGTTAAATCATACATCCAGCCACCAGCCTTGCCAGAAAGAACTTTTTAGTATGAATCGCGTACTCTTCAGTGGTCTGTAGTAGACGTATTAATTTTTATATTACTTTACTTTACTTACTTTTAATGGTACAACAGCCCATGGAGGGCCTAAGCCGAACTTTTCGCATCCACTCATGTTGTGTGTGTTATATTTGTACATGAATGGAAGGGACCTACAGTTTAATGGCGATTCCGAACGGCGAAGTGAAAACCTTTTCATAGGCAATTTTTACTGTTGTAGGTTTGCCATTGCCTGCCAAGAGTTGGTGCCGTGTAGAAAAATTATTTTTTCTACTTTTCGCCTGTGCCGAGATTCGAACCCCGGACACACTGCGTAGCTGTCCAACGCATTACCACTTCACCACAGCGACCATATTAATTATCAATGTTTATATTAATTTTTATATAGCATACTTTTATTGTCAGTCCCTTGTGAACCGAAAAGAAACAATTGATAATGGTCAATTTAATTTAATAAATATGTAATTTTCACGAAACAAATTTGGCCTTGTTAACAAATTTATAAAAAGACGAATACTTGCTTTATAAGTTTTAAAGTCAATAAAGTTAAATTCCCTTTGTTCTCATAAAAAAAACACAATTATTTCAGGTTACCAGAGACCAGAAAGTCTTGCAGTAGCTCTAGGTTCACTAGAGGAGTAGTAAAATATTGTTAAGCCGGTTGAACCGGGCATCAAAACTTAGCTTTTTAATTAGGATTCTGAGCAAATTAATAAAATGTGTGTACACTGCTACTCTCCCTTCCTAAAACGGCCAATTATTTTGTAAGTAAATTTTTTATATCAAAAAAAAAACTTACGTATATAAATGCAGCTTCGAAAATCTGGTAAAAAAAAAGTTGCATAGAATTTTGTCAACATCCGTTTGTATTTATTTTCTTGTTTACCTTGACTAATAAATTTATTCTCGAATTTTACTAAATTGTCATATGCGTTAATGATCTTCAAATGTATGTATTATATTTACCTATGTATAAATATGTAACGAGTAACAATGTACGATTATGTATGTAGTAAATTGCAACGTGCAACGTTTACAAACACAGCGAGGCAGTGGTGGATCTAATTTTTGCATCTGAGGGGATATAACTAACTGCATTACATAAGTCGAGAGAAGGATTATTTTAATATTCAATGCTTATGGAGTTATGACAGACTGGCAGCAAACGAGCGATGTTTATATATTAATTAATATTTTCACTGTTCTGTGGAGTCTACAGCTCCCGTATACCCCATCACCAACATCACTCCGGATGTAACACTGCTATCAGTCTTTTATGTGTAGACTCATGCTGTTAATCACATATACAAATATTCTTAGAAACTAATTTGCTTTAACTAATAGCAATTAGTTACTATAAATTTAAAGCAAAAGAAACAAGAGCTTATACTTAAACGGAGGGAAATTATTGAGGGAAATTGCGTAAACTTAAAGCTGGTATGCGATTTCATAGTACCAAGTACACACACATACATTCATACATATTTGTTATTGTAATTTAATGTCGCACTGCGAATGCGTGACATTTGATGTATGCGTTTTGCGTTTATTATATGTTAGATACTACAAATATCTCACGATTAGCTAAAATCTGCATAAAGCTGCCTTGAGAGAGACACAACACACACACACACACACATGCACACACGCAACAGGTCTACATATCTATGTATCTATGTAAATTGCAAACAATTTATTTTACAATAGGCCTAAAAAATGCAACAGTCAAGCATTCAAAATACAAGTTTCCACTCACTTTTTTAAAACACAAAAAAAAAAAAAAAACAACAAATTTTAGCTGCACTTAATAGATCGATCTATCTATAAACGCATGTGAATTTATACGGGGCTTGGTCAGTCAGCGTAATAGGGCGTTACACTGGTATATTCCATAGGCATGTATGTGGTACATATAATATTTATGTGAGTTAGGCTATGGTTACCAATTTAAATTGAGATTTAATGACAGTTGACAAAAGATACTAGTGCTAAAGATCAAACGTAAGCAAAACACCTTTTCAGCACGAACTAACAGAACAAACGAACGAAACACCTTTTAGACAATATCTTTGTATGTATGGTAAATATGTATCTACTTGCATACGTTCTTTTAAATAAGAATTTGTGAGTAATTTTATTTTAGTTTTATACTGTTAATGAAAGAAAAAATGTATTTTCAATTCCACTCTGCTTTTTGTTTAATATTAAATTTTGTTGATTACACCGAATAACAAATACTATTTCGTTGATATCGGCTTCAATTAACCAAGGACCAATTCCCCCAAAGCACATTAGGGCTGTTCATTAACAAAAAACCATTAAAAATTGAATATCGTTTTTTCTTTTACTTATACTCACACTAACTGTTCACGTAATAAGGCTTTGGTTATATTCAAATTTTACTCGGCGAACACCATGCAATTGTTGTTGCCCGAACACAAAAAAAGAGCTTTTACTCACTCTCACACCGAACACCACCGAGTTTTCAGGGAGTCAATGAGTTATTCTACAAAAAAAGAACAAAAATGTATGTAAAATAGAAGGAAAACATGCAAACCTGTACCTGTACCTGTATCATTATTTTCATATGCAGAAAAGCGAAGTTGCGAATGTTTTTAGTTTTTAAAAGTGAATATTAAATATATTATTCATAAAACTATCGAAGAAAAATCATATTATTTTCATAATTTTTCAATTATATTATTAATTTCACTTTCCATATTGATAAAATCGTTTCAAGGTTTTTGGTATACCATTTAGTGTTGCCGTTGCGAACAATATAGTATTACAAAAAAAACTGAATTTCGACAAAAAGCAACTCTGTAACGAACACCAATGTAACCATTACACCCAGCACGAGAGTAAAATATGATGTATTCGTCGAACAGCGAACACCAGTATAACCAGCACCTAAGCGAAAAACTTGCAACGAGAAAGAAAAATGAGAGCGTAAAAATGTGAGGGAGAAAAAAGTAGTTGAAAGTTTCTGAAAGTCACATCTGTCAAATAGTGTTGAACGTCAACAAGAACTTTGCTGTGTTAAATTTGTTAGGCGAATTTGTGGTTTTTTCAATAAAAACGAGTGGAAAAAGAAATAAGTATTGAGATAATGTTGTGAATACAATCTGAATACAAGGGATTTCAAAAAATTATAAGCTCTTAAATTACATCAGTATTATTATTTACAATTGCTTACAATTGCTTACAATTTTTGGGCGCACAATAATTTTTCGCACCATATTATATTGAAATTAATTGTCAAAATAATCCATCCATCATGAACAGACAAACCTATAGTTGCCAGACAAATTTATTGAAATTCCCGCTTTGCGTAAAAAATTCACCAATATTTGAGAAAATTTACCAATTTTAAATTTCATCAGCAATTCAATTGACTTCAAAGTATAAAATACTTATTCATAAAGTTTTTTAGAACAAAACAAGAAAACAAGATTAGTTAAGATGGTATTAAAAATATTGAAAAATTTAGACATTCTGACGTAAGGTTACCAGATAGTCCGAAGTGAAACCAGGACAAGTGCCAGACCTACCCCTCCAATTATTTGCAAATATTTTGCATTCATAGCAATTAATCTGTGGCAACTTGACATTGTAGCTTAAGTCGACATTTGGCGAAAATTGGCCTATACTGCTCTTACATAATATTCCCATTGATTTAAGCAATTTTGTTTTATCTGCATTTTAAAAGAAGGATTAATTTAATACCAAATTTTATATCATTCTCAATAATCGTTTTGCTTCAAAGGCCATACACGGACGGCATCGACTTAAAACTGCGATTTACTCAAAACTATATTTTTAGACATAAGTTACTCTGTTAAATTGCCACAAATATGATGACCGTGCAATAATTGTAGTCATATTTTATGGTTTTTCTTATGATTACATACTTCGCTTCATTATTCCAATGTATTTTTACGTTTATGATGAAAATTTACTCATCTCCTTCTGCATTTGATCTGTTCCTTACGTGCGGATATTCAAGAAATTCATAATGAATACTGAAAATTCAAGGTGTTTCAAGAGCGCATTTCTTTCTCTTTAGTTTTATACGAATTTTGACTTGCTGCTTGTGTTCGCTAAACACTTAAAGTTCTATTTAGATTAATTGTAAATTGCCAAGAAAATTTCGTGCGTGCTTATTTTTATTGCACTGGCATTCGTCAACAAAAACAGCAACGGCAGCAAGAACAACGTCAACCATATATATTGCTACAATAGCAAAACTGAACAACAACAAACACATTTCAAGTAGGCCTCATTCAAGGATATTTAGTTCGTTGTTGATATTTTCATGTCCCAGACGCATGCAATTTGTATTTCTAATTGAAAGTTGATAATAATTTAATCGAATGTACTGTACGAGTATGTATTGTGTATGTATTGTCTTTGACATTCAAATGTATTTAAATTGTATAGAAAAAAAAGTATGGGTGAATATTTTATATGTAAATACATAGCATAACTACATACTTACATACATATGTACATGAATATTTAGTAAATATGAATACATACTTGTTTTGTATAAATATATTTAAAATCAACCTTGGATTCTGAAATTTTTGGAAATAGGTCCCAGATTACGTAAAAAACATATTGCAATTAGTCTTAAAGTATTTGATGTTGGATTAGTCACTTTCAACTGTATATGTCGATCTAATGATAGACTGAATATTGAGAAAAATAACATCGAATTGACAGAATTTTCACCGGAATACAATAGTTTTTGTTTTTAAAAGTTATATTATTAAATGTTAAATATTAAATTTTATTTGATTTTTTTCCTTTTTCTATTGTTATCGATATTTCTTAAAATGTTTCACCTCCATTAGCATTGTGAATAACAATACACGAGAGAAGCTACTTAACAACTTGACCGTTTTATTGGCACATGTCAAACAAGATGGCCAATAAAACGCAGCTGTTGTTAATTTTCTTTTTCTTTTTGTTTTTTATATGATGTTGTTTTTATGTTCATTTGGTGGATATAAAAGTGTATATATAAAAGAGTGTATTTAAATAAAAAATAAAATTAAAAAATAAATAAATAAGACAATGTCCTAAATATTTTTTCAGCAACTAAATACAGCTAGTAATTGTTTGTTTGCTTTATCCTTAATTTAGATTTTAAAATCCAAATATATGTAAATATAAATTTCCACAAGCAAAAAAATATTTATTTTTCAAAAAATTAAAGATTTCCATTAATTACATATATCCAAAGTGGTCGCCGTGGCGTACTTGTGGAGCGCGCTGGCCTGCTACGCAGAGTGTCTAAGTTTCAAATCTCGACACAGGACAATTTATAAAGTAGAAAAAACTATTCATATAGAAATACACAGGTGGATGCGAAAAGCTCGGCCCAAACCCTCTATGGGTTGTGGCGCCATTAAAAGAAGAAAAACGAATTATATCTAAATGACATTGACAATTTTCCTTATTGCTCAAAATATTTAACTTTTTACTCTAGTTAAACACTAAATTCGGTATACTCGTACATACCCAAATATGTATGTAGAGAAAAGTAGAGGGAAAGAATAGGTTCTCTATCAAGTAACCTTGACATCCATTTTCATACTTGTGCATACATTTGTACCTAAGTAGTACGAGTCAATGGTACGAGTACGCAATTTACTTTAACGTAGTCATATTTTCAGCGTAGTTGTATGTATGTATGTATATTCAAGCACAGCGTTATCAATTTCTAAATAAAGGGTGATTTTTTTTGCTACTTGGTTTTTGACGTTTATATTTCTGACAGTTCACACGTGATGCTTGACATGTGACAAAGTAAAAAATAATCAGTTTAGTTTGCCATTTCATCATGAATAGACTTACTCGTGAACAACGTTTGCAAATCACTGAAATTTATTAACCAAATTTGTGCTTTGTGGAAAATGTGTTTTCTCGCAAAATTGTCTTCAGCGTCGTGGCTCATTTTGGGCCAAATGGATACGTGAATAAGCAGAATTGCCGTATTTGGAGTGAAGACCAGCCAGAGGCTGGAAAAATGCTGTAAAAATGCTGGGCTGTACTTCGTCAAAGGCAATGAAGGCCGCAACGCTACGGTCAATGGAGAGAGGTACCGGTACCGTTCGATGATAACAGACTCGGCCGATATGTGGTTCCAACAGGATGGTGCCACTTGCCACACTACACGCAAAACCATGCATCAATTGAGAGGCGAATTTGGTGAGCAGTTAATCTCACGTTTTAGTGCAGTCAATTGGCCACCAAGATCGTGTGATTTGACCCCGTTAGACTATTTTTTGTGGGGCTAGCTTTAAAAAGTAATTAGCAGGAATTGATTTATCGCTCTTAAAAAATCACCCTTTAACTAAATTTGCATTTTTAATTACTAGCAAACTATTATAATTTAATTAACCTTCGCTGCAATGCGTTTTTCGATAAATATATATGTATATATCGAGCGTGGAGCTCAATGATTTTTTTCTAGAAATTAATTTGCATTTTTACTTATTCAGTTAAGCCCTAATGCGTGTTTAATAAAATACTAATCGATATGTTGAACATTTGTTAATGAAATTGCGATTTTTAATCATGTCATATTCTGCTTTTACACAAACCGATTATAGGCCGATTTTTTTCACCGATTTATCCACAGCGACAGCTTTTTGATCTCGACCGAACGATTTTGTATCTCTTTTTGCTTCTTCTAACTTTCACTTTGATGTTTTGCAAATTTATTATATAGGGTGTCCCAATAAGAGTGCACAATTTACACTTTGAGGCATTTTCTTCTGTGCAAGTGGCAGCTCTGAAATTTAAGAGCTGCTTACGATTGTTCCGTTATTAAAAATGGACAAACGCCGGAATTACAGTGACTGTGAATGGCATTCGTTACAGGAACTAGATAATGGAGTTCTTATGGTGTCAACTGAACGACATGTGGTTTCAGCAGGAAGGCTCCACAGGCTGCACGTATTGTAGCAACGATTTCCATTCAGATTCATCTCCCGAAATTCCGATTTCAATTGGCCACCAAGATCTTCCGATTTAATGCCGTACGATTTCTTTTGCTTGGGGTTTTGTTAAATCTTAGGTCTATACTGAGCTCTGTGCTCAAGGCCGAGAATCAACTCGTCATCGGTGAGATAGAGCCACACCTATCTCAAAATGCCATCGTAAATTTCATTCAAAAAACAATAGGACCAGAGCCGCGGTGGCCGTTTGCCAGATATTTTATGCCATACTTAAACGGAACATGTCCACTTTACAATGCAATTAAAATATCAGCACTCGCTCAAAAAATGTATTTTTAAATTATTGTATACCATATTTCCGTTGCCAACTAGCACTCCATTTCTGTAATTTGAATTTTTCTTATTTTTTAAATCCGCTTTGTGCTTTTCTTGCCGCCAAAGCTGTCAATAAAACAACACATTGGAAGGAGCAAAAGTCAAAACTCTTTGTAAAATCTGTGAAACAGGCGATTATGATTTTTTCACTTTCGTCCCCCCTCTCTCTCTCTCCAACAAACAGAGAACCAGTGAAAAAATTCAGCCGATACTCGGTGTGTGTAAAAGTATGCATAAGAATATATGTATGTATGTAAATGAATGCGCGACGGTGAATGAACTATTTTTTTTTAGCATATTGTCGCTTGAGAATTACATTAGTCCTAACGTCATTTGGTTAGTTTCGAGTAAATCGATTTGAAAGTTTGAAAATTTAAGAAAAACCAGCCGACAAATATAAAATTTTTGTGATAGAAAACTAATCCGGTATTATTAGTGAACAATTCAGAAGTTATTCATGTTTTTAGTCAATATGTGAGATTATTCCACGTCGTACATTTACCATAGGTTTTAATTTGTAGGACATGAACTAAAACGTAGTGGATATGGAGCAACATAAGCCACACTGCTTTTATGTTGATATTCATGTCGTGTAAAAATGTTTGGATATTTATTGTAATAAATTCATACTCAGTATCTCGAAGCCGGTAGGAGATATTGAAAAACGGATAAAAAATTTGAAATGGTTGTATCGCCTCAAAACATATTACCTCATACTCTGTCGAGTTTGCTCAAAAATGGCGTCACGCTGCAAGAGTAGTAGAATTGCAAAACTTTGGCATCCCTGCAACGAAGAAACAATAAGGGCAAGAGCATACGCTAGACTTAGAGAATCCCTCTATTGTTTTTTTACGGTGGGAACATATCGCTCGTTTGCTACAAGACTGTCATAAACCAAAAAACAGAATTTTACACAGAGTTACTAATATAAAGAAATAATTGTTTTTAGTGCTTTATATAGTATAAAAAGTGAGAAGAGTATCTGTTGTTATCAATTGCATAGACTCAGGTAAACGGAAAAGTTTGAACAAGTTTTACGCATGCAGCAAATTTGTCTAAAATTATATTTAAAACCGGAGTTGCTAAATTAGTGCTTTTCCACCACAAATGGATCTGGCGGATTTTAAAAAATAACGACATACACGACAGGAGCTACTGGAACACATGACTACGAATTGCCGTCTGCTTTAACTGTCGTCATGTAGTCAGCTACTTGATCACAATGGAAACGACAGCAACACAACAGACGCTAGCAGTTCTCCTTTCTGTCTCTCTCTCTCTCTCGCCTTTTGTTGTCTGCCAAATTGTAAATAGATTTAAATTTCGGCCACCACAGCCAAAATTGTGGCCATGTGGGTCGTGTCGTCGCCAAAATAATATTCTCCATAAGATCGTGTTTTTATAATTTGACAAATGTGGTCCGTGAAGCTGCCCTGTATATGGAATATACACTGTCACTTGATTTATGCTCAGTTTGGTTTGCCATTTCATCATCAATAGACTTACGCCTGAACAATGCTTGCAAATTATTGAAATTTATTATCAAAATTCATGCGCTCTGAAAAAAGTGTTTCGCAAGCTACGTCCTTTTAGCGACGAGGCTCCTTTTTGGCTCAATGGATACGTGAATAAGCAGAATTGCCGTATATGGAGTGAAGACCAGCCACAGGCAATTCAGCAGCTACCAATGCATCCCTAAAAATGCACAATTTGGTGCGGTTTATGGGCAGGCAGCATCATTCGGCTGTACTTCTTCAAAGACGATGAAGGCCGCAACGTTACGGTCAATGGAGAAAGATAGCGTTCGATTATAACACTTTTTGGCCGAAAATTTTAGAACTGGACTCGGCCGACATGTGCTTCCAACAGGACGATGCCACATGCCACACGCCACACTGTACGCAAAAGCATGCATCAATTGAGAGGTGAATTTGGTGAGCAGTTAATCTCACGTTTTGGTGCAGTCAAGTCAATTGGCCACCAAGATCGTGTGATTTGACCCCGTTAGATTATTTTTTGTGGGGCTATGTTAAGTCTCTGTCTATAGGGACAAGCCAAACTCGATTTCTGCTTTGGAAGCCAACATTGAACGCATCATTTGTGAGATTCCGGCCGAAATGTGTGAAAAAATGTGCCAAAATTGGAGACCTACAGAATGGACCACTTGAAGCGTAACCGCGGGCAACATTTAAGTGAAATTATCATTAAAAAATAAATGGCAGGAATTGATTTATTTATCGATCCAAATAAAAATTTCATTCACTTTTGTAAAATTTCTGTGTTTTTTTTTTCATTTTCAAAAAATCACCATTTACTATTTTTCCTTTATGATGGATGGATGGCGCCCAACGGCGTCTGGTGGAATAGCGAATCCAAAGGCTTGGTAACACTGTTTATAAATATTAAAAAATGTGTTATATTTTATTTACTTATTGATTGAATAATTACGTGGCCCTTGAATTTAACGTAACGCAGAGCCCTAAAATCTAATCATTAATTATTAATTCTCCCAATATGTTTATAATTTTTATATATCTATTAAATTAAATGTATTATTTATGTCGGGACGGCGCGAACGCCATTCCCGGCTACCAAAAATTACACGCACGAGTTATTCGCATTAGGAATAATCGCGGAGGTCAACTCAGCCGAAGTGCAATGGCCAAGCCTCACTCCGGAGGAACCGCCTTCATGATCACGGTAACCTCTACGCCAGGTAAGTATGCTTTCTTCAGCTCAAACTAAACTATATAAGTGTAATGGAATATAAAGTGTATGAGAATTACAAGCGAAATACTTCTACAAATGTATCTACAGTGCAAATGTATCCGAAAGATACTCGTACGAATACAAAAATATTATTACCAGCTTATAGCGAACGCAAAACAAAGTAGAATATAAATATTTATATGTATGTACCTAGTGGTGGGCTAAAGCCCTAACACGCATTTTTCAAAATTTTCAGCAGAAGCTAAAAACATTTTGAAACTTTAATATTATCAGTATTGTATTCAAAATTTTTAATTTAAAGTAAAAGAAAGAAGGCACAAGTCTATAGTGTATGATTCAAACGTTTTTGGCAGAGAATCAGATAGATACGCTTAATCATAATCGATTAAAAAATGTATTTTGAAAAATTTTATTTTAGACCTTTAGCAAATTAAGGTAGTGTTCGTGCAAAAGTAGTCTTAATCGACTTAATACGTGTTTGAGTTATTTCGTGTCAAATGATTATACATCTAAAATCAATAGCATGTCTAACTAAATTAAAGTAAAGATATTTTAGAAAGATTTTTAGTTAATGACAAAATTTTACTGGGCTTGTGTAGTGAATGAAAATTTAATGCTTCTACTAAAATGTGTAAAAATCGACTTGGCATGTTCTTGTACCTTAATGAAGTGCCTTGATAAGCGAGAATGAACAATAACACTGTATGCGTTATGTTTGTACTCCGTTTGTTGATATTTTATTTTACTCTTGCATTGAATTCGTATCCTGTAGGTGTGTGCGAAATTTATTAAGTGACAGTGTTGGAAACACAAATTTACAAATATGTTATACACAGTACATACAATCTGATAAACATACATATGTATGTACACAGTGATATTGTTTTAGTGTTGTTTAAATATTTCTATTGCTAAGGATTCACAAAATGCTTACATACTTACCATAAATAGTAACACAAGATTTATTTTTAATGAAAAACAGTTAAAGTAATCAGATAATGTATGTAATGTAAGTATTTTGTTATTTTGAATATAGTATTGTTAATATTTGAAACCGATAAAAATAATATACAGTACCGAAACATCGTAACCAATGGCCAACAGATATCAATGATATTTTCAATGTATACCGATCTCTCAGTGCTAGTTTTTTGTTTTTTCGATCACGATAGCAGAATCTGAATTTTGTTGGGCTTCCATTTTTTGACGAAGTCTACATTTCCGCTGTCTCTCAGCCGCATTTTTTGGTGCTGGAAATTTTATCGTAACGCAATCGCCAATTGTTTATGCCTTGTATTTTCCTTTTTTTTTCAATCTATACTCGCTTATTTTTTCAGCTCCAGAAATCTCTAAATGTTTTTGTTTGAAATGTCAAATTTTATTTGAAATTTCAAATTTGAAGAGAAACTGATGGGCAGCACCCTCTATCAATCAAGTACGACTCATACCCAGCGCCCTCTATTAATTAAGTTTGATTCATGTCGCGGATACATGTGGATGCATATGTGCTGCCCATCATTTATGGTGTATTTATAATAAAATGGTGGTCGCTGTGGCGTAGTGGTAGTGCGTTGGACTGCTACGCAGAGTGTCCGGGGTTCGAATCTCGGCACAGACTAAATCAAAAAGTAGAAAAAATAATTTTTCTACACGGCACCACCTCTTGGCAGGTAATGGCAAACCTACAAGAATAAAAATTGCTATAAAAAGCTTTTCACCTCGCCGTTCGGATTCGGCATTAAACTGTAGGTCCATTCCAATCATGTACAAATATAACACGCACAACATGAGTATATTAATATGCACCCTATGTTTTTCATACTTGATGGATACAGAAAAGGCGCTGCTCTGCATTTCCGTGACAATTTACGCTGCCGCAATCATGTTTTACTCCCTTATAAATGTAAAAACGATTCTAAAGAAGAAAACATCAACAAAAAAAGAAGAAGTAGAAATAATTTAGTGAAAATAGAGTAAGTTGACTTAGTTGCTAATGTAAGTTTTATAAGCTCAACTATTTCTATCATTTCGGACTAAATTCAGGCTTCCAAACGTTGTACGACTTGAATCCTGCAACACCATGTGTCATAAGTTGTTGTGTTCTCGTTGTTGATAGCATGCAAACGAATTCTTTAGCTTGCTCTTAAATTATGAGCAAGCTAAATTATGTAAATTTTATTTTAGATTAAACCTTTACAAAACCTTAAACATTTACAAAACCTTGAAAAATTTTTTATAAATGTAACAGGCGTGGCTGAAAGAGAGCCAGATGAACTTGAGCGAGAGAATATCCAAATACGCCATTTGTCGAAAACCATATTGATTCTGTACTGTTCACTGTTCTCATAAGATTTGATTCTGGTATTTTGTGTTGTACGGAATAAAGCAGTTTTCCAAACTGGACCACTCCTCTGCAAATCCAGTAATACATATTTATTGTACTTCGAAGTGCACAAAAGTACTTTTAGTAACGTCAATCGGATGAGAGTCGAAAATTATGCCGGAGTCTAAATACCATTTGAAAATGCTTTTGTTTTGATCAGGCGATGTTCAATCTGGCGATATGTTAAAAATTTTAATTTCTGGTGTTGTTGACTTTACGACTGTTTTGGTTTCTCACAGAAATGTTTTAGTTAAATGGGAAATGATAAGCTGTTACTGGGAAATGATTAGCTGTTAATTAAACAGGTGTAAATTATCTGGATGCTCTTGAAATTCTATCTATTGTACCTTACTATACATCTCTTATTTAGTTTATATTTCAAGGCACAACCCGGTACTATATCTGAACTATTAAGGAGTATTAATGAATTTACTATCACAGCGGCAAACTGGTCATGGGCGAACCGGAGCGACAGTAAAGTTTCAAAGTTTAGTTAAATGGGAAAAATTAAGGTCGTGTCAAGGTTACAGTGCTTACAAAAGTCATCATGAGACTAAGTATACGATTAAGCCAACGCTCCATCACGAGTTCCAACAAGCGGATAATCAGAAGTTGTCGCGACGAGGAAGAGGAGGAATCAATACTTCACATTCTACATGGCTTTAGCAATGACTTTACAGGTTTCCCAGTGGAAGTGTATAGCTAATCCACACACGTCTTCTTAGACTAAATAACCGATAACCTTGTTCATATCTCGAACTAGGCTCATTGTTGGACTTGCAGGTGAATTCAATGAAGTATACCTAATTCTTTAAAAAAAAAAAGAAAATGCCAATATTTAATATTTCACATAGTACAACAAAACACTGAAAATATTTAAAATTTTTACTATGACCCTAAAAACAGGTTCAAAATAAATTTCATGCCATAATTAACACGTTCAGCCGAGCCTTTTAGATGATTGCAATAATTAAAAAATTATTTAATTGAATACTTACGTGCAAATATAGAAAATTCACACATAATTTAGCAAAAATTTTTCGCAACTTTTATGAAAATCAACAATAAAACACAAACAACAGCAACAACAAAAACAACAACAAACTAAACTGCAATAACAATAACAGCAAAAAACGCATTTAACTTATAAAAATAATAATAATACATTTTCTTTTTTTGATAGAGACAGCCATTTAAGTAATTGTTGATTTCATTGTTAATGCTGTTGTTGCTGTTGCGGCTGCTGCTATTGCAAAGTAAATGTTTATTTAATTGTATATACATACATACCATGCATACACTGTGTGTCTCAGAGTGTGTTTAAATATGTAGTATGTACGTATATGAATGCATGCTGGTATCACTGTTTGTGCAATTTGTTTGCTTTTCCTATATGTAATATCAATGGCCTCAAAAGTTGCACTAGACATTTAGACGCACAGCCTTGGCCTTAGAATATGCACAAACACATATGCACACACATACATACACACGTATGATAATTGCAAATTATGGTTGCACTCATCGGTCGCCGCTTGCATTAGTTATTGCTGCAGTGACACAATGTGAGCAGATCAGTGAAAGAGAGGAGAAGAGCACTAGAGAGACCCCAAAAAAGAAAGAGAGCTTTTAAAAGCTCTCTGTTGGCAATGAAAATGAAATAAAAAGAAAAAAAGCAAAGAAAAGAAAAGCGTAATGAAAATGATTATATTTGCGGTGGAGGTGACGGGTGACGGTAAGCCTCGGCACTGGGTGGCCAGTGAGCATTGTTGCTATCTTTATTATGTGTGAGCAAAAGAAAACTATAACCTGCTGGTTATACTGGTGTTCGCTGTTCGACGAACACATCAAATTTTACTCTCGTGCTGGGTTTAGTGGTTACATTAGGTGTTCGTTACAGAGTTGCTTTTTGTCGAAATTCAGTTCTTTTTGTAATACAGTTTTTTGCGCAACGGCAACACTAAATGGTATACCAAAAAACTTTAAACGAGCCTAACTGGCTGTTTACCTAGGCGTGTAGCATGAAAGACTGTGCGAGAGAGATAGGTACAAAAGTACGAGTAAGGCTGCGGTTATATTCAAAGTTTACTCAGCGAACACCATGCAATTGTTGTTGTCCGAACACGAAAAAAGAGCTTTTACTCACTCTCACACCGAACACGATATGCTGGGTGAAATGTACACCGAGCACGCCGAGTATTCAGGGAGTCAATGAGATATTATACAAAAAAAGAACAAAAATGTAAGTAAAATAGCAGGAAAACATGCAAACCCATACCTGTACCTGTATCATTATTTTCATATGCAGAAAAGAGAAGTTGCGAATGTTTTTAGTTTTTAAAATTGAATATTAAATATATTATTCATAAAACTATCGAACGAAAATCATATTATTTTCATAATTTTTCAATTATATTATTACTTGCACTCTCCATATTTGTAAAATCGTTTCAAGTTTTTTGGTATATCACTTAGTGTTGCCGTTGCGAACAATATATTATTAAAAAAAAAAATTAATTTCGACAAAAAGCAACTCTGTAACGAACACCAATGTAACCACTACACCCAGCACGAGAGTAAAATATGATGTGCTCGCCGAACAGCGAACACCAGTATAACCAGCACCTAAACAAGAGCTAGATGTTTAACACTCTCCTTTTACTTCTACCTGTATCTTTCGTACAGTCTTTCATGCTTGCGCCAGTGTAAAAAGCCACTAATAACTTATCCCGATAGGGAATATGAACTAAGAATATTGAAATATGTAGATTGTTTAATTAAAATTTAAATTGTTACATAACTAAATCACTAATTTTAAAAGTTTTCATTATTTATTCTTAAACCTCATAATTTAAAAGGTCGGAAATTCTCTCGGCTGATAAATCTTCTTCTTCTTTTAATGGCCCAACAGCCTATGGAGGGCCTATGGTGAACTTTACGCATCCATTCATGTTGTGCGTGTTATATTTTTGTACTTATACATGAATGGAAGGGACCTACAGTTTTATGCCGAATCCGAAAGCCTTTCATAAACAATTTTTATTCTTGTAGATTTGTCATTGCTTGCCAAGAGGTGGTGATGTGTAGAAAAGAGAGATTTGAACCTCAGACACTCTGCGTAGCAGTACCAACTAAACCACAGCGACCACTAATAAATCACAGACTTAAATGTCAGAACAAAATTTCTGTATCCTTTTTAGCGACAATCATTTTAAGACCACCATTATGAGTTATCCTCGTATTCAGAGTCCAGAAAAACCTAAATTTTTTTTATAAAGATATGAATTTTTTTAAATCTAAGTTTATTTTCCTCAAACTGCAAACGGATTAATAACTTTACACGTTCAAAAGTCAAAATACTTGCTAAGCGGTTTTAGGACTTACTTCTACAAATAGTAGAAACTGGAATAATTTGCTCTACATAAATGTCTTTAAAATATACCGATTCATAAATATATACTAATAAATTTTTCAGGTGGAGCTAAAGTTTTAATGGGAATAACTAATAAAACGAAAATCTAAATAAGTGCATTAAATTTATGAAAGCCAGGTTCACTTTGTTGCTATAAGTGATTTCTTATTGCTTTGGTGCAAGACCTAATAGGCTCACAAAACTTCAGGAGTTCTAGAACTTAGTCTAGAGACCTGAAATTTTGAGTACATATGTATGAGTATATGTACGTATGTAGACAGTCATATTTTAGTACTATGAAACCTAGAAAAATGTTTAGCTTAGGATGTCACATTATCCATTCGAAGAAAATCTGAAATACGAGGTGTGATCAAAAAATAACCGTTATTTTCAAATTTCGTGAGTTACGTATGTTAAATTTTCGCATTTTTTTTTTCTGTTATGTTGGTACACATGTCTGTTATATATGTTGGCAATACCAACCATTTTGGATTGTCAGTTTGTTTTTGACAGATAAAAAGGTGAGTCGAGTTTTGGTGTACTCTTCGATTTTTTACTATTCGAAAAAATGGATCAAAGAAACTGTATTCAGTTTTGTGTAAAAAATGAAATTAAATGCGCAAGGACATTTGAAATGTTGACTGTGGCCTTTGGCGAGTCTACTATGAGCAGAACACAAGTTCAATTGTGGTATAACCGGTTTAAGGAAGGCCGAGAAGATGTCAATGACGATGCTCGTCCTGGTCGCCCGAGCACGTCAACAACCGATGAAAACATTGACGCAGTGAAGAAAATGATTTTGGATAATCGTCGAATCACTATCAGAGATCAGAGAGGTTGCTGATGATGTTGGCATATCGTTCGGCTCATGCCAAGCAATTTTTACGGATGTTTTAGGCATGAAACGTGCGGCAGCGAAGATTGTTCCAAAATTGCTAAATTTTGAGCAAAAACAACGTCGCTTGTGGGTAAGTTTTTGGCCAAAAACAAAACCGTTATCATGCCTCAACCACCGTATTCACCGGACTTGGCCCCCGCTGACTTTTTCCTCTTCCCAAAACTGAAGAAACTGATGAAAGGACAGCGTTTTGCTACGATTGAGGAGATAAAAGAAAAATCGAAACAGGAGCTGTTGGCGATACCAAAAAGCGCGTTTCAGAAGTGTTTCGAGGATTGGAAAAAACGCTGGAATAAGTGGTTTATATCTGAGGGGGATTACTTTGAAGAAGACAAGATAGTTGTTGATGAATAAATAAATACTTTTTGAAAATAACGGTTATTTTTTTATCATACCTCGTATACATACCTATGTATGTATGTATATAAGTGATAAATATATTCAGATTACGACGTGCAATTTATTAGAAAATCAATAAATCTTTCCCTTTCTTTGATATTGCAGTAGTAAAACTATGCATAAATACTTATTTACATAATACCATTTGACAAATGATATTTTATGGCAAAAAATTGAAAAAAATGTCTATAAAATGTAACTGCTCCTATATTAAATACCGCTTAATATGCCAGATTAAATGTAAATGCGACACCGTAAGTATTGAAAGCTCCTCTGCACCGCACGCAACTTTTCAATCTGCGGCATCACAATAGAAACAGGAAATAAAATTCTCTAAATGAAATTCAAGAGCAACAATTGTGTTCAGTCGCGTCGAACAATGTTCAGTGTCAAATAATAGTCGAGTGTCGTTTTACAACTACAATAACAACTAACAATATAAATACCTAATTAATTACAGAAAATATTGTTACAAAACATTAAACATGAATTATTTTAGTAACGGTATTTTGAAATGCTTTAACTGCACTTTTATCTTCATTAAATTTTCTATTTATAAAATTTCTAAACAATAACAAAAACAAAAATGTACTTGAAAAATATATTTACAGTTGAAAGTTGTATGTATGTAGTTGTGAAAACTACTTCCATGTTTATTTTTAAATTGATTGCTTTTAATGTATAAGTATTTAATTTAAATAAATAAAGCTTTCTCCAATAGAGTGCATGTATTCTTCATACCCAAGCGTATGTATAAGTATGTAAGTATGTACTCGTATTGTAAGTAAAAGCAGATGTGTGCTATACAGTCAGCATTATAAGAAGGATTGACCTGATTTGTACCGGCTAGTGGTTTGAACCGGTTTTAAGATGGTTTAAACCGCTAAACAATTTTCCTTAAAAATCTTTTGATAATTATTAATATTTATATTTAATATTTTATCCATTAAAAATTAACAGAAAAATAATAGTGCTTATGGTTTTGTTTTTGGTAAGTCGCTTTTCAACGGGATTGCCTGAGGGACCCAAATCGCCGAAATCGACAGTATCGACTTACAAAATCATCTATAACTCAGTCATGGACGATGTGGCCGCTTTTTGCAAACCCTGTTTGTAAGAATCTTAAACAAAGGACGACAGAGCACTCTCTCGCTCTCTCTCTCTCTGTGTGAATGGCAATTTATTAAGAACTCAATTAGTTTTGAGCCACCAAACTAGTGGTGCTATGCCATTGTTGATCGGGCAATAAAATTTTAAGACCATAGTTTAATAATTGTTTCAATGCACCAGATAGTTTTGCAGATTATCTTATAACTTGTGGATTCCAAGAAAGTTTTATTTGCCAAGAATAATTCTCCCAGATATTGAACGGACTTGGAGAGTCTATTTTACCACTGTAGAGAGATTAAAAATCGCTGTGGTGTAGTGGTAGTGCGTTGGACTGCTACGCAGAGTGTCCGGGGTTCGAATCTCGGCACAGGCAAAATCAAAAAGTAGAAAAAATAATTTTTCTACACGGCACCACCTCTTGGCAGGCAATGGCAAACCTACAAGAGTAAAAATTGCTATGAAAAGCTTTTCACTTCGCCGTTCGGATTCGGCATTAAACTGTAGGTCCCTTCCATTCATGTACAAATATATCACGCACAACATGAGTTGATGCGAAAAGCTCGGCCTCGGCCCTCCATGGGCTGTTGTGCCATTAAAAGTAAGTAAAGTAAAGAGAGATTAAAAATTCTGAATTCGAAATAAAAAGATTTACACTCTTCTCTTTATGATCATGGCTTTTGTTGCATAGTACTCAAGTTAGATTTTTGATATCGAGTAGCTTTTTGAGTGGATCATTTCAAAAATTAATCTGAGGAAAGTGTAAAAGTTTTATTGATATTTTCTGTTTATTTTCCCTTTTCAATTTGTATTTGAATTGATACTGTAGAGTGGAAGTATATTTACATGTAGTTGTCATTTATTTAGCTTACACTGATATCAATCAAGGCTGTACATAGGTACATATTTTATACATATTGTATATAATTGTACGTATGTATAATACAAATTTGCATTTGAACTTGGCCTCCGGTTAATAATTTTTCTTCCTGTTATGCATTTTCTTCCGTTTATTGTAAATTTAGTTTCAAGTTCAAACAAGTTGAAAAGATGTAGTATATATTTCCCGACTCATCGATGGATTTTGGCACCCCATGGAATTAAGTTTGATAAAACTCAAACTGAAATTAAATAATGACGTTTGATGCTACCGCTGCATGATCTAAGTGTTACTCAAAATCTTTCCACTAAATATATATGGGTATATTATA
Source organism: Palloptera scutellata (assembly GCA_958295655.1). Lineage (NCBI taxonomy): Eukaryota > Metazoa > Arthropoda > Insecta > Diptera > Pallopteridae > Palloptera > Palloptera scutellata. The sequence continues at coordinate 63,030,816 of OY282451.1, read as the reverse complement.
TTTTTATGGATAGACCTAAAAAGTACCTGTAAATCTTTGATGACTGTAGAAGCATAATCAAAATAATAATCAATTGTTTATAAACATAAATTTGATTTTTCATATTGGTATGAGTTGGATCAAATCCGCATCAGTCTCTGTGAGGGTGGCTTCAGCTTGAATGCTTCAACTTAAGCTTTCTTTTATTTTAACGACCAATTGAACAAACATTAAATATGGTATTTGTGTTTAAAAGCGCTTTTCATAAATATTTATTTATGTACAATAGAACACTTTAATACATTTTATTTCGAAATGTCTAACGATAACTTATAATTAGATTACATTTATAGCAGTAATATAATGAAGAAAATGTGTCTTACTTCTGTAAACTGTAAGTCTCTACGTAAGTCTAGACGCATTTGACACTCCAATATTTGTACGTTTACAGTCGCTTAAGTGCCAAACATTTTTTAACTACATACAGTCGTTTAACTGTTAATATTTTTTAAATAAATACTATGATTAGCTTAATGCTACAGTTGTAGTAGTATAATAATTAATAAAAACTAATGAACAACATAGTAAGTATAAAAATAGTATTTGAGTAAATGTTAGAGGGATAGTAAAAAAAGTCCATTCTAAGAAGCGAAATGCGAAAGCGAAAACTCAGTATCATTCATCTAAATGCTTGCCTTGCTACAGCAATGAAACAATGACGCTTGTTGACTTCAAAAAAATCGGAAGCATTTCAAATAGCATTGCAGATACTACATTTTCAACTGTTTCTTGGTTTGATTCTTTTCCAATTTACGCTCGCGCATTATCATAAATTCGCGACGCACCTCGCTGGAACGCACTTTTAATATGCACTCAAGTTTGTTGAGAATGTGTTCGGCTGTGTGCATATCTCCCTCGAAATCGTAATGCTTGAAACGTAAGTGCGGATGCGAGGACGAGCTTGAACTGTTGAAGAATGCAAAAGGCGAGGACTGATGCGGATAGTGGCTGGGACTGGTAGGAGAGTGTGGACCACCGCCACTAGCACCACTAATTGCTCGTGCCAAACTAGTGTCTATTGTGAGAGATGAGGATTTGCCATCGCCGCGAGACGATGATAAGTTGGACGAAGCAGGCTTAAGCCATATGCGTAGAGTTCCCTTCAGATGGCGACGTTCGACGATCTCGCAAAATGCTACTGAATCAATTGGATAAGTAACCGCTTTTTGTTTAGTCCAGAATCTTCCATTTTTATGCTGATCAATTTCGATACGTTCACCTGAAATGCCCAGTGTGACTTCCGTGCGAAAGAATCGTTTATCTATGATGTTTAGATGAAAAGTACGATAGACAGGCGCCTCCAGCATATCGTTGTGAATTAGCATACGTTCCTCGTAATCATCGGTTTGTAAGGTTGCAATTTCATCCTCGTCATTATTTAATTCGATGCCTTGCAAAGAGTATACGGCAGCTGCGGCCAAGCGTGCTTTGTCCTCCTCGGAAGTCATCGATTTGGTGGGATGATTATTGTGATAATCAATGCGGGTGACGGGAGCTAGTGGTCGCCTTTCGGCCAATGTCAAATGTGAGAAACCAAATTTGGAGCAAGGCTCACGATTATCCAGCGGCGGGAAGTCGTCCATGTCATCGTTGTCTTCGGTCATATATAGAGCATAGTGTCGTATTGATTTAAGCGGAATATCTGGATACTGGATGGTAGCTTTATAACAGACAAGACCAATAACCTGTAAGAATAGCACATTTAACATATAAATACACACATTTGACACAGAACTTACTTCAACAATTTTAGCGTTCGCTAGCACACAGATTTTTATAGGGTAATTGCGCTCCCGTTCGGGTAGCATGCTGAGGAACACATTAATGCGTTTTGTTTGAATGCCTGTCTGTGAGGTGCCATCAAAGCGTGCATATTCCATGAACTTATTTTGCACCTGCTTTGGGCTGTTTGCCAGTTGCAACGATAATTTGCTCTGGACTCCACCAGCAGTATTCTCCTTTATTTCTTGTTCGTTTTTCAACGATTCTCCCTTTTGTGATTTCTCTAATTTTGTACCAGTTTTAATTGGTTCTTGTGGTACCGCAGTTTCGACCATTTTCCTCACAAAAAAGTCACTTCGCTCCGGTGGAACTACTTCCTCGTCGAAATTAATGCATTTGGTTCGCGCTGCCCTACGTCGAGCAATGTCCATTTTCTCCAGCTTTTGTGCAGTATTTGAGCGGAAGCGGTGTGCCCCAACCTCTGGATACATTTGTATGTCAAACGACTGCGATGACAGATCCATATCCTCGTCATCGCTCTGGTCCAATCCAGGATAGCAGACAAAATCTACCTCTCGCAGCTGATCCTTTGGTCGTAGAGAGCTAGCGGCTCCACTATTACCACCAGGAGTTTTACGCTGTTGTCCAACGGCTGGTGCTCCCGTATCCGGTTGGAATTTACGTAAATAATGTTTGGGTAAATCGTCGCTGAGCATCACCGTTTCACACATTCCAGTGTCATCAGTGGATATGAATGAGTTTCGAATGTGCGATAGGAGCCAATGTTGGTTACAGTAAGTCGCCATTGCAACTCTATCAAATTTTTTTGTTTACTATTTTCTGTAGTAAAACTTAAAATAATTTCTAAGAAATGATAACGCACTAATATTTTTTTTTTTTTTTTTTTGTCACAAATGCAGGAGTTTAAATGTCAAACTTTGACAGCTTTCTGTTTTTAGCTCCACCCACAATTGTGTCGGGCGACGAGGATTTGACTGTCGCGTAGCTGCTGTCAAAATTAAAGCAGAGTTGCGGCGTGACGGGTTTCCCGCCGGTTAATTTTTGCGTAATTAGATTGTAGATTCCGAGAAATAGAAGGATGTAAATCAAAATTTTGAATGAAAATTGCTTCCGCCATTGAAAAACTGTTACTGCTATCTCTCCATGACCTGCGAATTCTCCACCGTCATACTCGCTTCTTCTATTTTCACTTTCATGTCTTTCTTGTCAGCTGGTACTGAAGTTCCTACAAATTTACTGACATATGTAACATATTTTGTAAGAAACATTTCTCTAGACGATGACATGACATATGTAATTTATTCAGGAACTGAGCCTTACAAAATTATGTAAGGCAACTAGAATTGAGGCGTTATTTATATTTTCGATGGTGAAAGATCAAGTGTATATCAATTTTGACAGCTGTTACCCGACGGCCAAATGTCTGTTCTTCCGCTGACCCAAGCGTTAAGGACAGTGTTGCTCGAAACAAATGAGCGGGAGAAAAGGGGAAAATATTCGAATGCTGTTTTACACGCTCGTTATTATCACGAGAATTCTCGGTACAAAATTCTCGTTCGTTGCTTTGTGCGTATCGAATCAAATAGAACGCTAAAAATGTGAAAAGACCAATAAATCGCATTCGCAATTATTTTAGGAAATAATTTCTGTGTAAAGTTTTTTCATTTTAAAAACAAAGATAATAATTTCTGGCAACACTGAAATTAAGTTTATTTTTTTTTACGTTTCTACCTTTGTTGCCCATTTTTTTGTCTTGGTTTTTTTTTTTTAAGAAAAAAAATTCGAGTTGCTAAATTTAGGTTTTTATTTTTTTTTTCCTTTATTGATAACGAATTTCATTTTATAAAATATAATTCTTTCTTGAAAAATATAAAATTTTCTGTGAGAAGATAACTAATTAAATTATATAAATACTAACTCGCCATCAAATACGTTAGGACATACAATCTCAATATGAGATTATTACTTATTATAAAAATATAACTTATTTCCAATACTTTACTTTTAATGGCAAAACAGCCCATAGAGGGCCCAGGCCGAGCTTTTCGCATCCACTCATGTTGTGCGTGTTCTATTTGTACATGAATGGAAGGGACCTACAGCTTAATGCCGAATCCGAACGGCGCAGTGAAAAGCTTTTCATAGCAATTTTTACTCTTGTAGGTTTGCCATTGCCTGCCAAGTGGTGGTGTCGCGTAGAAAAATTATTTTTTCTTCTTTCTTTTTTTTGATTTTGCCTGTGCCAAGATTTTAACCCCGGACACTCTGCGTAGCAGTCCAACGCATTACCACTACGCCACAGTGACCAAACTTATTTCAAATATCTAATTAAAATTGAAGTTTCTCAACAGTAGCGTTGTAACATTTCTTTTGAAAAATATTGTCTAAATTTCTGATATTTTCTGGTAGCTTATTAAATATTTGTACACCATAGTTGCGTATTGATCGTGCGCTTCTTTCCGTTCGAAAGAAAAAAGTTTTGTTAGAAGAATTCCTAATACTAATTCCTATAATGTGGGATTTTCTGCTTCATGTAACATTATATTATGTTTAATTAGTCCATTTTTTATTTTGAAGAAAGTTAAAAGCGGTTGCAATATTGAATATTTCCGTACAGACTCATCGTAGCTGTTCGAATTGGTAATGACAGTATATTTTTAATCATTTTGTTTTGCAATCTTGCAGTTCATTAATTTTTATTTGCTTTGGGGTTTCTTTATTAGTGGAACCCGTTAAATACAGCACTGTATGGCAATTACTACTAATCTGACGTTTTTCTTTCGCTCCCTTTGTCTTTTACTGCGTTTTTTTCTCTAGTTTTTTGCTTTCGTCGACAATTGTATTTTTTTGAAGTGAGCTGGGTAATTTTATTAATAACTGGATTGATTAATTACTGAGTTGATTAATTACTGAATTGAAATGAAAACTTTTAGTACACTTAAAAGTTAAATGGAATTAATAAAAAATACTTTGTGAAATATTGTGCTAAAATGGATTTAGATACATGTGGAAACGACGACAATTTCATCTATGGTGAGTGGCTGAGTGTGTGTGCATTTATTGTGTCCCACCAGAGTGCATTGAGGAGTACCCATCATTTTTAAACGCCCTTCACTTTTTTCTGCCGCAGCAATAAAAAAAAATCAAATTCTTGTAATTTTGATTAATATGACTATTTTCTTTTCAATATATCAAAGTTTAGTAAGAGGTAATTTAAGGTATTCAATGTTGTGAAGATTTAGGTAGCAACAGCAACAGTTATTGTGTTCATTGATTTCCGTGTGGTTTAACCAAAGCAGATACTACTAACATATTTCATTGTGATTGAATTTCCCGTTAATGGTTTTATTAACATATACAACTTCTTTGTTTAAAATTTTCTTCAAAGTATGTGCTTAAGACATTTCAAATAGATTTAAGAAAAACGTGAAAATAACTAGTTTACCAATTTGCCTTTCTCTACTTCTCATTTTCAGCATTAATCACTCATCAACCGCTCACTTTACTCCCACATTTATTTTATTGTTTCATTTGCTTTCTCTTGTAATTATTTGTCGTGGTAAATTTTTCTAGTTTTATGATATGTTCTTGGAATTGTTATTGTTTGTGTAGTAATTTTTGAATTGTAAGTTGGAAGCTGATAAGCTTTAACGACATGTAGTGACTAGAAGATATACGTATACAATATATTCCAATTTCCGATAAAAATTACACAAACGTCTAGTTGCACAGTAGGCTAAAAATTAAGTGTTAAACTATTTAAAGTTTATTTATAGGTTAAAATGAAAATCTAAACATTTTAGTGGTTCAACCATACGGCGACATTAAAATTAGATATTATCATGTCGTCGTTCGGTTGACTTTGAAAAACTAAAATCATAAAAGTTACTGTTTAAAATGGCTGAATGTGTCAGAGATAAAGTAGGTATTCCAATTGGTTATGAGATTCTGCAACAAGACCAAAAGTAAAGTTGAGTCGATTTTCCAAATATTCTTCATTGCATTGTTAATTTTTTGCCTCCATGTGAGGTGAGCGTGGTTAAGTTATGATTTTTTATAAATTGATTTAAGTGTTGGTCCAAATTAATTATTTATATCAAATCTTTTAGGTATGTAGTTGTCAAAATATTGCTTTTTACTTACACGGCTTGAAACCTCGGAAAATTGTAAATTTTTTAATAGTATTGAAAACAATGTATAGCCAATTTCAATTCTATTGAGTAACTCATTCTATTTTTTGGCTACGTTTTGCACTGAGTCGTTCCATTGTGCAACGTTGTATTGGGACGAAAAACTTAATTGGGTAAATTTATGTTTGCAAGAAAGAAATAAATAACAATAAATCAAGAAATTCAATACAAAATAAAGTATTATTGTTAAATTTTTTAAAACATCCGTTAAAAAAAAGGTGAATATTTTTATTTGTATCTGTACAAATAATTAAATTACGATAGGATGATTTATTTATTGCCTATACTAATCAATATTACACATACAACGTACACTACACCGACAAAGAGGCCATGCCTTTGGCGGGGATACAAACCCAGGACATTTGAGTATATAGTATAGAGTGCACGACCAATTTTGTTTGTTTTTTCTACATTTGAATTTCCTTGCACATACATACATACTTACTACATACACTACCGCTCAAGAATATTTGCCCACCCATTAGTATTTTATCTAAAAGCGAATACCTGCCAATGTTAAAATAAAATGAACAAAATTGGTATTATGAAGTCATTGTTATTATTAAGCAATAAAAACAAATATAAACCCAACAGGCGAAAAACTTAAATTATTCCTTTATCAATGCGACCGGTTTCATTTTTTATTACATATTTGCATAGATATCCTTTAAATAAGTTTTTCCAGGTTTCTGTGAGAAATGTTGGGAATTTCTTGTTGTAGGATGTTCCAAAGTTGTGCTACACACGTCTAATGTCTGGAAAATATATGTACTACTCGATCCAATTCATCTCAGTGGAGCTCAATAAGATTGAGATTAGGCGACTGTGCCGGCCACGGCACGACTTTGAGCTTTTTTTTACTGCTCGAAACCATTTGAATGTTTCTGGTCGTTGTCACGCTTAGTGAAGCAAGCAAACCCCAAAACTTAACAGAACCTCCGTCGTGTTTAACGGGAGGCGCCACATAGTCCTTGAACATTCGCTCTTTTGTAGTGGCGTTTATATTCAAAAATCTCAAATTTAGATTCAAAACTCTTAAACATTTTTTTAATCTTCCATTGTCCATTTTATTCATGTTTAACCTATTCTTCTTCCTTCTTATTCACTACTTGAATAAGAGGTTTTTAACTGCCACACGTCGGTGAACTCCAGCCTCCAGAAGTGATCGTCTAACTATATAAACACTTATCGTTTTAGCTCGCGTTCTGTTGCTGTACGCAGGGTGTCTGTTTCGTATGGAAATTTTTACGAAAAGTAGATCATTTGTGGTCGTTGTGGTGTTGTGGTAGTGCGTTGGACTGCTACACAGAGTGTCCGGGGTTCGAATCGCGGAACAGGCAAAATCAAAAAGTAGAAAAAATAATTTTTCTACACGGCACCATTTTTCTTGGCAGGCAATGGCAAACCTACAAGAGTAAAAATTGCTATGAAAAGCTTTTCACTTCGTGTTCGGATTCGGCATTAAACTGTAGGTCCCTTCCATTCATGTACAAATATAACAAGCACAACATGAGGGTATGCGAAAAGCTCGGCCAAGGCCCTCCATGGGCTGTTGTGCCATTAAAAGTAAAGTAAGATCATTTGTACTTGCCGTAAACCTGGAATTTTGTTTCGTTATATTTTACCGCCTTGCTTTTTTTTTAAATTTTTTAGCTATAACAATAAAAGTACGTTCTTAAATCGATAAATTCGTTTTTCCCCCATTTTATGAAGAAAAACGGGATATTATTTACACACCAACATTTTCTTTTAGATCTATAATATTAAAATACCAAATTAAAAAAAAAAATTCATATCCTTCTGCTGAATTTCTACTTTACCTATGAAAAGTCAAAATTGGCAAAGTTAACATTATTTTTAAAACAGAGAAAATAAATGCACCAGTTATTTGGTAAATGATGCAGGTATAATGTGCCACCATTTGAATTAATAAAAATGGAGAAATATTTAAAAAGCGATAAATGAGGAAATGGCAGAATTTTTAGGTGGGCAAATAGTTTTGAGTGGTATACATTTGGTGTTCATATTAAATATCATCAATACACTATCCGATTATACCCTCTGTAAAAGATACGCCGATATAGAGGTTTTTGCCGGGAATCAAACCCGGGACGCCCGAGTATATAGTCTAGCGCGCTATAACTAGATCGCTGAGGCAGTAAAACTGCACGTCCAATTGTGGCGTCTTCGATTACTCTTATTTACAATACTCTCTTGTTAGCCAAAGATATTTCGAAAAGATTCGTAGAATGATTCACCTCTACGTCCTTCGGTATATAATGCTTCCAAAAAATAGCGATACATGTATCTCTTTAATATAACATAGCAGTAGCTGGTAAGAGCAAACGAGTAGTTTTTACTAAGTACATACAATCGCATGTTGTCCTATTGTATATAGCGCCTAGTGGACAAAAGGGCTATAACCGAAAGAAGCTTTCCGTTTAAAGAATCAGATTATATGGTACTAAGACTAGAATATTCAAATGTGTACAAGGTAATGTTTGACAAAACACTGAAGTCTTTGATTTTTCTTTTAATGGTGATCTTTCGTGTTGAAATCATATTCACTTAAATATCTATGTGTTTATCTATGTACGAGTACTTATATTTATATATATATATTAATAACGTCAAATGGAATTGGTGTTTTTTTCCCACTTGTTGATTTCTATTTTAACAGATGTTTTGTTTTTCCTTATTGTGTACATAAGTACATATCGTTATAATCATTTATAAAGGCCCTGAATTACAATTTTTTTTATTCTTTTATTATTTATTATATTGAAGCAAAAATGTGATATAATTTTGTTAAAAATGACAAGAGATTTTGTTTGGGAATGGTATTTATTGATGCCTTTGTACCTAAACTGCATCTGAAAACTATGTAAAACAATATGCTTTTGGTGTCTGTTTTTTACTTTTTTGCTTCCCCTGTAAAAAAAGAAGCAAAATGGCAGTTAGAGCCTTTCTAAATGATGATGATGATATGTATAACTGCCCGCGAATCATATTCATTCCCTCTACACGCAACCAATAGAAATCTCTACAAATCCTAAGAATACTTTTTTTCACTCTCTTTTACACCATGATAATAATGCTCTCATAAATGTTTTTGATTAATGTTATAGATGAAATTGCATCCTTTATGCCACAATCTGGCGACTACAGTCTCGATGATATTGATGAAATTTTGCGTTCTACTGCTTCACATCTGGACTCTTCGATCGATTTAAACAGCTATGTGCCGCGCAACGTGCACGATTTTGAGATGCCAATGCATGATGACGCTCAATCGCAACAGCATCAACAGCCGGTACCTTCGGCTCCTCTGGCGCCATCATCTCTGCTGCCTGGAGATGATGAGTTTCATTTCAGCATGCCTGCATATCTCTCACCCAACAAAACAACAAATGAGTCGTATTCATCGCAGCGCACCTCATCTACATCATCTATGGATGAAGATCTCTTTAATCCCGATGAGTTTATGAGTTTCCTCAATGATGATGGTATTAAAATTGAAGATTTCTCACGCGACACTATTATGCAAAATATGCCACAACGAAATACACCATCGCCGACGGGCAGTTGCACCAGTTCGAGTGGCAGCTCAACGAGTGGTGTGCAAAGTGATGCTTCATCGGTGGCATCAATGTCACAAACTTATAGTGAAACGCAGACGCCGTGCGTTGTGAAACAGGAAATAGAAAATGGTGTTGAAAACACAAGCACAATAACGATGGTGACATCACTACAACAACAACCCAAATTAATTCCAACAACTGCATCAGGGGTAACTACAACGTTGTCAGCTTCGATGGCTGTACTGAGTGCTGCACCAGCGCCCGCTATAATACAGCCAGTGCAGCCTCTGAGTGTATTACAGGGCGGCACCATAATTCCAATAAAAACGATACCTCTTACAACAACTGCTCTGACCACAGAGGGCGGTAGTGGTGACATTAAAATGCCTACTCCCATTAAAGTCGAGCCGAAGTTGGCACCAAAAACTATCCTAAAGCCAACGGTTAAAATTGTCACGCCTCCCTCTTCAATGGCAACAGCAACGGCAAATACTGCAAAAATTACACCGCCACCTAATGCGAAACCAAAAACAATTTTTCTCTCATCGAATGATTTCAAGGCATTGATGCAAAAGATGAATACGAATGGAAAGGGTGCAAAAATCAGCGGTGGCATCAATGGGCAAGTACCGAAAATTATTATGAAAACATCAAATGGCAAAGTGATTACCACCACGACCGCTACCAACTCCAGCAACGTCAATAAAATCGTATCAACTAGTAGCAGCCACAATGCATCAGCACAAAATTTTGTGCCCAAAATTCTGAAGACCACAGGACCTTTGGTCATTAAACAGCATCCCACAAAGCTACAAACAACAGCTACAGTAAATACAGCTGCCATTTGCGCGAGCAGAAGCTCATCGATAAGCCCAAATGCTGCCGCAGCTGTTGCCACCTCCAATCTCAGCATCTACAGGGGTATGATCGATGAGAAAATGTTTAAGAAGCAGCAACGCATGATCAAAAACCGGGAATCGGCATCATTGTCACGCAAGAAAAAGAAGGAGTATGTTGTTTCGCTCGAATCACGCATTAACGATTTGGAAAAGGAGAATTACACGCTCAAAGGAGTGAGTCCCAACCTAGTTATAAGAAACAGAGTACCTAAAATTAGCTGTTGTTGCGTATTTAGAATTCCATATTTTGATTGTTTTTCAAATAATACATGCACCGCAGGGCAAGTATGTACATGAGTTTTATCTTATCGCTGAGTTAGCAATTTCGGTTATAATATGGACTGATAAGCCGCACTGGTCACTGTGGCGTAGTTGGTAGTGCATTGGCCTGCTACAGAAAGTATCTGGGGTTCAAATCTCATCACGGGAAAAATCTAAATATCAGAAAAAAATAAAATTCTTAACGCACCACCTCTTGGCAGGCAATGGCAAACCTACAAGAGCATAGATTGCTTATGAAGAGCTTTTTACTTCTCCTTTCGGATTCGGCATAAAACTGTAGAATCCTTCTATTCATGTACAAATATAACATGCACAACATAAGTGGATGCGAAAAGTTCGGCCTAGGCCCTCCACGGGCTTTTGTGCCTTTAAAAGAAGAAGAAGCCGCAGGCTGTCTCGCTTGTTGCCTGTGCCAAAAGCAAAATGGGATGCATGTCAGAAACAACTCAGAAGTATCACTTTGCATTTGTTTTTATTGTTTTGTATTTATTGTATTGTATTATATATTATTGTATTTCAAAGACATGTGTATTTATATATTGCTTTTTTTTAAATTTATTTTTCCAAATTTCATACGTGCCAAATTTTTATATTTCCATAATAATTTACTACGTCGCATTTTTGCGATTATTTAAATTTATTTGTATTTTTCAGTCAGCTTTATCATCATCATCACGCATATTTTGTTTACGATGAAAATGCGCTCAAAGTAGAATGTAGAAGTTCAATGTATGCTACCAATCTTTTGCCAATGTAAGCCAAAATTTCGTATAAAGCATAGCATATACAATATATAGGAAAAAATTGGGCAAGACATGCGCTAAATTTACATACATTGATATCGCGTTTTCTGCTTTACAGCAACTACCTAGTTATTTTATTTTGTTATTTATTGCTGCTACCTATTTGACAACAATGGAATTGCTGAAGCTGAACAATAAAGATTTTTTTTGTTGCATGCTTTTAGGCTTTCGGTTTTCATAGTTTATCATTGAATCCACGTGCTTTTTGGTTGTTTTGCCATTTTAAGCTACAAATGGTTAATACTCTCTTTTTCTTGTTGCGAAACAATCACTATTAATACAGAAAAGAAACGAAGAGAGCACAACGACATACACCATTTCACAAAAAAAAAAAATTTTAAAAAAAGAAATAAAACACTGTCATCAGTTAAAAACATTCATAATTTAAAGTTTCCATTCATAGTAAGGCAAGCTCCATTCTCCCTTTTAATCATAAAATGCTTCAAATAAAACTGTGGTTTGCTATGCATGCCAGGAACCCATTCCTTCAAAAGAAACCAGCCTTAACTTATTACTGCTTTCAATAATTAAAAATCCAAAAGATAATTGTGTTTTTGTTTTGCAGGAAAACACATCACTACGTTCGCAGTTGGTTGCCTTGGCACAAACGTGTCAGTGCAAAAACAGCAATATCAGCGAATTCGTCCTCAACTCGCTCAACATTCCAACCAAAACAGGAGGCGGCGGTAGTAGTGGCGAACACCATCATCATCATCATCATCCCGTCAAGATAGCACCGAAACCGGCACCGAAGAGTATGAAGCAACGTATGCTGGCAGCTAATGTAAAGAAGAACGTGGCTGTACTTTTTGCCATGGCATTTATGATCACATTGAATGTGGGCAATTTTCAAACATATTTAAGTAAGAATTCCATTGAGAATTCAATTGAAGCGGCAGAAGAGCCCGTGGTAGCCACAGCCGCAACTGGACGGCGCTTGCTTTGGGTTGAAACCGAAACTGAATTCAATGAGAAATTGAATCGCAGCAAGCGTGAAACTGAACTTGAAGTGCCACCATTGCACTTCATACACCCCATCAACAGTAGTCGTACTGCTGGCAAGAGTGGAAATGCAACAGCTGCAGCGCAGTATTTGCAACGGGACGGCACTAATACAACTGAGCCACCTTTGTTGACATCCAAATGCAGTGGCGGTGGCAGCCATGCATCCTCCAACCAAACGGAAAATTTGCGTTTGCTTAGCAATTTACACAAATGGATCGATGGTAATGATTACTTGAATTTGAGTTTACATGATAAATATGGCAATGAATTGGAAAAACCACCTGTACACTTTAAATTAACACCAGATTATTTTGAATTGAAATCGATTGATTTACCATTGCAAGGTTCAGTGCCTAGGGGAAAGCGTAAAATCTATATAGAACGACCGCAGTATGAAGGTAAACAAGCCAAATTGGAGGCAGCTGCAACAAAGGACAATGGCAATGCCGATGTTAACGGCAGTGGCAAGAATTCCCTAGGTCTTTTCAAGCCGAAAATAAGCGATGAGTATTTGCGCCTGTTCAAAGGTATTAAACGTCAGGATGACACTTTCTATGTGCTCTCCTTCAATATGGATCATATATTGCTGCCGGCTTCGGCTTATAACAAAAGCGTTCGTCCGAAAATGTCGCTTATGCTGCCAGCGGGTGATCCATCACTCAACGGTGACATTGTGTTGATGCAAATCGATTGTGAAGTAATGAACACCACAGAACTACAGCTGAAGTCATATATGATTCCGGAGAAGCTGCGTCCCATTAAATATGGTGCAACACCTAATCCCAACGATGTGTCCAACAACGAGACGGGATCTCATGAAACCCCGCGCGAAAATATGTCCGAAAAATCGGATGATGAATTAAAAGTGAAATCGGCCACGCGGACCTATTTTATGATGGGCCCAAAAACACAAGCAGCGGCTGCGTTAAAAAGAAAAGCCAGCCTTGTGAAATTGAGGGGCAATGAAAGCGCAGATGACAACGATGCCAACAGCAGCCCCGTACAAGCCGACACCATAAATGTAAAGAACTCCACGTTGTTTACAAAAATGCGCGAAACTGTGGGGGTGAATTTTAAATATAATTAATTGATTGATTGAATGAATGTAGGAAATATTTTATCTATAACATATATAACACAATGGAACAAAAATTTTAACATAAACACTTTCAAATAATTAGGGTACTTATTTGAACTGCTATCATATATAAATATCCATAAGTATGCTCGTATATTCTAACTTAAAATATAATATGACTTTGCTCAAGCAACGTAAATGTTTGTAGGTATTGTTTTAAAAGTAAATAGATATTTCGAGCATTTACATATTTATACGTTTATATGAATATCCCAAACTAACTACTATATACACATTTAGTGATGAGCATCTAAATTCTATTTCATATTGGTTAGTTAAATTTTTGATAAATATGTTACATACAAACAAAACAAAAACTTTATTGTAAATACATAGATTGTTTTTTTTTTTGCATAGTATTGAATTGAGGCTTGCTATTATGCAATATAATTTTCAATAATTCACATTAATGCATGCACGAGTTTTGTATATTCACTGTTCTTTGGATAGTTTGTTTAAGCTTATAATAATGTTTAAATTACTACAATACATTTCATAATTTTGAAATGAAATATAACGAATAAATGTTAATTGAAACTCAAATATGTTTGCAATTATTTCTTTTCATCCTTAGCGTTAAGTTTATTTCGCAATATTTGTTCTCTATGTCTTTAATTAATTAAATTTTAGTTGTATTTTTGTGTGGTAATATTTCATACATATAGTAGTAGTATATACTTTTAAGATACATATAGGTATATTGGAAACTGCAATAAAAATTAATTCAATATAATTTATTTGCCTTTAAAATATGTATTAATTTTTTAATTGGTTGCATTTTTTATTTACTTTATATTGATTTTTATTTAATAATTGCTATATAAATTCAAAAAATATTTATCTAAAATTGTTTATAAAAGCTCATATATTTACTTACACCTACATAAATAAATGTATCTAAAGAAAAATAAATTGCATTTTTATTTTAATTACAATTGTTGTACTAAATAAACTAAAGAGGGTACTGCCCCGATTAATTTATAGATAAATAGATCAAGCCCGTTCTTAAAGACAAAAAAATCAATTCGTGTGGATTTGAATAAATGAGCTTTTCAAAAATAATACGTAATTTTGTTTTAGTTGCTGCTATAGTTTCTCGCAGTTGCTTTTTCTTTTTCATGCATCTAGTAAGTCCTCCTCTTCTTTTGAAAATGGTGATTTTGGTCGAACGATATTTATTGTGTAATCTTTTTTTGTATTTAAATATTACCTAAATACACATTTACATTTTCTTATTTTTTTCTCAATTACTTAACTTATTATATTTTTGACACATATTCAATCTAAATAATTACTTAATTTGTTTTTAGGAAACTTTATTATTTTTTTTTTGAAAGATGGTCGCCTTGGCGTAGTGGTAATGCGTTGGACTGCTACGCAGAGTGTCCGGGGTTCGAATCTCGGCACAGACAAAATCAAAAAATAATTTTTCTACACGGCACCACCTCTTGGCAGGCAATGGCAAACCTGCAAGAGTAAAAATTGCTATGATAAGCTTTTCACTTCGCCGTTCGGATTCGGCATTAAACTGTAGGTCCCTTCCATTCATGTACAAATATATCACGTACAACATGAGTGGATTCGAAAAGCTCGGCCTAAGCCCTCCATGGGCTGTTGTGCCATTAAAAGTAAGTAAGGATTAAATCAGCTGGTAGTTTAAACCTGTTTTAATCTAAACCGGGAAGCTCTAAACCAGATTTTTCTTAAAAACCGAATGTAAATTATATTGTTTTTAACCCTTGAGATCTTTTTGTGTCCTAATTTCATACACGCAACAGCAAAATATGAAAAAAAACATTTTGGGCATGAGTGTGACGCCCTAAGTTTACTTCTTCAAAACATTTTATTTTTTGTTTTTTTCATTTTTTTCATTTTTTTTTTACTTTCTCAACAATAAGTTTGAATTTTATTGCCGTTCTCTTTTATTATTGCTACTGCGTTTAAATGTTTGAAATATCAAATTTAACGAGAAATTGATGGGCAGCGCCCTCTATCAATCCAGTGTGGGAAAAATGATAATGCATATGTGTATACACATATTTTGATAGAGGGCTCTGCCTATCATTTCCTTGACAATTTCCGCTGCAAAGATTATCTTTTAACACCGGCGTAAATATAAAAAGGGATTCTAGGAGAAGGAGGATTCTAAAGAAGTAAACTTCAAAAAACTGCAATGGATGCAGAACTGGAGGTACTGCATTAAATATACGAGGAAAAGAAAATTCTGTTGCATTTTAAAAGTGTTGCCATCTTTGAATTGTTATAACATCTCCATACTGCAATATGATTTAAGAAAAACCGCTTTTAACCGTATTTTGCTGGTTGGCATGAACAAAACCAAAAAAAAAAGTCAGCTCTTTGCTCTTATGCTCTTTGTAAGTGCCGTAATTTTTTATCACGACTTTGGCATTTGCGAACAAGAACTTCTGTCTATGTATGATGTAGTGCTTTTAACACAAAGCGAATTTCGTCGTAAATATTCTGGTCGTGCAACGCCAATTGGATAAACATTGCCGCGTTTAGCCGAGCTTTTCTTGCAGATTAGCTCAACATGGGATATTAGTAGGCGGGTCACGAAGCAGTCGTTATGCCGGAACTATCGCTTCAGTTAATGAAAGTGTCCAAAATGACCCAACAACATCAGTCAGATGATGGGCCACAGCGTATATTGGTAAATGACTTGAAGATGTTCCCGTGTAAAAAGCAAGCAGTGCAAGCAAGCTATTGCCTGCAGACAGCCAATAGAGTATAAATTACTGCCAAGCCATATCATCATGTGAAAATTTTGATGTGATAATTTTCATGTGATAATGTTGATATGATAATTTTAATGTGTTAATTTTGTTGTGATAATTTTCATGTGTTAATTTTGATGTGCTAATTTTGATGTGATAATTTTCTTGTGATAATTTTGATGTGATAATTTTGATGTGATAATTTTGATGTGATAATTTGGTAGTGATAATTTTCTTGTGATAATTTTTATGTGTTAATTTTGTTGTGATAATTTTCATGTGTTAATTTTGATGTGTTAATTTTGTTGTGATAATTTTGAAATGATAATTTATTTTGAAGCGTTAATTTTGATGCGATGATTTTGATGTGATAATTTGGTCGAGATAGTTTGGTAGTGATAATTTTCTTGTGATCATTTTGATGTGATAATTTTGATGCGAGAATTTTGATGTGATAATTTTGATGAGATTATTTTGATAGGATAATTTTGATGCATTAATTTTGTTGTGATAATTTTGATGTGTTAATTTTGTTATGATAATTTTGATGTATTAATTTTGATGCGATAATTTTGATGTGATGATTTTCTTGCGATAATTGTGATGTGATAATTTGGTCGAGATAATTTGGTCGTGATAATTTTGATGTGATAATTTTGATGCGAGAATTTTGATGTGATAATTTGATGATATAATTTTGGCATGATAATTTTGATGTGTTAATTTTGTTGTGATAATTTGGTGTGATCATTTTGATATGATAATTTTGATGTGTTAATTTTATTGTGATAATTTTGATGTGTTAATTTTGATGTGATAATTTTGATGTGATAATTTTCATATGATAATTTTTTTCGAGATAATGGCTGCCTCAACATAACTCATAAGTTGACACTATGCACATCAGTCACAGCTCTCTTGATTATCGGCTCTAGTGTCATCTTGGTTTGTATATACTTAAGTAGCACAGATCACAGAAGACTATACAAAGGAATGAAAAGCTTTTAATAAATATTTCAATGAGTTTGAATTCATTTCAATTTAAATATGTAATTTATTTATTATTTAGCAGGCGGTATGGCGCATTTACCTTGCAAATTATTGAATGAATTTGAATTTAATTGAACACATGTTTTAAAATTACTACAATTAAATCCATATCTGTATTACCTAAGTACTCTCATTAATATGCCAATGTTAACAATTCGAATGCAACTCAACACAAAACAACATCAATCAAATGATTTGATTAAAACGCTTGCGCAACAATTCAAGTGAAATTTCTTAATGCATTTGCATTTGCATTTGCATCTGCTTAAAAGGGAACACCCCATTTTTTTCTTACTTGCACCAGTGTCATACATTGATCGATGTTGGCAATAACATTTTTAAAGGCAACCTCATAAAAAGACTACGTCCCTGGTACTTACTTGCACTTCAATTATATAGAAAAACATTATTAAATAAGTTAGTAAATATGTACTACATACTATGTAAGAAAATACTGAATGTTATACTGCATATGTATCGAGGTATGTTCGACTATAGTATGTACTTACTTATATTATATTTGCATCTGATGCATCATACAGAGGGCGGTTTTGCTTGCGCCTTTGACTCAAATTCATTGATAGTGAGTGCACAAGTGGGTTGTGATTTTTGTTATTTTGTTTACCTGATATGAATTTGAATTGCGAATTAAGTGGGAATGTTCATTCTTCTCTATGATTTGCAATTACAAATATCTGTAAGTTGCTTAGAAATGCTACCATATGTAAGAAGATTAGGATTGTGTGTGTGTGTATTATTTAGAACAAAGTGTCGCACCTAAAACTTGTAAAACAAAAATTCAAAATATTTACTATATTAGCACATAGAAAATAAATGATGTAATCTTTGATATCAAAGATCATTTAAAGGTTTACACTTCTGTAATTTAATTTAAAGTTTCAACTAAGCATATGCTTATCTTGTCTTATCAATGTCAAACTGAATTCACTAAAATATAGACTCTTTAGTAACTTATATAAATATCTATGTTCATAAAAGTTATTACATTGAGGTATAATAATCCAGCCAGTTTTAAATTTAGCAAAATCCTTGATCCGGCCCTTGCTTTTACAAGTTTATAGACTAGGAAAAACCGTTTTCTCACATCAGTACCAAATTTTCAGTATAAAGCCTGTGGAACTGTTATTCTCTTTGATTCATACAATTTTCTACAAGTTTCTACGATAGCAAAATGACATACTAAAATGGTACAAGTAGTACAATGGGGCAAAAGTAATGTTATAATGTAAATTGGCTATGATTTTGTTAGAAATAAATAAAATTAGACTCTGTTTTCGCGAAAAGTTTATTTGAATATGTAAAATCATTGACATTAAGTTGAAACAAAATGATACCAGTCGAATGACCATCTCATGAGTTCATGCAAATTTGTGCTCATCTTACGGCATTTTGGCTCCAAATTGATGATTTGGAGGTTTGCATCGCTCCAATGCTTGTTGTCAACTAAATCTCTATCTATATACTCGTATAACATAAATGGCAAAGTATAATAACATTTGACATTATGGCATTACTTTTACCCCACCTTGTATAATCGTTTAACCAATTGTAATACGTATCTAAATGTGTCAGAAGCTAAATTAGATTCTTCAATTGAATTTCACAGAAATATAAATTTAATAGATTATAATCTATAGTAAGTATGTGGGTACATAGGAGATGACCACCAACAATTGCATTTCTGTTATCAATGATGACATATTTTGATGATTAATTTCTTTGTTATAGTAGCTACTAAATATCTGATGATTATATGGTTTTCTACAAGTACCACATTGTCTTATGAATAAAAAAAATGTTCATATGTACGTACCTACATGTATGTTGGTCGTATAAAGTTTATGATAAGATTATATTGTTTTCGATTAATTACAAACGACGTCTTTTTCTAAATTAACAATGCTTCACTGCTAGTATTTACTCCATTGTTTTGTTTAAATCATGTTAATGATAAACAAATACATATTAAATATTATCAGTTATTAAAATACAATATTAATTATTGCGTGTTTGGTGTAAAAACAAGCGACAATTTTAATTTAGGTCAAGTTAAACTACATAAGTGTGAATCATTAAATACATAAATAGCTACATAATATTTAATATAGCGTTTGATTTAAAATAATTTCCAAATAATCAGGGTCGTATACTAAATTATTTTATTAATTAAAAGAGAAAATTCTTTGTTGTTCATTATGTAACACCATTCATAATTCTATGTTTACAAAATGTTTATTGCATTTATGTAAGTTCCGCAATATCATCAAAGATTACCTATTTACATATCTCGAAAAGTTATGATATTAAAACTGGAAAACTACTATAAGAACTATTTCCTCTGCTTTGACTTTCGGACGAAGCAAATGATTTCCAGCCCAAAATATGCCCAATCGAAGTCGGCATATCACTGATTAAACTTCAAGATCTGTCTAAGATAGTTATATTCACAAGCAGTCTCTCGATTCGGGCTGAATAAATTCTAAATAAGTTGGGCAATGTACCTAGGTACGTAGAATATCTTACTTTACACAATTTCATTAGAGGAAGAAGAAACAGCTGTTAAAGAATGCATTCAATTTATTGGCATTACCTTGAAATCAAAGTTAATAAACGAAAATTCATGATTGTAGTTATTGAATGACATATTTGACTACAGAATAAAAAATGCAGTCTTTTTTGGACTCACCGATTGGTTACTCATTTAGAAAAGTCTCTTTTGGAGTCAGGTGAATGTAATCTCATTTTGAAGTCATTGGAATGCAAATCTTGCAAAACGAAATACCTTGTGTCAACAAACGAGACACGGCGTCTTGGACAAAATGTTACTGTTGACAGTTATACTTTTGAAGTCGTCAAGGATCTCGTTTACCTAGGATCCAGCATTAATACCAACAATAATGCCAGACTTGATAACAAGCGGAGATTAACTCTTGCCAACAGGTGTTACTACGGGCTCAGTAGGCAATTGAGAAGCAGAGCCCTCTTTCGACCGACGAAAATAACGCTCTATAAGTCCCTCATCCTTCCCGTCCTGATATATGGCGTCGAGACGAGAGACTGTTAGGAGCGTTCGAGAGGAAGATACTCCCTAAGGTCTACGGTCCAATATGCGTGGACGACGTGTATCGAATAAGATGGAATGATGAACTGTATAAATACAGCGGCTTCGCTGGCTGAGTCATGTTGAGCGAATAGAAGAAAGCTAGAAAGGTGTTTTATTTTAAAGAACAGGTACAGGGCAACTTGACTGTACTTGGTCTTATCAACTGGGGCCAGCGCGCGCATTGCAGAGGCGACGACGAAGGTTTATATAGACGGTCCAGACCGTTCATCGGTTGTAGTGCCAGCTAAGTAAGTAAGTACTTAAGTAAGAATGCCAATCTTATGACTTCACAATTATGACTGCTTGGAGTTAATTGGAGTCAATTAAGGGTTTGAAGTCAATTGAAGTCACTTGAAGTCAATTGGAGTCAATAGGAATTTCAAGTCAATTGGAGTCATTTGAAATCAATTGAGTTTTTTTCTGTTAATTGAAGTCAATTGGAGTCAATAGGGGCTTGACTCTAGTCCCATGGAGGGCCTAAGCCGAGCTTTCGCATCAACTCATGTCGTGCTTTTCTTTGGCAATTTTTACTCCTGTAGGTTTACCGTTGCCTGCCAATAGGTGGTGCCGTGTAGGAAAACTGTGCCGAGACTTAAACCCTGGACACTCTGTGCATCACAATCAACTACGCCATGGAGTCCACCGATTTGCATTTCTATGACTTCAAAAAGAGAATACATTGCCTTGACTCCAAAAGAGACTTTTGATTCATGAATACCCAATCGGTGAGTCCAAAAAAGACTTCTAACTGCATTTTTTATTCTGGAGTCAAATATGTAACTCAATACAATAATATTAATTAATTATTTGTGACTTATATACTCAATTGATTGCAGCTCTACTCCATGACAAGCAATTTATTGGTCAGGCAATTGCTCTGAGCTAAATATAATGGAAAAACTTTCCACCTGGTCGTTAACAAATAAAAGATAGCCAAATTATGGCAACAAAAGAGCCAGGTACCTTCTTCACATTTCACCTACCATTGCCCGGTTTTTTTCAAGACCAGAATTGGCACATTCCATAGGTCGCCTTCCCTAACAACCTAACCTAAATAGTTTTTCATCAACTTCTCTCGTGGGTTCGCTCTGTATGAAAAGTGAGGTTTCCTACATAATCGGATAAATGACAAAGAGTTTAACTCCTTTTCTTACCGTTTTCAGTTTACTTTTTCAGTTTACCCGTGTATGCATTTTTTTTAATCTAGTTTTAGTATACACGTGCACATTAATCCATAAAAGTATCACAGAAACGACCTTCAGCAATAACATACTCACACACACACACATACACTTGTCATAAGTACAACAACTAATGTACGTGTAAATTTGTATAAGATACGCAGTAGCGTTTTAATAATTTTAAACGCCATTAATAAAAACAGAAAAATTAATTGCTGCCAACTATTGAACGATTTTAATGCGAAATTTTTTAATGCAAAATCTTTTCTTTAAAAAAAAAAAAAACAAAACAATACCAAAAGACTTTGTTATAAGTATTCTATGTAGTTGATGTTGTTTCGTTGAGTTGAATAATCATAAATAATTTGCTGTCAAATCATATTCTAAACAGTCTCACGCCAGCAAACAGCAACGCTCATAACAGCGAACTTCCACTTCCACCTACAACACTGAATGTGTCAGAAGCTGAGCATGTACAGCAGCAATAATTGTTGCCTTTTGCTGTTGGCAGCACAGCACCACAATTGTGGTTATTTGTTATTGTTGGTGCGCATCTGTGTGTATTTTTCAAATGCTATATGTATATCGTCATCATCATTATCACCGCCATCGTCGCAGTCGAAACTCCGAATCGAATCGTCCGAACACAACCCAACCCAAACTCAACCCATTGTTTGCATTTTAAGTACTCGTAATTTGCTGTTTTTTTTTTTAAATTATTTTAAAGCAATTTTGCGACGATCTTACAAATTTGTTTTATTGCGAACGCTACAATAACAAAAGGAAACCCGAAAAACTGCCAAATTAATTGCGAAAATATCACAGAAGCAATAATGTAATAAAAAATTATATACTTATACATTTTAATTAATTTTTTATTTATTTTGCGGACTGAGCGTGAAAATTTAAGCAAATCTTATGAAACTTACGATAAGCTGAAATTGAGCAAGTGAGACACGTCAAAAGAATTTCACGAGACACACACATACAAACGCATAGAGTTGTCTATAGTGTAGTGTACGAGTGTGATATATTTATGCGTTTGTAGTTATTTCAAGAAACAAAGGATGACAATGAATGATCACATATGCCAGAAATTAAGGAAACATTTTGTTATAGGCACACATGCGGCATATTAATATCTAATTAGTAAGAAGTGTTGTGATACTCGTACTTTTGAAATATTTATAGCGATGCTAGGAATCGGAAATGTTAATGAATGTTACTTTGTATGAGTATATGACTTACAACTACTTAGTTACGAATTAAACTTAAAGTTTTACGGTGGCCCAATTAACGAAGCTTGTACTAGACACATCCATGTTACTAAGTTTTATTTTACTTTAGTTAACTTTACTTTTAATGGCACAACAGCCCATGGAGGGCCTAGGCCGAGCTTTTCGCTTTTCGC
This sequence comes from Palloptera scutellata, assembly GCA_958295655.1. Lineage (NCBI taxonomy): Eukaryota > Metazoa > Arthropoda > Insecta > Diptera > Pallopteridae > Palloptera > Palloptera scutellata. The sequence continues at coordinate 63,007,632 of OY282451.1, read as the reverse complement.
ATCCACTCATGTTGTGCGTGTTATATTTGTACATGAATTGAAGGACCTACAGTTTAATGCCGAATCCGAACGACGAAGTGAAAAGCTTTTCATAGCAATTTTTACTCCTGCAGGTTTGCCATTGCCTGCTAAGAGGTGGTGCCGTGTAGAAAAATTATTTTTTCTACTTTATGATTTTGCCTGTGCCGAGATTCGAACCGCGGACACTCTGCGTAGCAGTCCAACGCATTACCACTACGCCACAGCGACCACTCACACACTAAGTTTTACACCCCCAACAATATTTAATTACTTGAATTGACCCTCGGTAATATTTTTGGTATGTATTTAACTAGTTAAATAGACTAGACTTTACTGTCTAAGTTTAGTTTTTCTCACACAATATGCTGCGTTACAAAGTTTTGACTAAAGCAAATCTCACAATACACAGAACAGCATTGCCTAAGGATTGATGTTTAACAAATATACGTGTAGAAAGTACCAAAGGTTTCAATTTGAAAATATTTCTATTCATTAGAGGAATAAATACATAAGAAACATCATTTGATAATTGCATTTTTCCTAATAATTACATAACCATATACATTATTTTTAAAAAATTTTGTATGTTATTTTTATCCAAACAATGACGTCAATCAAATCTGATAATAAAACATTTTAAAGTGCTTTCTGGTTATTTGTACTTTGTGTGTAGTATGCATTATTTTCTCCTTTTATAATGTCAATTAATGAGAAGGCATTAAATAATTGTGAGGCAAGTATGTAAGTACCTTTAGGTCAAACAAATAAACATAATTACGTACACACAAATAAATATATTTGGCTTAAATGAAGCCTATTGTATAATTTACGGGAACTTATGGCTCCAGCGTCAATATGGAATTTATGGAATGTTACATTAAAGTTTACTTAAAAATAGAAACAAAATTATTTAAGCAAAAAGCCACGTAATTCCATTTTAATGGAGAGTCAAGATAATAAACATTTGTTAATTTACAATTAACGCTGTAAATTTTGTAATATTTTGTTTACAAAATATTGCTTAGTGTTTTAGTTTATCATCTGCTAAAAAAAGAAAACAAAAAACACACAAAATAACTGAAATAAAATTATTAAGAAATACTTACTTGCTTAGCTGGCACTACAACCGATGATCGGTCTTGGTCGCCTCCACAAAGCTTCGACAGTCACTTCTGCTATGCGCGCGCTGGCGCCAGTTGATAAGGCCAAGTGCAGTCAGGTCTTGCCCTGCACCTGGTCTTTCCAACGGAGATTAGAATGTCCCCTTCTGCGTGTTCCTCTACCGTGGTTCGAATAATACACCCTTCTAGCCGGAGCGCGTTCTTCCATTCGCTCAACTTGACCCAGCCAGCGAAGCCGCTGGAGTTTTATACGCTTGACTATGTCAGTGTCGGCGTAAAGCTCATACAGCTCATCGTTCCATCTTACGGAGTATCTTCCTCTCGAACGCTCCTAACAGCCTCTCATCATTGATGGTCAATGTCCACGTCTCTGCGCCATACATTAGGACGGGAAGGATGAGGGACTTATAGAGCGTTATTTTCGTCGGTCGAGAGAGGGCTCTACTTCTCAATTGCCTACTGAGCCCGTAGTAACACCTGTTGGCAAGAGTTAGTCTCCGCTTGATCTCAAGGCTGACAATATTGTTGGTGTTTATGCTGGATCCTAGATAAACGAAATCCTTGACGACTTCAAAAGTGTAGTTGTCAACAGTGCCATTTTGTCCAAGACGCCGTGACTCTTTGCTTGTTGACACAAGGTATTTCGTTTTGTCCTCGTTCACCACTAGACCCTCACGACGAGACTCCCTTTCCAGGTTGGAGAATGCTGCACTGACTGCTCGAGCGTTTTTGCCAATGATGTCAATATCATCAGCGTATGCTAGCAGCATGACGATTTTGTAGAAGATAGTGCCAGAGATGTTGATGTTCGCAGCTCGAATTATTTTCTCCAGCATAAGGTTAAAGAAGTCGTACGATAGGGAGTCACCTGGTCTGAAACCTCTTTTGGTATCAAATGGTGCGGAGAGGTCTGTCCCAATTTTCACTGCGCTGGTGGTGTCGATTAGTGTCATTTTGCAAAGGCGAATGAGCTTTGCAAGGATACCAAAATCAGACATTGCGGCGTACAAGTGATCCCTAATCGTGCTGTCGAAGGCGGCTTTGTAATCGACAAATAGATGATGGGTGTCGATCTGTTTTTCTCGGGTCTTTTCCAGGATTTGGCGTAGTGTGAATATCTGGTCGATGGTGGATTTACCAGGCCTGAAGACACACTGATAAGATCCAATCAGTTTGTTGACGATGGGCTTCAGTCTTTCGCACAGTACGCTCGATAGAACATTATATGCAATATTAAGAAGGCTTATCCCACGGTAGTTGGCGCAGATCGTGGAATCACCTTTCTTATGGATTGGGCAGAGTTCGCTGAGATTCCAATCACTTGGCATGCTTTCATCTGACCATATTCTGCATAGAAGCTCATGCATGCGTTTTTTGAGCTCTTCGCCTCCGGTCTTCAACAACTCAGCAGGCAGGCCATCTGCACCTGCAGCCTTATTGTTTTTCAGCCGAGCAATGGCTGTTAAGACCTCCTCATAGTCAGGCGGCGTTACTTCAACGCCGTCAGTGATTGGGGTTTCCGGAGTGGGTTCAGCAGTGGCGGGATTATTGCCGTCATCGCCATTAAGCAGCTGCGAAAAGTGCTCCCTACATAATCTCATTATGCCCTGGATATCTGTCACCAGATTTCCGTTTTCATCCTTGCACGAAGAGGCCCCGATCTTCAAACCATCAGTCAGGCGTCTTATTATTAAGAAATTGTAAGCTTAAATTTATTTAAACTCTTAAGTCCTTTTCTCAAAACTAAGTAGTTTAATAACTTTGCTTTAGCATGGCTTTGAACATAAATCTTATAAATTTGTTTATGGTTTATGCTGAAGACAAATAAATGTACAATAAATAGCATCCCATGTGTCAAAGTGTCTCCATATCTATCTTATTCAACTAAATACTGTTGCCATAAGTAGCTTAACTATATGTTAAATATAGTTAAGGGTCAAATGTCAGCAAAATTTGTTTGTAAATATATTATACAATTACCAAATTTTATGAATAACAGGTTTTGGAAAATATAATACTTATGTAAACTTAGGTGCCTACTACTTATCAAAAATACATAATTGAATTCAATTATATCAAATTTCATAGATTAGTCATACATACATGCTCTTCAATTGCCTATAAGATGCCATTAAAGAAATCCCAGAAATGAAGGTAAAATACAAAAATAAAATCACTAAATCACTGTCATACACACAAAGCAATAAAGACATTACTAAATTTTTTCACCTTTCTTTCAAAATACTAAGGAAAATCTCAGATGATCTCATTAAATGTAATTTTTTTGTAAGTAAGTACATTGTTCAAAAGTTCATGACAGGTGAAGGAACTTAAAATAGTAACGCAATAATTGTACATACAGGTACGTAAAATACCAACTTAATGTATAAGGTATAATTATTTTCTTATTTTATAAACTTGAACTTGTCAGTCATTTTATTGTCGCACTTTGTCAAGCCAACTAATTGAACTAGTCATAAAATTTAAGTTGTTGCATGTAAATGAACTTGACGACATCGCAAATATGTAAGAAATATAAACATTGTATGCAGTGTGTATGACTCATATATGTATTTAATATCTATCGAACAATTACAAGGAATTTATGCTAAAAGAATGGAGCTTATGGTAAATTACAATGTTCGTTTTGGAAAATTGTGTACTGATTTTGAAACAAATTGTTTTAAGTGGAAACTCTTTTAATTCTAGGAAAGATTTGTTCATTGGATTTCACTTGAAAAATCTGTACATTATTTCATGATATTAATAAAATAGTTCAAGAGTAGTTATGTTTGTAACATAGTAACTGTACCGTGGTATAATTCTGCATAAGGATGTTGTGGTGAACATTTTTGCTGAAGAAAGATTTACTCCAGCAACTAGCCATGCGCATATGTTTTGATTGCGTTCAGCGCCACCTATTGAAAATTGTTAATGGTAGTAAATAGAAAAAATTTTAGAAAATAGTGGTAGCAGAAAATTGAAGAACAAATATTACAAAATAGTTGCAGAAATAGTACCCTATAGAAAAGTATTAGAAAATGCAATAGTGGTAGAAAATAGTAGTAAAAAAAAGTAGTAGAAAATAGTACTAGAGCATGAGAGGTGCCACTCCCACTATTCAAAGTTTACCCACATTTTTTTGATCACAAAGTCATTAAAAATATTACTACCAATTTCTATAGCAAATCTTAGTGTTGTACTACTAATTTTTCCTGATATATGCCATGATGAATATTCAGGTTGTATGGGAGGTACCATGACCACTTGACATTAAGAACACAACCTCCTCTACAAGGTCGTTATTGATAAATAATACTTCCATAACAAATCTTAGTACCATACTATTTAAAAACGAATATTAATTAATATTAAGGTTATATGGGAGGTGCCATGCCCACTTTTCCAAGTCACATATTTCAAAGAATAATTTCTGTTTTTTCTTTCTTCTTATAGGTTTACCATAGTCTTTTTTTTACACATTTTGATTTTGCCTTCTTTGGGATTTGAAACTTGAACCACGCCACATCGACCACTTCAAAGAATACCATTGATGAATAATACAAATCTTAGAACCGTAACAAAAGTAGTTCGTAAGATATCCCATTATGAATATTCAGGTTAAGTGGGAGGTACCACACCCCGTTTTCAAAACCAACCCACAATTTGTAGCATAGCCTTGTCAACCAACACCTTTATGCGATCAGTACTGTACTGTAAATATTTCTGTATATATACCCAAGAAAGCATATGGGTTATATTGTTACTTGTAATTAGAAACTCGGACCAAGTCAGAAATCTGTCATGTCAATCAGACTAGTAGTTTTCGAGTCTATAAGCCAGAAACAAACAGGAATTTAATTTTATATACGACTACATACTTATATTGATAATGGGTATACAAAATGGATAGGTTTAATTTACATAAATGAGGACTCTTCGACCCCAGGCATCAGCGTAAATGTTGAGACTATACTTTACTTTATGTAAGTAGGTTTCATATACTCCTATATAAATATGTATGCCTATCTATGTCTTTGAGTGTCTTCAGAATTCTAGTTTCTTCATTTCCAAAGCCATGTTAATACTAAAGCAAGCACATTATGTATGGCATCATAAAATAAACTAAAGAAATAACTAAATCATAGGGCAGAGTTGAAAAAATAATCAGAGAGCAGCAGAGCTATAAACACAGCATGTTTTACACGAAATCTGTTGAATTTTATTAACCTATCATTAAACTAATATAATCACATCAAATTGCGACGGCGATGTCCCAGTCCCAGGATGAAGCGCGGCGTTGTGTTAAAAATAATAACACAAAAACGAAAAACAAGACAGTTCTGATACTAACAACTTAAATTGAAACTCTCAAAAGTTTAATGCCCATTTAGAATGGACACTTAAAATTTTAAAAATTTGTGGTAATAAGCCGCCGAAAAGACTATAAAAATCAGTTATTCCTAGATGAGGAAATCAAATATTTAAGATGCTTATTGCTGGTGCTTCTGCTGCTTGCTCAAATCACTTGCATTCGATAAATGTCTTCTACTGCTATTTGGCATTTTCTTCTTTTTTTTTTGGATGTTGTGTTGAAGGGAAAATGGTTAATAAATTTCGAGTTTATGCCACCAAAGTGCTTAAAGATTTAAACTGATTATGATCAAGAAACTCGCAGGTCACAATAAGAAATTAATTTCCTGTTTGATATGCAACGTTGATTTTTACTGTAGAGCTTCGTAGTGAACTGAAAAAGAAGAAGTCTGTATGTAAAAGAAGAAGAGGCAGCTTAGATTGAGCTACTCGTATGAGTTTCTTTTTCATTTTATTCCGTATGGAATTTTTGAGAACCTCTACATTTTCAATAACCTGTTCGCAAGCGAATAGGCTTAAGAAGAAATTTGTATATTTGAATGTGTAAATCTTGATGCAAGAATTAATTACACAAACTCACATTAATAAAAGAAATTAATCTGAAATACTGAGCTAAGTTGAATCGAATTGGGCTGCGAGCGTACGCCGCTTGGTTCATGTGGAAAATATTATACTTATTTGTGAAATGAGATTTTCTTTTTGGTTAAGCAAGTAAGACAGAAAGAAGGAAACAAATTAAGGTCTTTTGTCTAACGATGTGGAAACTTGTTATGTAAAAATAAAAATATGTAGCAGTAGGGTCAATATTCTTATGAATCATAGCTCAGGTTGGTGTTGGGTTTCTAGTTTATGTTTTGAAGCCCTGAAGCTATCAGTGAGAAAGCGAAATCGCATTAGAATGTGAGTGCTGTCAAGGCACTTGTATGTACATACTTGTATAAGTTACCTTATTTAGAAAAAAGAACAAAATTTTTTAATTAATTAAGCGCTGCTTTCTCAAGGTTTTACTTTCCTTATAAGTAGATACTTATATTTCCACTTTTTGCTTTTTCTTTAGTTTCATGTGTTGTCTTGGGTCAAAAGTGACCCTAACCTTCATGCCTGGCTGCGCAATTCCCATGACAAATTGTTGTTTGAGCCTCTGCGTTTGTACTTAACTTTGAATTGTCCAAAAAAAAAAAAAAAAAACAACACAACACAACACAAGAAACGAGAACCTGCAATTGTTTGACTCAATGTTGCGCATCCTCGGTTTAGTTTCTGCTTGCCACATCATTTGCGAGGCTGCTACCTTTCGTGGCATTCAACATACACACAACAAAGGCTGCTGTTTCTTCCCACAATTTGTGGTCTTAAACGATTTTCCATTGTGTTTTTCGCTGACTTCTTCTGCTGCTATGAAGTAATTAAAATGTACAAGAAACGTTGAAAACAAAGTTTGCATAAAATTAACGTGAACATGAGTTTTACTTTTACCTCAAGGTAGGAAAACCTAAACTAGACTCACAGACACAATTTTCAGAGTAACACATGAAAACTCAAATGGGTTACACAACGCAATTTGTGTACTAATTGAGTACAAGCTATTGTCTTTGGATAATTATTTAATAGCTATCATTTATGAACAGTTTAATATCCACATAAGCTAAAGCTACGAGTACGTAGGTATGCAGCAGATCATTCCTGCGTAAGATGGTATAGGCTAGAACTAATTGGATACATTTATTTCCAATATTCTTCAATATCTGTACTACGAAGAGGAACCCAGTGACAATAAGAAATTCGTGGGTGTAAATTTAGTAATGAGTTATCGCATTGCGCCGTTCTGAAATATGTGGAACAATTTGCCCGCTTTGAACGCTCTGATCGTTCTGAACACTACCCTTCAACCAAAACTTAAGCCTTAACGAAATGTTTTGGCCATCAATTACTACCTAGGAGGAACACTTCTACCGAATGAATTCACTATTTGTAAGTATGTAAATATCAAAAGAAAATGGATTCGGCGACCCTTTTAAATAAATATCAAGCCAATCATCATTGAGAAGCAACTCTCAACTGTCAAAAATTACTGCCTCAATAATGTTAGTTTATATTTTAGAAAGATCGGCTTGCTTATTAACTTATTAATGTTCTGTTTCTTCATGTAGTGATGCGCTCTTCAACTCCACTCATTTTCGTGTTGTGAACTGCAGTTATCCTTAGCTCTGTCTGTTGACTGCAATCTTTTATCGTCTTGGGTTAGCCGGTTCCACTGCATTTTATGTTCAACAACGAATGTATGTATTGCCTTTACGCAGATACACTATTACCACTTTCGCCATTGAATAATGTAGCTCTCTAGCTCCGGAAATGAGTTCACATAAAGTTATTCATTAGAGACACACTGAGCATGGAATATTTAGCAGCTGCATATATTGAACATGAATTGTTAGGTTAGGTTAAGTGATAGTCCATCAGAGCACAGTTAGTCCAAAGAAGATACCACGTCGGTGTTTCATAAAAGTAAATTATGTGTCTTAAATAATTTAGCCAAGGAACCATTTGTACTTTTTTATGCATTTTATTAGGTCCCCTAAGTCAACGGAGATAGTAAGTGAGAGATTGAATACCTCTACTCTTTCTATTTACAGTCATTTTAGGGCTTACCCATTGTAGTGGCATGTGTGGCTATGGTATCTATGGTTCCTATTTAGAGATATTAGCTTTATGGAGCGTTCGGTGTTTAACTCTGGTCACACCTATGTTGGTATTGCTTGGTATTTTGCATGTGAGCCATATCATCTTTGACTGGCTCAAAATCGCTGCCTTAACTTCGTGATTGCAGGTTGTCAGTGATACACTAATGATATACTAGCTAGGGATTTTATGACAGGTTTACGATCGCTGAAATTGAATAAATCATCTGCTGAAACTTAATTACATTAAAGTCAATTCGATTCTCCCTGTATAGCCATAACTATAACCTGACAGACAGACGAAAAGCTAAGCTTAATCCAAATTGCTTAGAGAACATCACTTTTCCTACCCTATCAGCCTGTTAGAACCCGTCGATGTAAACAAAAACAACCGCATCCTTTTGCTGGCGAGGACTGTGAATCATATCATCTCTCGAAAGATAGAAAGTTAGAAAGTGGTTGTCGACGAAGAGTGTGGAAACGATATTAATATGAACATATTATAATAATTCCTTTGGCCATCGTGATATTGTAAATACTGATTTTGCAGATTAACCCCTCTTTGAATAGGCTAAAGGTTGAGATATTTGAGAAAGTATATAATATTTCATTGGAATCTTTCGCTGCAAGATAATAAATTTACATTAAACACGTGACCACCATCAGAAACAATATCGACGATAGTATTCCACCTCGCTTTAGATTTAAAATTACTCACTCACTTTCCTTATGCAGAACGAGACACTGACTAATATTAAATTCAAAATTAATGAAAATGCAAGGGTTCCTGGGACAAATTCTTGTAGAAGATTTTGACACTCTAAGCCCAAATAGTTGTAAAGTCCATTTGGGTAAGTAGGCAAATCTGTAAATGTACATATGGTATTTATATTTACGTATCGAAATCTGCTCACCGACCTCATTATTTCATATAGCTACTATACAGATTAAACCATTTATGCTACAGTTTTTTTTTTGCTATTCCATGTATTTACATAGTAGTTTGGTTTTATAAACTTAATTTTCCAGTTAGACATAATGACCTACCTCATTGTATCCGAGCGACATCTACAAGTAGAACAAAAACATTATGAGATAATTTTCTCATAGACACATAAATACATACATATAAATAAATAATGTACACACTTACTTATGTACATACATGTGTACTTACGTACATATATGCCACAATTATGTAAAATGATATCTAATTAGAAACTATTGTAAAAGCAATACAATTTGTAAAGACACACCTGCATTCCGAATGCACTTAACAAAAGGTGTGTGTGAATCTGTGAACGGGTGAGTAAATAAAAAAGCTGCAAAAAACAAACTTAAATTGTAAAGAATCAATAGTGAGAATATAATTAATTTTTTTGTATTTGTATGCTAAAAGGATATGTGCTATAAGGACACATGCTAAAGGAAAACTATGGAAAGACGCATACTACATATATACTACATACATACTTATTTACATATTAGTCGAGGCAAATCAAATATCTTAGGCATTGAAAAGGCCTAAACATACAATTAGCGTTCATAGTTTTATGTATGTACGTGCGTGTAGGTGCTCAAGGTATACAAAATCATTTTACTTATCTATGAAATTTTGACAAATTAAAAAAAAAATATATATGTTGTATTTTCACCCTACACCAGAAGTAGGTAAGTATAATATAAATCACGTAAAAATGTTGTTGAAGTGAATTTGATTTCTTTGACGATAAGACATTGAGTTTAGTTATGAAGTTATGTACTATGTAGTTGTGTAAAGGTCAAACTCCATAACACACGTTTCGGACGCAACGCTTTTCTCGTATGTGCGCTTCCTAGGCATTTGGCGATTTGCAATATTATATGCTCTACAACACGCGTTTTGGGCATTTGCTTCTTCTCCTGTACTCCAACTTATTTTTCCTTACATACATACATACATATATGGCTTTGAATTTCTTAGCCTCCTCTATTAATTGTGCTCTCATTATTTTATTCTCTTCTCAATTATTTGCAGATGTTTAGTGTTTAGTAAGTTCGGCAATAGAATTTCCACTTCAGCGAAAACAAAGTTTAATAAGTATACCAGAAAATTAGGTTAATTTTAGTTTTTATTTATCATTCCAGGTTAAATAATTTTATTTAAAATATTCCCTTCTCATATTCAACACTTTCTACATCAAATAAATGTTTCAAATTTAATCGATACAAATATTCTGTTATCGATTATGCCATTGCCCTACAAATTACCATATAACATCTCTAACAATTTATCAGCTGTTTGGCGTTGCAATAAGAGAAAAACGTGCTTAGTTCAACTTTTGACGCTTTCTGTGCATTTCGACGGCAAGCCGTGAAGTTTGTTTCATACAAAACGCTTACCACCTATCTATCTTCCTACCAATCAACACAATGCTCTGCTCTAGAAGTATACCCAATGTGTTAAATGCAGGAAAATAAAAAAAATAAAAAAAAGACACACTGATTCAACTTTTCGGACGAATACGAGAAAAGCGTTGCGTCTGAAACGCGTGTTATGGAGTTTGACCTTAAGTGCTGTTTAGCATCAAATTGTGAGTTCGGTAGAGTGCAGAGTTGCCACTATCCAGTTTTTTCCCCCATTTCATTTTAAACTCCCTCAAAATTACTTAAAATATTTTACATATAGGCACTTGATTTTGTGGCTATTTTTCTGCGATAAAAATTTAGAAAAAATTTCATAACAACACAATAAAAAAATTTACATAAAATAAATATAAAATAACGAGCTGACCAACAAAAAGATTTAAAACGAAATGATCTAACTGAATGAAAAAACAAGGATGGCAATGCAAATTTATGTGTGAAAACGAGATGCTAGTGGTAGTGTGTAGTTTTTGAACAATTGGTGAGTGAAGTGATCCTTCCCGACCACCATATCCACAACAATTAGTTATTGCACCATTTCCGAGGGTAGTGATTATAAATGAGAAGGTAGCGGCTGTATAAAAGTATCCTATTGGATATTTAAGAATGGGACCCCATCATCATGCTTCTCGTTGTCTAGCCTATTTTATATAGGGTTAGGGTATTTGCCATTCGTTACGTACCAAATCTACATATATACTTTTCTTTATTTACTTTTTATTTTTTTGTATTTTTACAAGCAAATATTAGATTGTTGTTGTTGTGTTTTATTTGAAATTCAATGTTTTGGCACTCATCACAAATCAAAGAACCATACAAAATCAATATTGATCAATTGTATAGATTTTGACATGTGTACGAGTATAATAATTCTGTAAGTACGGATCAGGGTGTATTGTATGTACATAACTACAGTATGTGAGTATAAAAATTAAAAAAAAAAAAGAAGAAGCTTAAAAGGAGAGTTGACTCGTAGTATCGGCCTTGTGTTTAATAAACATACAATACAATTTTTGTATGTATTTTTGCCGCTGGTGCGCAACGCCAATATTGAATTATGTATGTACATAAATATTTCATTCGTAAGCTATGTCGGTAACTACAATAACTATACGGTGGATATATCCATATGTGCATATGTTCTTTTACATAGTATGTTTTTATTTAGTTTTTACTTTTAATTTTATATTTTGTCTTCTTACGTTATTATAATTATTATTTCCTTTGATATTAAATATTATTCTTACGAGTATACCATATTTCAACTAAAGTTGACCTACCGGAATGTTATGGCACATAGTCAAGGTTCTTAATTTTTATACATGCTAATTATTACTTATGCTCTTTATTATTATTATCCATATTGTTAATTGTTGTTGTTATTGCTGTTGCCACTACCAGCTACATAAACTGAAGCATAAAAATGAATTGTCAAAAAAGAGCACAGAAATGAAAATTATAAAAAAAAACTCTTGCTGTTCATGCGCTCCGCAGGTGACCCATACCACTTCCGTATAGGGAAAACCTTCTCAATTTATTTCATTTTCATTCATTCATCATGGTAAACATTATTCTAACGTTTTTCCTTGAGCATTTGATTTCAATAAGAAAACAGTTGACAAATGAATTGATAATGATTACACTGTACAACAAAATGGGACTTTAAAACAGTAAATTAGTTGCAGCCCAGTTTTTCTACAATATTTTTGGCCGCTATTCATAAGGATACAAATTTTGTTTTCTGTTTGTATACATTTTAGGAGTTTTAGATGAGAACAATTTTTTTCATAAAATTTAAATATTTCGTGTATTTTCGTGTTTATTGAAAATTTTATAAGCTATTATTTTTTTTCGTTAGCGTTAGAGGGTTCGGAATTATTTTGGTGTTTTAGAATTATCAGGATTATCTTTATGGAACATTGTTTTTCAAAAACTATTGTTGTTCGCTATGGCGTTGTTGGTAGTGTACTGGCTTATTACAGTTTTGTTCACTAACCATAGTTTTAGTCAACATCGAATGGTGTTGGTAAAATTTAAACTTGAAAATATACATGGTAGCGGAGGAGGTGGTTGCTGTGGTGTACTACTGTGGGCAAAAAGTAGTAAGACTTTTTAATTTAAATTTCGCGCGGAAACCCATTCATCAAAATATTATTTTTTTAAGGTTGGTATGACTGTCGGTGACATCTGTGCCAAATGTCACATCAAAATAATCATTAGTGTTTAGTATACGCTTGTCTTTCTGAAGTACAAAAAGTGAATTCGGCGATTTTCACAATGAGTGAAATTATTCAACAAAGAAGTTCCATTAAATTTTGTGTGCGGAATCAAATTTCTGGTGCCGAAACGTTCAGAATGTTGCAAAAGGCCTTTGGTGATAATTGTATGTCGCGAGCAAGTGTTTTTGATTGGTACAAATTGTTCAAAGATGGTCGAGAACGCGTTGACGACGAACCACGTCGAGGACGGCCATCAACGTCAACTGATGATCAACACGTCAATAAAATTAAGGAATTGGTGCTCGAGAATCGACGATTAACAGTCAGAGACCTTACTGGCATCGTTGGAATATCGGAAGGATCAGTGAAAACCATTTTAAAACATCATTTGGGCCTAAGAAGAGTGAATGCACGATTGGTTCCAAAATCACTGCATTGGTTTTACGAGACCATTTTGCCAAAAATTCGACTGATATCGTTCCGCAACAACCCTATTCGCCTGACTTAGCACCGTGTGACTTTTGGCTATCTTCTAAACTAAAAAAACCGCTTCGTGGACACGTTTTGAGTCAATTGAAGACATTAAACATGAATCGCTAAGCTCATTGAAGGCTATTCCGGAAATTGACTTTAACAACTGTTTCGAGAATTGGAAAAAACGTTGGCACAAGTGTATTCGGGCCGTGGGATTACTTTGAAGGGGACGAAATAGATTTGGAAGAATGAATAAAAAAATTTGAAATTATGAACAAAGTCTTACTAACTTTTGCCCACAGTAGTATATTTTAGTGCGTTGGTCTGCTACGCAGGGTGTCCAAGGTTCAAAACTCGACACAGGCAAAATCAAAAAGTAGAAAAAATATTTTTTCTATATGGTACCACCTCTTGGCAGGCAATAGCAAACCTACAAAAGGAGGGCATGAGCCTATGAAAAGCTTTTGACTTCGCCATTCGGATTCTGCATAAAACTGTAGGCCGCATGCACAAATATAACACACACAACATGAGTGGATGCGAAAAGCTCGTCCTAGGCCCTCCATTGGCTGTTGTGTCATTAAAAGAAGAAGAAGAATAGTCGGAGGTGCCTATAAATGTAAATCTACACTACATAATTTGAAGAATCACCCAAATAATTTTTTAAGTTTTTATGTATAAAACTGGATATACATTTTTTAAGAATTTTTAACGTTTTTCAAATCACATTCTTGTCCATAAAGTACTGCACAAATTCTGAAGAATCAAGTACCCACATAAAGTGTACAAGATTTTATCAAACTAATGGTAAAAGATAATTTGGTTAGATTTAAATGGTTTTTAATATTTACATGCTCGCCTTTAGGTTCATTTTGTATTTAATGTATCAATTACTTTGCATTTTGAAAACAATTCGTCATTCGATAGCTAATGACTTATATACTTCTTGCTGGGAATTGTGTAGTCATCATGAAAATATCACCATAGTGTCTCGCCATCACTAATGGCTGACCTAATGACATTGAAGTGAAAAACTCTATATCATGAACAGATCTTCAGACATACACACATTTGCCAAAAGTCTGCATCTGCAAAGAAAAGATTTATGAACACTTGCATTATCAGATTTATAACCACTTTGTGTGTTTCATATGCATGAGTAACTTCTAATACTTAAGTAAGTGAGAATTTATGTATGTACATAGTCTCAAAAGAGATCCCATTTTTAACTTTAACTTGACGCCACACTTTTTTCTTTTACTTGATGAATCCTAAAGCAAATACTTATATACATTATAGTCGTAATAAAAAAATTACTTCCGGTTAGCCAACACTCTTTAACAAAAGTAATTTACTTTTTTGGTAATTTAGATTTCATGCTTTATAAAGAAAGTCTCGACATAAGTAATTGCATTTTGTAGTTCTTTTATAAGGTAAGGTAATTGCTTCGTAAATCAATCATATTTCTTTAGAACGTTTCACTGCAAAAGAAAAAGTTGTAAGAAAAAAAAGAACAAATATTTTTCTATTTTAATTCCCTTTAAAAATACCAAAATCCTTTAATGGTACCTTTTTATATTTTTTTTTGTCATAAGAAATTCTCACGTTCCTGAACAATTTTATTCTTAGCATTTGAGTACAAGACACAACTTACGAGTATCTATGTATGTATACAATAATTTACCTACGTGCATCGTCTGGTGTCCTGCATGGCTGATCGCTTTAAGGTAAATCTACTATGGAAACAAAGAAAAAATATCTTAAGATTAAAGCAAAGCAATTCAGAGTCTTACTTCAATGTAAATCAATAAGTGTTTATTTGTTATCCTTCTATGTAAATATGTATTTCCTAACTGCAAGTCACCCGTATTTAGTTGATATTTGGGTTTATGACTCTGATAAGGATTGAAATTGTTCGGTTTTTGTTTGTCAGAAATATGTACATAGTTACATACAATGAAAAGTATCTATGCAGTGTAGTGGTAAAAATATTTGAGTGCCTATAAGTTCAATAAAGATATGCCAAAAGTAAGTAGTAAGAAACTCTATTCAAACTCCATAAGTAGCGAAAATGTGCATGGCTACCCCTTTACCTCTGTTCATTATAAGAACGTGAGATAGTGAGAATGAAACCCCTAGTTCTTGATTACCCACATATTGAAATTCTAGCTGTGTCAAGCTAATCAAAGCTATATATGCGCATGAATGCCATCAACCTTAGTGCAATGCAATCAGGCTTAAAATACGAGCAACGACTGAAAACAACAGCAACAGCAGCTAAAATGTCAGTTAACCATACAAAGGTCGGCTATCAGCCTTTAATAAGCGATCATGATCGCCATCCCCTTGCTCAATATTAACTTCATCATCATTATCGCCATACATCATTGAACTGAACTGAAGCGTCAAAGACACAGAATGGAATGAAGCAGTCATGTGGAAGAAACTGTTTCGCTGGATGGTATTCACTTGCACTTAGCTCCAAGTTCATGAGGTGCCAGCACACACACTTTGACAAACGGTCGGTCGGTCGGTGGTGTGTCCTTTTTCTTTATTGTATGCAATGCATGAATGCAACAAGTATTTAAGGAATTTTTTTTTAATTCAAAACCCAATAAATACAAAAAATGTGGTAGTGTTATTGGTGTTTGGTGTAAGCGAGACTTGCTTAATCACAGAATTTGATATTGCTGAACCAGTTCGAATTTCTTGGAATTTTAAATAGTGATTGATAAATGATTTAATGCAATGTGTCGGTTCATCTTTTCTTTGTTGTTACTTAGATGTAAGTGGATTGCATTGTTTATTGCTGCTGCGCTGCTCATAATCCTGCACTGTCTCAGTCAAGTTTGATAATGCATAGTCACGATGAGATTGAGTTGTTATTCACAAGGACTTTATGCTGTATAACTATGGCATGTATATTTTGGAATTTTGTGGTCAGAAAGTTTTTATTTGTTTTTTTATGTGTTTGAATTGTTGCTGGCATACATACGTTAGATCAACTTTGAGAAATTGTCAGAAATACATTCATAAGCTTTTCCTCAAAAGTAATTACTGTTTAATGTTCTGGCTTTAAATTTACATTTGCTTAATATAAAATTTATAGGTCTTACCTTGCTGAATGGCTAAGTTAGGTTAGGTTTGGGAGAGTGGTGAATCTCTCTCATTGACCTAAAATCAGTAAGAACTAGGAGGACTTTTCCGGTGCCCTTAGGTAGTGCAAAGTTTCTAAAATATTAAAAGTTCAAATGGGTTAGAAAGAATGCCCTCCATAAATCTTCAATATAGTTCTAGAATGACAAAGAAAATGTTACAAAATTTCCTTTGTGTCAGAGTCGTTTTTGCATAGATCGTTTCTCACCATACCTTTTTTGGCGTAATACTTTAAAAAACAATGTCTAATAACTAAGTAAATTGCATTCGTTAACAGAAAATGAGAATATTTAGAACAGAAATGTTTTTTTACGAGAAGAATTGTGATTTTTTCATCTCTTATTAGACGTGAAAAATGCCGTTAATCGAATTCTGTATAATGGAAAGCGTATGAAGATGGAGATATTTTAGAAGGTACTACTTCAAGGCAAGCTCCCTCTTTTCAAGGTCAATGCCATTGCTTATTATTCCATAATGTGCTGGTATCCAGCATAAATAAAATTAAACAAAAAAAGTTTATAAAATTTAATTATTTTGCATTTGGAATGGAAGTCCACCGAAATAAAATAAGAAACTTCGTGTAGAAATTATAATCTTACAGGTCGCCGTATAAATTTCACAGACTTCTGATAGCTAATCAAATTTTTGTTAAACTTATGGCAAAATAATCAAATTTCAACAGAAGTGTAAATTTTTCACACTCTACTGACTATAACTTTGTGGTAAAAAGGATCATGTAACTGCTAAAGTGCATAATTTTGTCGGACAAGTTCGGTAGGCTTGAGTAAAAATACTTGTATCATAGAAACTATGGTAATTTTTCAGAAAACTCTATATTCAGGTCAAAGATCATTCGAATCTGTTTGTTATATAGTCAAGAAAATGCTTATGTGTTAAAATATTTTCCACCTTAGGTCGACTTAGACTATTTTTGTTTTCCTCAGAACTTTTTATAACCTCAAAAATAATATTTTACTACTATTTGAACAAGGAACACTTATAGCTCATGATGTTGCTTATGAAGGTATATTTATGCTTTTCCGCACACCTGCTCACCTTATTTACTCGGGGTATGCCACCAAAAACTACTACGTCATCTAAAATTCATAATAAATGTCTTATAACTTTTGTAAGAGGTGAAACAGTGAACTGATACTATCGCAAAGGGAAAGCTGCAGAATTAAAAAGCTGACAAGGAAAAGTCTGAAACCAAAATTGTTTGTCTTGGTATTGATAAATTATAAATACTATCGATAAATTATTGATTAACGAAACAAATATTGATCAAAAGATGAGTCAAGTAAGTGGAATAAGATTTGGCAACCATGTCTAATCAAATTTCAATGATATCGCATCATATTTTCATAGATTTTAGTTTTAAGATCTTATTTCGGATGTGTTACATATTTATCAAAACAAGAAAAACACATGGCTTCTTGAAAATGCTCGAAATGCGTGTATTTACTTCTTTTTTTTTCAATATTGTGAATACAATTTTAAGTACTAATCGTTGAGTAATAAAACTCAATATCCATAGTAACTTTAAATAGACAAGATCTACGTTGCGATAATACATACATATGTAAATAAAGTGTTTTGAGTTAACTAACAAACAAAATTCCTGTTGGGGTTTTTGTTGCCAACCATTCACCATATAACTGTTGACAATATTATAAAGTAGGTATACCATAGTTAAAATGACATCCAAGCACCATTATTAATGCGAACTCAATTTTCAAAGTGAGCGAAGTCAAAGTAAATTCGTAGTCGTAGTCGTAAAAATACTAAAACCAACTGAATTAAATAACAATAACTATGAAATGAAGAGAAAAAAAAACAATTCATAATAATCACGCTCTCCTAGTCTCGAGCTGCAAGTGAATAATAAATAATAACCAATGTGCGCAAAAGTGTAACTATTTTATGGAACTTTAAAAGTACGAGTATAAATTATCTTATCTCAAAGATGGAGAAATATTTCCAATTTAAGGCGAGTACATTCTTCCTAACTACAAATACAAGATGTATGCGACACACAGATACTAACTCATGTACATTCAAAAATATGAACATATTTAAAGAATTTACGCTCATATAAAGTGAAGTCGAAATGAACAATCAGTAGAGGGAATAGTATAAAAATTAGTTTAAACTGAGTAACAAATAAATATAGTACAATATGCTATAAGAACGACGCATTACAGCAGTGTGAGACGACTCATTCACACAAAGCAGAGAGCAGCACATGCAACACAGAATTGGAATCGAGTGAGCAGCTCTATGTGATAGCCACTCAGAAGAGTATGTATCTCCTATGTACTGAGAGTAGGTGCACAGGAGTGATTGAAAATCAATTACAATTGGAAAATGTAAATGTATGTGTTAGCACACCTGTAAATAAACCAGAAATTCCACCTGAGCCCCATTCAGCTGATTGGCGATGAACGTACACCACACAGAAAAGAGAGTTAGATAAATAGAGAGAGAGATAGAGAGAGAGACAGAGAGAGGGGGGGGGGAGGGGGCGGGGGGGGGGGAAGACTCAAAGTATATGTTTAATGCTCATTGATGATCTTGTGTGAAAGAGCGCATGTTAGAGCACGCGGCGCATGTGTATTGGAACGGAAAATTACAATACAAACATATTGTATCTATGTGTATTTGCTTGTATGCACGCATGTATTATCTATGTTAAGTACGTTTACCCAGTAAGCGAATGTATAACTATGAATTCAGAAGAATTCATTCAAAACTGATGATTTGCTTACACTAAATAATAGTTTTCTCTATACTCATTCCCGCGGAGATATTATGTAAGATCCGGTGTAAGATTTGCAATTTTTGTACAGATAAGTGTAAGGAATACGGAAAGTGCCTGAAAATTGTAAGACGCAATCCCCTGCCCCACGTATAGATCTAGTCCAACAGAAGCAATCAAACAACGCGAAGAAACAGTTTCTTGTGTAGTCGGTAGAAATTACTGGAACAGAAGGTACCTATGAGTATGAGATTTAGGCTGCATTCAAATTGACTTTATAAAGAGGTACTCAATTGGAAAACTTTACTTCAAATATATGAGGCCAAAACAGATTCAATTAATAGTAATGCGCTTAGCTATTTACTACACACATAAGTAAGACTCGGTGAAAAAAGGAGGTCCTCTAAAAGTCTTAAAACCAAGAACCTAGTGGTTTAAAAAATGAAATCTTGCATGTGTAGACGCTAAATGAAAGAAGAATGCCCAGTAAGGAAGGCATGGCATCTTCAACTGTGCACAGATAAATTATTTTCGTTTCCAAATGGTATTCCGAAATATTTCACTTTCCCTAATCCACTATTGATCTGCAATTCAGAAAATATATGTAATAATTTCAGTCATAGTTACTTACATACTGTATTGCTGGGCATTTGCAGATACTTTCAAGCCATTGAGAGAGTTAGTTTAACTTGTGAGATTCTCTACATATCAAAGCACACACACACACACACGCACACACATGCAAGATCGCAATATACACGATCATGGCATTAAAACAAAGCGAACGCGTTTTGAGTTAGTTGTCTTGGAAGTGTTGAACGTCTTGGTCGTGAGTCACGCGTAAAGACGTTTTCAAAAATATTTAAAATTTAGGTTTCTTTTCGAAAATTTTTAATAAAAATATTTTTGTTTTGTGATTTGTATTAAGTTTTACATACTTAAAAACGAACTAAAACAAAAAAAAAATACAATAAAAAAAATAGAATGTTTAATTTAATACCATAATTTAAACATGAAGCGATAAACATTATAAAGCATGTACAACGTGTGCTGGAAATTGATTTTCATATAACTACTTTCAAAGTATGTTTAAATACTTAGTATATCAATGTGTATATGAGTGTGTGTTTGTGTGTGTGTGTTAATGTATTTTTGTTTTCCTTTTTTTTTTAAATGAAAATTATGTTCATTTTTGTTTGTTTCTTTCACGGCTATCTTATCGTGTTCAATTTTATAAACTAAACTGGAAGAAATTGTTATTAAAAAAAAATTAATTATTAGGAAACCAGAAACTGATAAATATAAATGATAAATTGCAACTAAATACAATCGAAAAACGACTTTGTATCTCTAAGATACAATTATAAATTAATAACTCCAAGTGTGGCAAATGACATTGTGCGCAGATACACACAGACACACACACACACACACATCCTTATGCATTTAGCAAATGAATATGTGTGCCCATGTTTTTTTTGTTTTGTTGTTGTGTGAATGTGTTCGTGTTTGTGCTTTTATTTTCTCAAGTTATTGTCTGTGACAATTTTGTTGGTTTTTAATTGAAAAAATAGCAGCAAAATGAAATGGAAAAAAAGTCGATATATATTACAAAAACAAAGAAAACAAATATTTGTAAACTAGTTGCAGACATTTTCACTTTTCCGTTGCTAAATATTTTATTTTTTTACTTTTTAAAGTAAAGTTAAGAAAAGCCAGACGAAATTAATTTGCAAATATTTGCAATGTGTGAGTGTGTTAAAAGAAAAGCACAAGTCGTAAGATCGCAATTCACTGAAGCGAAGTTAGTTAGTTAGAAGCGAAGTGCAGTTACTTGCAGCTGAAACATAGAATTGTATCTAAGAAGATATGCCTACAATTTTTCAGTTGCTGTGTTGCTTAACTTAATTAAGTAATTCTAAATAAGTAATTGTAGGATAATTATTTATTTTGTTCCCATTTCGTCAACTTACTTTAAATTGAATTGCATTTGACTCGCTCCCTAGTTACTACATTTACAAATAAATATTGTAGGTATATATATATTCAATTAAATAAATCAACAAAAGTGTAGGTATTACAATAAATTGAAAAACTATTCCTATGCACCTAACTACAAAACATATACATATAATATAGGTTTTATCGTTCTTTTTTTATTCTACTGCTCGTTGTATCTCGCTTTAATGTTTCATCACTTTAACTCATCGGTTAACATTATGCATTCAAAACGTGCGCTTTTAAAGTTAATTCATATAAAACCAGTGTTACCACTATCAAAATGTTTTTAAATTTTTATTGTAAAAAAATAGGGTTGATAATTTTCGTAAAGTACCAGTCTAAATCTTATACATAGAAAATTGTTTGCTATCTAATTATCAACAACATCAGATGAGAAATTGAAATTAAGTAATATTTGACTGAGAAAGTAAACAAATAATTAAGACAGCAACAATTACTCACTTTATTTGTCGGGGGTTTCTGTTCCGATCTAAGAGCTTTATAGCGTTTCGAATTAAACCAATATATAAATAGCTTAAAAATTTGTTCCAGTCTAAGTTTTAATTTCCAAAGAGATCCAACAGTAATAAAATATATTTTTATTAATTTTTAAACTCAGTCACAGGGAGAAAATTTCACATAAACATAAATTCCTTAACTTTGGTAACTAAGAAAAACTGTCAATGTAGGATTACTCATTAGAACTTCCTCTTTTAGAATCAAAAGTCAAACCTCATGTCATGCCACATGGCGCCCTTAGCTAATTATGGTACTATTATGCAGCGAATTGGGTACATATATTTCGTACTTATTGAGAAGTTAGTCTGGCAGAATCCGAAATTTCATGAAAGTTAAGCTACTTAAATTAACCAGATATTTCGGGTCGCTACTTATTCTTAATTTTTCAGAAAATACCACAATGTCTTCCACTTCCCACTCCTCCTCTCTCCTCCTTTAGTCATTAAAAAAAAATATTTATATATATATTTATATGGGACACACTTACTTTCAACTTCAATAACCTTTTGAATAAATGCAATAGGGGTCGGTCGTGCACCTCCAACCGGTTCTGAGCCGTAAACGATTAAATTGTCCCACTAAGAAATTTGCTCTGCATAGAGTCGAAGTGAAGGTATACCAATTCCTATTGCATATTGTTAAAAATTTCAAAGAAAATAACCAATATCTCTCACCCTCATATAGTATACCTTACAGAAGCTCTTTCTCCAGCTTCATATATTTTCGCCTTCATATTTTGGGTAGTCGTCTTTTCTTAATGCTTTATATAAGCTGTGGGCTATAAGTTGGTTAATTTATATCAATTCTTGCAAGAAAAGAATTCTCAGTAAAATGGTAACTCTGTTTTAAACTCAATAAACACTCATTCAATGGGAAAATACAAAACCCATTCAAAACAAGTGTTGGAGATGGATGATGATGCCAAGAATTCGCGCTTAAGCTAACGTACATACTTACTTTTAAGTATATAAAAATATTGTTGTTGCTGCTTATTTTACTGGATTTTTCTTTTGCAGTTGTTGTTGTTTAGTACGTTGACGCAGTCGTTGTCTATGATTCCGTGTTTATTAAAATAAATATTTATTGCATTTGTTATTATCGATTTGCTACTATGGCTTTTGAGTTCACAATTCAATGTGTGAGTATGACTTAATATATGTGTGTGCGTGAGCATGTGTGAGTGAGTCTAAAGACATCAACGATGGGTGTGCTTTGAATACGAACGATTAAAAAACCAAACAAAACAAAAATAAAATTTCAAGAAACAAAATTTTCTATCTTTTTTCTTTAACTTGGATTAGACTTTTTATTGCTTTCTTTTAGTTTGTTTGTTTTCCTCTGTTTATTTTTATTTTGTATTTTTGCCAATAATTTAACAATCAAGCTTGAAATTTAGCGCGACAATAACATTTAAAGACAAGTTTTTATTTTCTGTTTGTTTTTGATATTCTATTTTTTTGTACTTTAGACCGCGTTCACATTGGAATTTAACGGCTGCTGGTGTCTGTTGCTGTTGCCTGCTGCTGCGTATTACAGTGTTAAAAATTAATGCCGTACGTGAAGTAAAAATAAATTTAAAAAGTAATAATAGTAAAGACCACAAACAACATACAACTAAAACAACAACTACATATAATAATAACAATAATAAATTCAAGTTGAATTTAACATTTTAGTACTGCATAAAATGTCAATATTTAACTTATATTAAAAAATGAAAATAAAATATTATTGACTTTCGCATAAATAAATTATAACTACAAGTGCATCGTGCATACATACATATTTATGTACAATTGCTAACTCTAATAGCATGCCAGCGATAGCAATAGTTGCTGACAGCCAAGTGTCGTTCATGTCTATTGTACGCTAAAGTATGCACTGTAATCTATGCAATTTTAGTATTTGTGGCAACAATTGAATTTACATACATATTTTCTCAAAAAAAAAAAATTAAAAATAATAACAAACAAAAAATCACAACTTTACCTTTAGCATATAAATGTTTATTGTTTGATTTATTTTTATTTGTTAGTGATTTTGTCAAGTGTATACGTGAAGTGTTGTAAAGTACTGATAATTTTGCACCGTGCATGAAAATTATTGCATTACTATTTATATACTACATAAATAAACCGCGTATGTACGAGCAGCAGTTTTCCAAGAACTGACTATTTTTATTGTGATAAATACCAACTTACCAACATCAGCAATTCTGGAATTAACATATCGAAATAAAAATAATATTTTCTTAAACGGTTTTAAAAAAATTAAACTTTTCTTTGAACAATTTCGAATTATGCTACGAACTAAACTACAGATAGTAATATAAGGTGAGTTTTTCCTTTGCCACACCATAATAAATACCTATTTAATAGTTAATAATGATAAAATATAACAGAAGTGTATGTCTATAAGCCTGGCGATGTAACCATATTTTTCGGTTTATTATTGATTCAATCAATTCTGCTTCCATCTGGTAGAATTTCAATTCAATGCAGAATTAATAAAAATAATACAAAGTCCATTTTTCTTCATGATTTCTTCGTCAAAGTTGGTCAGAATTCAACAACAGGTTATCCTGTCAATGTTGCTTGTCAGCAAATATAAATCGGTACACACTAATAAGTATAGATATATATCTAATATAATTTTTTAACAACATCTGTTAGTGCTTTTAAAATTAAAACTCGCATGCCTTATATGTTAGCCAAAACTTAGAACCACTTCTAATACATAGATAAAAGAAAGTCCATAATATTATCTTTACTTACTTTACTTTACTTTTAATGGCACCACAGCCCATGGAGGGCCTAGGCCGAGTTTTTCGCATCCACTCATGTTGTGCGTGTTATATTTGTACATGAATGGAAGGGACCTACAGTTTAATGCCGAATCCGAACGGCGAAGTGAAAAGCTTTTCATAGCAATTTTTACTCTTGTAGGTTTGCCATTGCCTGCCAAGAGGTGGTGCCGTGTAGAAAAATTATTTTTTCTACTTTTTTTTGATTTTGCCTGTGCCGAGATTCGAACCCCGGACACTCTGCGTAGCAGTCCAACACACTACCACTACACCACAGCGACCACTATTCCTAAAGCTCATTCCATGTTAGCTTTTATCCGGCGCAATTAATGCAGAGTTTGCTGATCCTTTTACGCTCAAAATGCTTTTTACTTCTTTAGTGAATGCATTTCCTCTCTCATTCTCCCTCCTTCTTCCTCCCGCCTTCCAATCAATACAATGCTCTACATTCATAGGGGTATACCCTGTGTGTTGACTGTAATATACAAAAAAATAAAGTTTGATCTCGTTTAGAATATGCAGCATTTATATGGAGTCCTCATTATCTCTGCCATAGAATAGGCTTGAACGGATTCAAAATGTCTTTATTCGATTTACATTGCGTTGTCTTCATTTTGCTGATTCCCATTCCCACTTACAATTACAGAAGAACTACCTTGTCTCTAATGTTTGTTTATGGTATCATTGTTGGCCTTTGTTGACTGTCCTGATCTCTTAGAACAGATCAATTTTAATATTACTTCTAGAGATGTGCGTCATTCTGATTTATTTCATATTGGGTTACGTAAATCTAATTACGCCCTATTTTCTCATATCTCTAGAGCCTTAATTGAGTTCAACTTTTTTCCTAATTTGGTTTTAGATTTCTCAATTATTAAAGTTTCTTTTAAAAGTTTACAAAATATGATCAAAAACGTATACCATAAATATTTTTAGAGCAGATTCATTGTTTTGCAAAGATGTCGACGAACCATTTCTCTAATGGCTTTATCTGCAGTAAAGGTTATCGCTACCTCCTTCTTCAACAACATACTCGTACATATCTCCAAAAATACCATTTTACAGAAAACGAAAATAACTAAGTAATAAGTTTTCGTGGAATGTATATTTCATACAAACTTGTTGAGAAGTTTTTTCTATGTGGGTTCTTTTAGGGGATTTTATACAATGTAAGAAAAAAATCTCAATTTCGTCAAAAATCGAGATACGTGGTTGAAGAATATGTATAGGTAGCGATGATAATGAAGTAAGGGCTGCACAAACAAATGCGATACGGTACAAAACAGTCTGATCGGTCGTACTCGATTCCAACAAAAAAATATTATACTAATAATTTTTCCATATTTGCGGAACACATAACTTTTCTCATTTTTTCTTAGTTTAACTTTTTATCTCTTACCAATCTACCTTTCATTAAGTTAAGAATTAATGAAAAACTAAGACTGTCATTGTGCTCAGATTGAGTGAAATCGGTTCATATCGTTGCAATTAAATTTTATAAAAAATAAAATAAATAAGGACGTAACTACCAATTACGGGATCTTGTGGTTTTCACCCCAGGATTTCGAGAGTTAAAAAAAGGACGAATTTCGAGATACGGGATTCTGCAATAGAATACCTTAGTAGTAACTGTTGTAGTTAGTGTAAGAACATTTTATATGAATAAATAGGAAATTTGGGAGGATTTACATCAAATAAAAAATACTTCAACAAATATGACGAAACTGTAAACTTAACTACAATAATTCCAATTAGAGCTAAATATATTCAAATAAGTTATAGACTACTAAATATTTGTGAACTTTTCAGGAAATGCTTTTGGGTAATTATTCATTACAATTTGCTCATAATTTTCCTTGGCCTTTTTTGAAAGTTAGATATTTTTCTATCTTCTCCTGAATCTGAGGTTATTATTTCTGCTCCTGAAGAGAGTATGTCCTGTTCCTTTTATTCTATAGTTTCTCTCCTTTTATTTAGCGGCCAAATGTTGAAATTTTAAATAGGGTTTTTAATACCCTTTTTCAATGGCACTTTAAAATAGAAATGCGAATGGGAAATTTATTATTTAAACTGAATGAAAAAAGAGAGTTTCTAGAACATAAACTTTATTCTAGGTTAGGTAAGTTCTATTTCGGAAGGTATGTATGTATAAATATTCCCAACTAACAAATATCACCATGTCTAACCACAATGTACTTATATGTATACGAGTACATACGAGTACATACATAGTTAAAAACTTCACTTTTAATTGAACATTTGAAAGAAACAAAAAATCTAGATAAACTTGTTGCATTTTCAAAAACAATTTCACTTTTTACCAAAATATTCCGTATGTGTGCTATAAAATTGTAATGGAAATTTTATTGTATGTACATTAGGCAGGGTCATCTCGTATGGGGATGAGGAAATTCAGTATGACACCACATATTTTGAAAATTTAAAGCGAGAGTGTTTCAGGGCTAACAAAAATGTTACCTTACTGGTTCTTCAAAAATCGCATAATCATTCTATTTGCAAAACTGACCGATTTTCAAATTTACTTAATATATTGTTTTTTTTTCATTCGTACACAAAAAATTTACAGCGGTTTATAGTTTCAGTACAAACTGTGCGGAAACTGTCCACAATTTGAGAGAGTAAAAATCGTGAAAAAAAATTTTATAATCTCTCTTTTTTCTTTTTTTTTTTGAAAAAGAGCCGAAATGAAATCATAGACTAATAAGACGAGCGCTTTCCAACCAAGTTATGACCAAAAATATTGAATTAGCGGTTTTTCAAGATCCTCTAGGTTAAAATATTGTTTTCCCCCTGAATCACTCTCGGTGTAAATTTTCAAAATGGATGGGGTCGTGTTCAGCTTTTTCTGGTGGCCCACCTTAATGTGCCTACACACATACAAATGTATGTATGTTTGTAAGTAAACGTATAAAAAACAGAAACAAAAAATTCGAGACAAGTTGGAAAATATTTATAAAAATAATGAAAGATTGATGAATGTATTTTATCAGTTCACAAACGCACACGCATTTGTGCATTTGAAATGCATTTGGCAATAAGAGTAGATAAGTAGAATCACGCAATTGAAGTAAAGTACATATCTATACGAATCATGCCCCCCCCCCCCCCCCCCCCCCGCCCCCCTTAGATATGTACATATGTAAGTGTCTGCCTACCTCACTTTTTCTTCTACTTATTGCTTCTTCTTCCTTCTCATCTATGATGTGGAATAACATCACTTGCACTTAATCGTTGGAGTCATCGTTGGAGCCATCGTTGTTGCTGTTGCTGTTGTCGTCGTCGTAGTTAATGGTGTCAAACATGCGCGCTTTTCGCTACAAAGCAACAGCAATCACAACAACAACAGCAATACCAACAAAAAGAGCAGCAGACTTCTTATTTGTATTTCTTTTGTTTTTGTTTTTGTTTCTGTTTATTTCTTCATCTATATATTATTTTTCCACTCATTTTACCAGCATATAAAAATTATTTACAGTTGCCACACAAGAAATTCGAGTTTTTAATTACACCAAAGACCAACTCACATATTTACAGACACATCTCGTACTCGTATGGATGTATTTGTGGGTATGAGGGGGGAGGGGAACTTTCAATCATTGCAGAAGCAATGCATGTATGGTAAATGTTTCGCCTTCATGTGTGAGTGTGTGTCTGTTTTTTTTTTTTTTTTTTTTTTTTCGATAAATAGAAATATGGGCTGGGAAGCAAATAGTTACAACAACAATAGCGAATGCACTACGTGCATGCTTCACCAGCAGCAAAAATATCAGCAACAATAGCAATCACACCAGGCAATTGTAACATTACCGCTGCATTCCCTTCTGCTGCATTGACTTTATTTTATGTATAACTTGCGTCGTCAGCGTCGTCTATCTACAACACTGACTGGAACACACACACATACACACACACACACACATGCATACACAAAAGCCTTTCTTCTCTTCTTCGTCCAATATTTAGAGTGACTCCTAGTATTGTTGCTGTTGTTTTTGCTGCTGCTGCTGCCGGTGCTGCAGCTTCTACTCCAACATCTTTTGCGGGCACTCACATCAAAGTTTGTTTCATGTATTGTACTACCTAGTTGTTGTTTTTATTGCTGTTTCACTTTTATTTCTTCAGATTTTTATTTTTACTTACTATTTTGAATGTGTTTTTCCGTTTTATTTTTCCTTTGTAATTTGTGCAGTTGCTCTTGTTGTTATTGTTATAGTTTCTGGTAGTGTTTTCGATGCCATGGTATAGCCTCTTTCTACTAAAAATAGTACTACCTATTAAAATAACAAAAAAGAAGGGATGAAAAAACTAAAGTAAAATACATTTTTAAGAACGCACTTTTTGTTTAGAAGATAGATTTTCTGGTTTTAAAATCGTTTGCCAACATTTGGGTCTACTACATGTATGTATGTATATATTTATGTAAGCATGTGTATAGGCATAAATAATATAAAGTGCTTATATACAGTTTTGAATGTTAGTACAACTGTAGTCAGTCACGTTATTGCATCTAAGATTACCGGCAACATGCCATGCTGCAACTCTAGATGGATACGTGGATCTTTTTTATTGTTTTAATATTTTTATAAATTTTTATTTTACTAAACAAAAGAGTCTGCTTGTGCATTTAACATTTAAGTAAGCAAAGTACAAGAAAATAAAATTAGGTGCATTCTGTATTTTCTTTTATTTTCTTTTTTTTTTGTATTATGGTTTTACTTTCAAATGAATGAAGCATTGTTTAAATATTTAATTTTAAAAATAGTCTAGACATGTAGGAATTGAATTTGAATTTATTTTATTTTTGTGCTGTAGTCACATGAAATAAATACCACAACATCTCAATGTAATGAAAGTGTATTTATAAGTTCAGCGGAAACGATATCCAAAAATAAACTCTCCCTATACGATCTGAATCATGCGTTAAAGAAATATTTCAAGTATTTACTTCAAATTAGAATATTCAGATATAATGAATTTCTCTTAATTGAACCTTTTTCTGAGCACAAGCTATTGAAGTAAGTTTTGACGAAAATCAAAAAATTTTTATAATTTATATGCTCATGTTAGTGGCCCAAAATTAATAGCTTTTTATAGATTTTCTGGACTATTAAAAACGGCTCTAAGGCAGTTGTAGGAAATCGATTCTACTTCACCAAAATCTTATCAACTCTTACAGAAATCATTTGTAACTACTTTCTTCCGTGGGCTCCAATAGTCCTGTGAGGCAATCTGACTAACGTTTATTGATTACTTATTATCAAAATGTAGTTCAAGTGGTCAATGCCATGACAAAGTAGGCGATTAGTTCTAGCATTCCTTGCCAATTCATCAGCCTTTCAGATTTTCAGAACATCTTTATGACCGGGAATCCAGCAGAGGTAAATACGAAAGTGTTTAGCTATCTTGTCAAAAGATATATGATAGCTGAGAACAGTCTAGTGATCGCTATAGCGCAGTTGTAGTGTGTTGGACTGTTACGCAGAGGGTTGGGGGTTCGAATCTCGGCACAGGCGCAATCAAAAAGTAGAAAAGACAATTTTTCTACCAGGCACCACCTCCCTTGGCAGGCAATGGCAAACCTACAAGAATAAAAACTGCCTATGAAAAGTTTTTTACTTCGCCGTTCAGATTCGGAATAAAACTTCATATACAAAAATCGGCCTAGGCCCTCCATGGGCTGTTGTGCCATTAAAAGAAAAAGAAGAGAAGAGTCTTTAATGTTCTCTCGACTGCTTCTAAAGACTTTAGATAGCGTTTCTTTTATAGCTAGTACTTTAACCTGGTTTACCCTGTAGTGACTAGCTACTTTGAAGCTTGTAAGAAAGGCCCGTTCAGAAAAGACACCAACATCAGCTCTGCTAGCAAGCTCGGAATCCACGGTATAGATTTGAATTGATCTCATTCTGTATGAAAAGTAGAAGTAAAAAAAATAAAATAGTGAAAATAAAAGCCTACTCCACTTAATGTTTTTTTCTACCCTGTTTTCGTCTTCATTTTGGTATGGTTTCCTTTAAGAAATTTCGTTACATTTTTTGTCTGACTTTTGATCTGTTAAAGGTTTAATTTGTAGTTTGATTTGATCTTAATATTTATCTGAATTGTTAGATTTTTGACTGAATTTATATATAATTTTATAAATTCAGTCAAAAATCAAACAATTCCTGGTTTTTAACCCGGATATTGATGTGATTTTTATTCTAGATTTTGGTTTGATAATAATTGTAGAACTTAGCAAAACTTCCTCTCTCCTGGATCCGCCACTGAGTGATGGTAGTACCCTAGTTTTAATTAGGACAATTATTTTCTTATATGTTTCCATTGATGACGAGAATCACACTTGGATGAATTAGAAATAGATTAACCTTATTTCCATGAATTGAAAATATTTTAGCAATTATACACCCGCTACAATCTTTAAACTTAAAAACTCAAATGGATTATTGTGAAAATGGAATATAAATTTATTTTTAATGCGTTCACGTGATTTTATTGGTGATTGTTAATACATATTACAAGATATGTCATTTGTTTTTATTATTGCAAAAAATCACATTTTTTTCAGATTAGATACAATATTAACTTTTGTTTTTTTAACTATATTTACCAAGTTTCCCATTAATGCTCCACATGCTATCGTACCTAATTAATTAAGAGGTGTTGTGCCTCTAAACTGAACTATTCTCACATAATTTTGTTTTTATTTTCAATAATAAAACTATAACACACAACTCTTTTACTCCAACTTCCATTTAATTTCATTAATAAAATGACAAATTTTATAGCTCCTTTTGTAGTTTAAATCAATTTCACAATATACACCATTAGAATATTAAAACACATATTATGGGCTTATGAAAGTTAATGCTGAAAACTACACAAACAGCAACAAAACTTTCAACCTACTTTCTCAGCACAATTCGGTGCAATGTTTGACATAATTTTAACACTTTTCTTTTAAAGAGAAAAATTGGAAAAAAAAAGTTAAATAGTCAAAACGTGATTACGTTTCATAATTGAATATTTTTGATAGTGACGATATGTTCAGATTGTCGTACATATGTAGGTGCCGTGGCTGATAGGCTACACCTGCAAAAATTTGTTTTGTTGTTAAACTAACTAAATATTAGATTGAGTTTCAATTAAGCAAAATTGGCTTTGTATGATGTCCCTCAGAAACACTGACGGCCAGGTCCCAGAGCATACTCGATTTTTACCAGTTGACCTAATTTTATTTAATTTAATTAAATTTTTCTTCATTGTATTTTATCGGCAATATGTATTTTTGTTTCCCAAGAAATATTGGTTAGCACATATTTAAGATAAACACAGGTGCAATATATTCTTAATTACGCAATACATTTTTAATACAAACAATTTTATCGAACTTATTTCTGAATATTGGTTTGTTAAATAAGAAAAAACACCAAATGTGCAAACTAAACAAGTTTATTAAAAGTAATGTAAAGTAAAAATATAAATATGCAAAGAAAGCACAGTCCAGCACCTACATTTTTTGTATATTTTTTTTATCCATTTGTAAGCTTACGTATGTATGTATTCATATTACCAAGTTTTATTAACACAATTTTCCAAGAAAATATATGCATGATCAATATGTGCATATGTTTATGCTTATACTTATTATGTATGTATATATAATATACATATGTTGATATGTAATACATATTTACATATGTAACTTAAACCACGAAAGGCATAGGAAAAAGTTAAAGCAAAAATATATACTATAAGTATACTCCATATGTACTTATGTATTGTATATGAACAACAAGTTGAAATGAATTTTTAATGAATGAAAATAAGATGAGAAACTGAAACTGGTATATTCACAGCACATCGGACCACACCATGATGTGAAAACAAGTTGCAATAATAGCAACAGCTCAATGAGTCGATGAGGAAGGCACAGCAATCGTCGACAGCAGTTGAAACAAGTTGATAAATTTTAAAATAATTTCATATTTTCCAAGAAACAAAATGCATAAAATACTTACTTTGTTATCATTTATATATTTTAATAGACTTTATTCATAAATACGATCAATAAATTTAAATACTTTTACAACAAAAAAAAAAAAAAAAAACATTTAAAATTTAGTAGGTAAATATTAAAAATTAAAAAAGTAATGCATAATGCTTTGAATGAATAAATTGAAGGTATCTAAATATTCATAATATTGAAATAACTTAGTTCATTTGAAGAGTTTTCTCACAAACCAAGTGAACAGAGCTAAAACTTTCTGTAATTGTAAAAATAGGAGTAGTAGCATCTATGCACATTTTTAAAACCCCACATGTTACAAACAAGTAAATTTTTCAGGAAATAAGAAAAACTGTATAATTGAAAGTTATAGTGTAAAAAATTATCCTTTAGCATAAAATTATCGAAAGATTGAGCTATCATAGAGAACAAAAGCTGAATTAGAAAATTCAGCATTTGTGGTGCTTTTGCAAGTATTGAATAAATGAATAAATGATTCTTAATTGAACATACACGCGTCGTGGAGTGGGCGAAAGTGGTACTGTGATTTTCTAATCCTTCAATTATTAGCATATTTTTTTGTAATGTATCACAGTGTTCGACACTACGCCACCTGAGTCAAGAAAGCCCTGGTAATTAATAATTTAAAGACATCATCTCTTTTGTTTTCAGAGGCAGGTTGGAACAATGTTTCTCTTGTATAGCCGCTAAGAGTTAAGAGTAAACGAAATAAAATGATGTTGCCCTGTCAATTACTCTATCATGGATAGAGTTCCCCGATAACATCTACAAAGCTTTTCTTTAGGCAGTTAACCAATCACATTAATCCAGTCATTTTTCAGAAATTTTATTACTTTTATATTCTCGACCCTCTTGCTTATGACCAAAATTTCTAGATCTGGGATTATTTCCTATATTACATTCGGCATTTATTCATGGGTGTCATTGACATACTCGTGTGTAGCTTTTGTTGAAATCCTTAACGGCAAAGCAATTGATTAAATTAAATTAAGTTCTAACTCAATTTCCAGCAATAGAAATGTCTATAAACTTTCCATGTGCATTCACAATCGGTGTGATAAGTTAACATATTGCTATTTAGGACTGATGAAAAAACTAAAAAAGATCATCTTTCATTACATATATCAAGATCATTTGATCTTTTGCAACTACAAGTGTACATACATACATTGCATGATTGCAACATCACCTTTGCTGTGTCTGTTGTGGTTGCTGTTGCCATTTGTGTGTGCCCTGACCAAGGCACTGATTGCATACAAGTGTACCAGCAACATTTACAATTTCTTTCAATCTTAAATATACTAAATATACTCAATGGCGTAAACGCTGACGACGCAACGTTCACGTCCATTTAAACCCATTTATAGTTTAACTATTTTGCTGTTTAACTTTTAAAAGTAAGTACCTACAACCATACATAAGTATGTACATATGTATGCAGGCATGTGTGTATATGTAGTGATTGCAGCGATTGCTTTTGCTTCAATTGCTGCCACTATCGATATGGCATAACAAATTGTATGAATATGCAATATCATAAAAAGAAGGTAGAACTTTTTAAGATAAGATTCACATGCGTCATGCATACAAATTCGTTGGGTGTCGATTGTAGATTGTTGAAAATGTATGTGTATCTATTATTTGTTTGTTGTTGCAGTTGGAAGTAGTACGAACAGTAGAGATTCGAGTATGGTGTTGGCAATGATGTTGATTATTTTCACATTTAAATAAAATTTTAGCAGTACCTACGACACAAAAAGTACATATGTAGGTACGTACTAAATTAGGTACATAAAAAATGAAATATTGTAGGAAAGTAGTTAATGGTTGATATGTCCATATGTACTTAATACACAGCAAGAAAAGTGCAATGTACTTGTATGGCGGCAAAAAAGTGCTTTAATAAATTATTTTTTCATAAATAAATGCAGTTAGTTGATTGATATGAATACAATTATCTTCTTTAGTAGAGAGAATAATACACAGCCGGCCTTCAGCTGATTTTCACTAGCTGCTCTTATACCACGAAGAAGAACTCAGCTCTTATAAATCCATATGCTTGAGTTTTCCTTGTCTTTCCTCGTCGTGGATATTTACTTTTAAAAATGAAGTTCTTTCTGAAAAGAGAGAAGAGTTATGGTCCTATTATATATAATCCAGTAATTAATTTCAATCATCAGGAATGAGTGCAAGAAATCGATTCTCACACAGCACCAAATTCCTTAAGTTGATATAAGAAAAAACCGATTCATCAGCATATTCCTTGAAAAAGTAGTTATAGGCTTGCTGCTCTTGGTAGTCTCTTAAATTTAGTACTTTCTGACAACTTCTGAATTCTTGGTACTTACTAAGAGTAAACGGTTTTCAGTACTTTACATTTAAACTTAGCTTACACGAAGCAACTTTAATATCTAACCTGTTAAACTTTTCTTTTGTTTCATACTTTGCAATAGTTCCTTCGAATACTGATTGTTGATATATGTATGAACATAATTTTCAGTAGTGAGGACTTAAATGCCGAAGTCGTTGCTTGTTAATGTTTCCTCACACGTTGGCCATTTTTAGCTTTATGTATTTTTGATTGAGAATACCTAACGAAGTTAATAATAATTTTAATTTTGTTTTTTCGCAGTGTATCCTTCCCACATGTCCAAGCTAGAAATGTCTTATTAAAAAAAACAATTTTAATAATTTTCATTTTCATTTGACATTCTTGCGGCCGAACGTTTCGGCCTTTTACATTCGCTGCTTACACAAGCATTCTCTTAATAGGAACATATTCCTGCTGCTCTCCATTTAGTTGTAGACAACAAGTTTGTTGTTTTTCTTTATATATCCATACATACAGACATACATTCGTCCACATAAAATGGCTGCAAACTAAAGTAGATACAAGTATAAAAATGTATGTTTCCTCGCCTCTTGAACGCGCACGCACTAAAGTTTAATTCGATTTCTTCGATAGCATAAAAATAATAATAATAAAGAATATAAACGTGAAGATTTCAGGAAAAAAAAACATAACAGAAACAGGAATAAAATTAATATTTATGTACCTATACATATGTATTATGTTCTCATACTTAGTAGATACAACTCTATATATATATCATACATGTGTGTGTGTATGTGTGAATCCAAAGTCATACACGTCTTTTACACTTATTTTTAATGGAATCAGCCTCAGCTTTAGTGTCTCCGTTCGTACTAGTTACATGCATACAGACCGCGAAGTAGAGGAGATATTCTTAAGTGATGGTACGCGCAGAAGGTTAAGTGGTTATCAACATCAGTACTTGGCGTTCTTTTTATTTATTTTTACTGTTCTTGCTTCTTTAGCGTTTCTTAGCTTTATTTTGCTGTGTGTTGCTCGTTTTTTTATCATCTTACGTTCCAGCGCAATTGCTGACTCTGTTCGAGACTCACTTGGCTTGGCCGCAAGTGTTTGCCAACTTCAAAGACCATGTGTCTCCAATCTGTTTGTTACATTTTGATACTCTTGTAATAAATGTAATAATATTTTCTCAGTATGTATTTCATATTTTTTCATTATCGTTATTATTTGTAATTTATTTTCTGACATGCTTTTTTTGCGGTGTGGTTTAAGTATGTAAGTAATGGAATTATGCCGCACGCCACAAACAAATTTACATAGCTAAAGATGAAATGCAACGAAAGATGGTGCACTCATATGTATGTCGTAGACTGTATCGTAAGCATGTACTACTATGACTAGGTACTTGTACTTTCGTACCGTTTCATATATGTATGTACATATTTTTCGTATGATCGATAGCATGCATAATAGGAATGCAAATTGAGAAATGAATATTTTCGTGGAGTAGTAGAGCATCATAATTGGATAAAGTATTGATAAATTGTTAAGAATATTTATTAAAAAATGATTATTACATTGTATGGTATAGTGTGTATTTCGAATATTGCTTTGGGATATTCTGCAGAAATAAGTATTAATGTACCAGTTTTCCATTTATAACTTATAAGGCGTGGTGCTTTCAGGGACAGAAATGTATGTACTTATAATGTAAGTTTAATGATTATTTTGTAAAAAAAAAAAACAATTCAATGATATTGTTACTACAATGGGAAAAGCGTCTACAACTATAGCTGAAAAGCTTTAGTTGAATATTTGTCTTTGTCATGAAACAGTTTGAAAGGGCGGAGTGCCAACTTTGATTGTAATATGTAGAACTAAAGGCTATCATATGAAAGTAAATCTCATGGTTCATGGGAATACGAACCATTACAGAAAAGATGTTATCCATATACTTATTAATCATGTAGCACTTAATAACCCGACATGATTTTTCCATGAAAAATGCTGGCCATAGCTTTGTTTTTACCTAGAAATAAATGTTTTCCCTTGTATGGATTCATGAATACAGATGATTGCCTCCGTAGGGGAATTATGAATAAGATAGTTTGGAAAATCGGAAGGATGTTTGAACCAACCGGAACATAGTAACAATGTCTTCAATAAGAAAACTTTACGTAGTGGTCAGTCAGGGTGTCCTGACAAAAGATAAGTTGCAGGCCAGATTGGGTCATATAAAAAGTATCCGCGGTTTTTTGGTACATTTCTGCCATTTATGGGGTTGCTTCATAATTCCATCGGTGTAGAATTTCAGTTGCCGATAAGGCGAAAAACTTGATCATATGGTTTTCATCGACTCCTCGGTCGGTCAATTTTTTACCATTAAGAGAGTTTTGTAGAGTCCGGGCTATACAGTAAGTACATTGAAATTTTCCCAGTAAGTTCCGTCAATTTGTTCCGAGTCATCAAAGAAGTGTGTGGCCTAGCATTGTCATGATGGAAAACAACTCCTTTCATGTTGGCCAATTCAGGTCGCATTTATTTGAATGATTCATTCAGGCGGTTAAGTTGAGAGCATTTGAGAACCGAATTAACCATTGCACTCTTACAGTAATATACATTTCCCAGGCTTTGAAGTCATTGCGATTTGACCGTGATCGCTTGCGTTAGATATTCTCGTATCGAATACACTTTTCATCGCCCGTAATGATTGGCTTCAAATATTTTTCGATTTCGTTGCGTTTCACCAGCGTTTTACTGATAGTAATTCGGTTAATCAAATTTCTTCCCTTAATTCATGTGTTACCGAAACATCGAGCGTCTTTGCGTAGCCTGGTCTCTTTAAATGATTCCAAACTGTTATGTGGTTGATGTTTAGTGCCCTTGCAAACTCCTGACAGCTTGTGTGTCGATCTTGCTCCACCCATTTGCAAAATTTCATCTGCTTTTTCAGTCACTGACCGACCAGATTGTGGTGTATCTTTGATATCATAGCATCCTCACCATAAACCGCACAATTTTTTTTGCATATTTTTGCAGTGGTTGCACCTTTTCTATAGAAATAAAACATCACAAAGGGTATTTCTTCAGAAGTTTCACTCATTTTCAAATTAAACTTCACACAAAATGGCGCTTGAAATGCCATCTTTCATACATGTGTCCATTTGACATAATCGGACTAGTGTTGACAGATTTGTGGATGACAACATCATCTTGTAACGAAAAACCGCGGACACTTTTTATATGTCGTAATATGGGGCGGAAATATAGTAAAAAGGAAATACATACTTACGAAACGTTAAGTGTCGGCAACATTTAGCAGAATCGTAGCTGATGCAAGAATGACTAAAGATGACGCAGGAGTAAGTAATGTAAAAGAATAAAGATAGATACACAAATAGAATAGGATACAAAGATACAGTGATAGCGAATGAAAAATGGAAAATTAGAACATTCTAGAAATGAGTATATGCATCAGCTACGAGACTGCTGAGTTAAATACAATTTGCCAAATGTCTTTAAATCATTTCTCGTCATATACTTATATATCTGTACATATATCTATAATTGCCGCTATAAAGATAGATTATTCCTCACTTACAATTTCAGTTCTTTGTCATAATCTGCGAAAGCTTTAATTGGAGCTTTTCGATGAACATTTTGCAATGTTTCATTAAAGCAAATGTTGAGGTGTTTGTGTTTTCAAACAAAAAGCCACATATTTAGATATGCGTTAACCTCCAACTATCCACTTACTTCTCAAAATAATCTTAAAACATCCAGATATTTTAATTCCTTAAAAATTATTCATATAAAATCAAACGAGCAGTGAAAGCAAAATATAAAAATGTAGATTTTCAATTCCGAATAAACCGGTAGGGATAAGTTATTCTTTGTAGAACTAATATTGTGAGTAGTTATGTAAGTAGCTGCAGTAGTTTATTTGTAACTTTTGGGTAGACATACATAAAATAAAATTGGAAAATTATGTAAAATAAAATTACACTCGTTAACTCATTCACTAATTTAATCGCTCAACAATTGTGCCCAAATAAAATTCAATGCAATCATATCTTTTTTAATGTTATTTAACTCAAAAACAGACGAGTACTGTTGTGATAACTCTTTAGTTATGTACTGATATATTTTCATTACACTTTCTGACTTTCTGACTTTCCCCTTCAACAATACAAATACTTTACAGTGGGTTATCTTTGGTTATTATGTTTTTAGTAATTTTTGTTTGTTATTTATGTATACTTGTACACATTAATTTAACTATGTATTATTATTGAAAGTGGTTGTTGGCATGACAATAAACAAAATGTCAAAAACATAAGAAAGCATTCGTTGGAAACATTATGAAATACATACAAACGAGTATGTAAGTATGTCTGAGCAAATAAGATTTTGGAGTTCTTGCATTCGTAACGCTTTCAGTTTCGATATTTTTTATTTTTTTATTTTTGTTTTGTTGACTTTGACCGCAAAAGGAAATAATTATTTGAAAATAATTTAATTTCATTTTCGTTTACGAAATAAATGTGTTCTTATGAATGGGCTGTTGTTATTTGTAATTGTATGTACCATATGTACGAGTACATAGTATGTAGTTTAAAATTTTCGAAATCTGAAGCTATAAATTATGTTACATATTGTTAACCATTACATATGCGATGTACATATATTAGAAAATATAAACAGATGTGGTAGAATATTTTAGTCATTGTTTTATTGAACGATTACGAGCGATTACATACTGCAAATAACACAGTCCATTTGCTTTTTGGCCTCATAGTACTTAACTGAAAAATGATACTGTGCTCAATTTTGTTGAAGAAAAACTTCCAATCCAGGATGTTATGCCGAACTTTTGAAATATTCAGTGTATTCTCTACGGATAGAGGATTAATGTCTGACTAAAGGAATATAAACTCTACTCTTTATCTTAACCCTTTGTCAAAGAAAATTTTCCTTGTGGAATAATTAAAAGAAAATAGGATGATTTTCCCGATCATGAGCCTCAAATTAGTCTGATTCCAAAAATAT
This sequence comes from Palloptera scutellata, assembly GCA_958295655.1. NCBI lineage: Eukaryota > Metazoa > Arthropoda > Insecta > Diptera > Pallopteridae > Palloptera > Palloptera scutellata. The sequence continues at coordinate 62,967,674 of OY282451.1, read as the reverse complement.
AAGTCTCATCGACTACCTATGTTCGCTTGGCAAATAGGTTTGCGTACCGCCTGCTATGCAAATCAGAATTCAACTTTGTGCGGTCATGTAAGATTTATTGAAACTTTTACTCATCTGGATTTGAAAACGACTACATTCGTTGCTTCCATTCACGAGCGAATTGACTCTGGGTAAGAAAATTATTTTTACCAACTTTCTTGTCTCTTGTCGGCCGAATATGGCGTCCACTAAACGTTATTAGTTCAAACTCTTCTCTATGATTTATATTTGGACATAAATGCTCTGTTTCCTACCTTCAAATTTATTTGCCTATCGCCGTGAAAGGCACGCTTTTCAGCGTACCCCCAAAACGTGATAAGATACTTTATTTTGGAAATGTAATTTCTTTTTTGGTTGGCTCTCCAAAATCATGCCGACATTTTGTCGTTGATAGATTTTAAAAATGTCGATTACGTCCTTTTTTGAAATAATTTTTCGATAATTGGGTTTTGCTAAGTTTCCACATAAAAAATAAATTCATAAAATTTTTTACGCTCACTTGTAAAATTTCGCAATTTAACCGCACTCCCATCATATCAACTCGAAAGGAAATTTGCCTAACTGTGACCTATGAACTTTTCTTAACAAAAATTTTTAGCACAAAATTCTCTATCAGTTTTATGCTACGATTACTTCGTTCCAAACAGAGAACTTATATTTGTGGAACTCTGTAGCTATACAAAATATCCTCTTAACTAGAACAACAGAAAGACTGTTTACATACTTACCGAATATCGGTTTTGGTCCCACTCAACAGATGAATCTGTAAGAAAACGATCAGCTAATGATTGGTGCACTAAAATTTAGTTTATTGTTTAGAAGTTTCTCCCTTTAATCCATAAGAAAAACTTGAAAATTGGCAAAGTGCCTGATCTGGAAACTAATCAATCGGTGTTTCCCTTACTTTAAATATTCAATTTAGGAACAATGTATTGGAAAAAATATATATTTTAGCTATTGAGGTTTTTTTTTTAACTTATTTTCGTATATCTCATTCATTACCTTAGCATTCTCATTTGCAAAGATCATACTTTCTCTGGTAAATCAATTGTTGATTGCATTATTATAATAGCTAGCACAAGAAAAAACAAAAATAAAAACGCTTTCATTCCGATTAATGTCCTGAAATAGTCTCCTATACGACTACGGTTGCGGAGGAACACATAATCTTAAGTGCTTGCCATATTTACTTTATTACATTATTCGTTACAAACAATCACAAATTGCATCTAACAATCAGAAACCAATTCACTTGTATCCATCCAATCAACACAAATCAGCAGCACACACAGTCACACATATCAGAAGCACCAACACAAGTCAAATATGTTTACTTGTATACCTCTATAGCTTATGCTGTGGTTGCATATGGTATGTACTATGTATAAAAAAAGAGGAACCTCCACACGCGCTCCATTACAACTCAAATTATAAATTGTAGGTTTTATTGTATTTGATGTTTGAAGCAACAACTACAGCAGCAGCATCAGCAACACGAACAAGTTAAATTGCAAAAGCGAAGGCTAAAGGATTGTGACTTTGTGCAAGGGCGAAAATACAAAAATAAATATGTAAACGTACGGAGATAGTAAATGTAAACGTTGCACGCGTGCGTACCTTTAATAATGCAACCAACAAAATGTACAACAACATAATAGTAAATATCAGCTATAGACATATTGTAATGGAACTGAAACTGAACTGAGATAATTCAGTTGCAATGATAAACTTGCTACAACGCACACACACACACACACACACACACACACACACTGGCAAACACGCCGTCATTCGCTCACATCAGCAACGTACACTTACAACGGATACGCACTTTTCGATTTCTAGTTGAGCAAAATTTTCAGATAAATACCTTTCCCCCCCACCTACCGACCTACCCGCGCACCTTTTGTACATATGTATGTATGTATGTATATATAGTAACTATATGTAGCTATCAAACTCACCTAGTACCTAGCTGCAGCGTTGGTAATGTTGTATACGCAAAGGAAATATCACAAGTTCAAATCATCATCATGTAGACTTAAATATGAAATCAAGTAGAAGGAAGTTGACTGTACAGCGTACACTGTGAATCAGCGACGGACGATGACGTTCGATATAAAGTGGGCATTTGAATGCTTCTGATGGGGAGCTTCATGTACTTTTAATACATGTATACTGTATGTAGCCAAAGAAAGAATGAAAGCAACAACATAATTATACATTATTCGTAGGTAGTACGTTTTAGTTGTTTCTCGATTGCTGCTAGCAGCAGCAACAACAACAACATATAGCAGCATATGTTACCTGTTGGCAAACTGGCAACAACCAACAGGCTGGCAGGTAGGCAATCACAGTCACCAGCCCAGCAACAGTACAACAAACAACATCAGTGACGGTGGCAACATTAATGAAGAGGCTGTCGCTCTGTAAGCAACAAAAAGTAAGAAAAAATAGGTATCTAAATTTAAGTAAGGTAAAGCAAATGAACGACTGAACGTCGAACAACTTTGTGAAGGCACGTACAAGTTTTTAAAGCTTGTTTAACATTGATTAAGTTAGGAGCTGATTACGATATTTAAGAATTTATAACTATGTATGTATATGCAAAGACATTCGCCTATGTATTCAAAAACAAATTGAAAAACAAAACAAAAAACGCGAGCACAGCAACAAACAGGAAAATTGCAATTACGCCGACAGGATGTGATGACCACGAAAATTGCCGATAAGAAAATATAATTCGAGCATATATTAATATTAAACAGTACATATGTACATATAGTACATACGTTTATGTATATGGTATACATTTACATACTAAATATATTTACATAAATATGTTGAAAGTTATATCCCGCTTTGCATTTTATTACCAAAGTGTTAATGTTGTCTACAAGGAAATGATATTTCGCCCTTCTCCACAGCCCTTGAAAGTCCTTTCACCTAGTGTTTTTTTTAACAACTTTCAACTGAGCGTAACTAATCATAACGAATTTTCTTTCAATATTTCACTACTCAAAGTCACCTACGTGACTTTGTAGGTGAGTCTATATACTCTTTCCGCCTTAAAAGTTTATAAGATACAGTTATGACTTTTTTACACAAGATAGGTAATACAGATAACTAAATAACCGATATTTCTGTATACTTAATTTGAAAATTAAATTTTTTTGATTTATGCCAGTCGTGCAAAACCCGACCGATATGTACTAAATATACTTGTCTATATGCTGCTATTACAATAGAATAAAAAAACAAACAAGTTAACCAAAAAAAAATTATTTTTTGAGTCTCGTGTTTTTATCGAAAAATAAGTAAAACCATTTAAATTTTTTTAAAAAGTTTGCTTTTGTGCCTGTAACAATAATCAATAGAAGAGGCATCGTAAACTGGAAACATTGTAAACAAAAAAAATTTAATAACATTTTGTCTGAAGAGAGTTAGTGTGGTCGATGCGGTGTAGTGCGTTGGACTGCTACGTAGATTGTCCGGAGTTCGAATCTCGGCACAGGCAAAATCAAAAAAAGTAGAAAAAAATAATTTTTCTACACGGCACCACCTCTTGGCAGGCAATGGCAAACCTACAAGAGTAAAAATTGGCAATAAAAAGCTTTTCACTTCGCCGTTCGGATTCGGCATTAAAATGTAGGTCTATTCATGTACAAATATAATACGCACAATATGAGTGGACGCGAAAAGCTCGGCCTAGGCCCTCCATGGGCTGTTTTGGCATTAAAAGTAAAGTAAAGTAAAGAGTTATGCTAGGCTTCACTGGCGTAGGTATGGGGGCAAGATAAAGGCGAAATTTTTTTTGGAAAATTTTTCGAATGATGTACTCGTATGTAAGTCGAAGAGGTACACTTTTTTGAGACATTGTTTAAAATAAAATATCCCCTTCATTGCAAAATCCTATCTATGCCACAAATATTGATCTTAAGCGTGCACTGTTTTCGTTCAGAGGGAAGCAACTTCGATTTGCATAATCCATTTGCTTATAGAAATACAAACTTATGACCTGAACTTATTGACCTGAAAATTAATTATTTTTAACCACTTGGGTAATATGTACAATGAGAGTATAATTGAAGACTACATTAGGGCGCTAATAAGATAAAGTGCATACAATCACAAAAGAAAAACAAAGAAGTGCGTTGGACTGCTACGCAGAGTGTCCGGGGTTCGAGTCTTGGCACAGGCAAAATCAAAAAAAAAAAAAAAGAAAGTAAAAAAATTATTTTCTACACGGCACCACCTCTTGGCAGGCAACGGCAACCCTACAAGAGTAAAAATTGCTATGAAAATCTTTTCACTTCGCCGTTCGGATTCGGCATTAACCTGTAGGTCCCTTCCATTCATGTACAAATATAACGCGAACAACATGAGTGGATGCGAAAAGCTCGGCCTAGGCCCTCCATGGGCTGTTGTGCCATTAAAAGTAAGTAAGTAAGTAAAGTAAGCATACAATCACAAAAGAAAAACAAAGAAATATTAATTTTTTAACGTTTATATAAATACATGTTACCTTAAGTTAGCTTATTTGATTTAAATAATTTTTTTGTTAATAAAACACATTCAAAAATATTGAAACAAATTAGTTTTTTATATATGTACATAATTAAATAGTGGAAAAATGGAAAATTTCTTCAAATCTGTATTATAGTTCTTTTAAGTACAAAAACACACTTTTTCGGAAAAACTATCTTTGTTTTTTTTAAATAAGTAATGTGTAAGAAATAAGATTCAGATACTGAGAACCTAGACTCAAAACTGTTGTTGACTTGAGTAATACAACACAAAATCACAGCCCAGCAACGAGCCATCGGCTGTTGTTGACCTCTGTAATTAAAAACTTTTGCTCTACTAACTACAGATCAGAAAAAAGTGAATGATACAATGGCTGAATGCTATAAAAATTATTAAAATAATCGTTCTGACTTCAGATCACGAGCAAATGATCTTCGAAACATTTTTTATGGATTCAGGTAAAAAATGAATATTAACTTTTGCCTATGGATGCAGGGAATAAGAATGGAATGGAATGAAATCGTTTTACCGTGAAAATGCAACTAACTACGTAAAAGTGAGAATTCACAAAAGATACAATTCGGCTCTGTCCAAAATAAATAATATCACTTATGCAGGCTACAAAAAATGTCAGAAACATTTGTCAGATTAGAACCGAATTAATGTAATCTTGACAATATGATCGAAAAGTTTACTTTACCTGCTGATCGTTTAGTAACTTTTAAAGTAACTTGTGACGCATACATCACGATTTCGGGATTTAAGTACATATATTGATAAGTAAGGCGTTGAGCGCAAAATTGGCCAAGGTTTTAATAAATTGGGGATACTTTATCTCTACAGAACACCGAAAACACGTTTATGCAAAAGAGAATTTGACTGACATCTGGTGGCCGTGAGACCGACCTAAACGTAAGCCGACATTGCCTGACCGATTAAATCGAGTTGTTTTTGAAGGTTTTGTGGCTTGGGTCACTTTTGCACACAACACGTCAAGCATTGTCCAAATTTAAGTATGCCTCTATCAAGTGTCATTTGGTGTAAAATTTATGCAAAAAATCGGAATAATCCCAGAAAAACGAAAGAGCTTTTTTCCTACATAATTAAATATACTTTGCTTTGAAATTCAAAACAAAAGATAATTTTACATATTTCTGTAGAAAATAAGTAAGACGGTCATAGCTTGGTATATTATAATTTTCAGATAACATTCACCAAGGATGTTTGTTTTTAAATAGTTATATTTACGAGTATTTTGTAATCACTGTCACTCTTCAGTTCAATTCAGTTCAGTTTAGTTATGTACAAATAAATAAGTTAAAGCTTATCGCAATTATTGCGGAAGAAGTTGACGCTTTGTTGTTTGTAAATTAAAATAATATGATAATAATAAGAAAATAAGTTACTTGCATTATCTTATCAGTTTGTAAGCACTTTCCAAGTTGTAATAGTGATTTATGCACTTATTTATAAACATATTTATATGTATTTGTTGTTTTCATTGTACACTGACGATGATAAAATAATGTAATCATAATAAAAACGAAGTGCACTGTACATAGAAAGAAATGTTTGTGTGTATTTGTTTCCTTTTGGAATTGGAACGCATTTACACGCACTTAAATTGTTGTTATTTAAGTACTATTAATTGTTCATTTTTAGATAAGCTTCATTATGGAAATAAAGACAAAAAATTAATATTAATAATTAAGATCACGCACCCGCAAATATTTTGATTAACAGAAGAAATATATTTGAAATAAAACTTCGCTGTAACTTTTAAAACTAGAGAGAAGAAGTGGTGCCTGGTTGCCTGGAAATCTACGCCCATGGATCTAAACAATGTGAAGAAGTCGGTATATATTACCACTATGAGCATCTTAGCCTCTTTAAATCTCGAAGATAATCTCACTTGGCCCGTGTATTTCAATCTAAGTACTAGCGAAAAGGTATACACATGTAGTTAGGACAACAAATTAGGCACTTAAGACAAAATATAAATTATATTTCGTATTTGTTTGTATTCGCTTTTCATGTATTGAGGGATTGGCAAACAAAACCAAATTAAAAATGTAACTCAATTTGTTTTTATACTTGTCAATACATACATATATATAACTATATATACATAATTATACATTATGTATGTATAAATATGCACATATCATAAAAACCAATTATAACATTTGACATAACACTTATCTACATATATTAAGGCGCCTCACGGAAGAAAGTGGTTGTGTTGATTCCCAAAAGAAATATAAGGGCACAAGCGATATTCGTTGTAAGTTGGATTGTTTTGAAAAACGTGTTTCGTGACGTTAAGCAGATTATTAAAAATTTGTCTGCCGAATTTTCTATTTCTTTTTCTGGTGTAACTAAAAATTTATTTTTTATAAGAGATATTTTCAAAGCGAAACTTCTCATCAACGACTATCGCTAGAGTGCGAAATATTTTGAAAATAATAAAACTTTTTTTTTTTGTATGGGGCTTGAGGCGTTTTAATGTACCCACATACATACATATGTATGAATGAACTCACTAATATAGGCACTTTATTCATGCTCGTATGTCTGAATGAATAAGTAACATAGGTTCGGTCCATTTAAAAACCAGTCATGCATAATAAAAAATCAAAACACAAATAACAAAAAAAAACCCCCTTAACGATCAAACGTCAGTTACTTGGTTTTTTATAGCGATTTAAACAAAAAATACAACAAAAATAAGAGCAGAGACAACAACAACAATGACATAAAAAAAATAATAATAATATTAAGGCATTTTATAAAGGACCTTGACAAGTATTTTGTTATTTGTATTCATTACATTAAAGCTAAATATACTACATGTACTTGACAAATTTATTCCGACAAGTTTCTGCTAATCATTTCCAATAATAATAAAGATGGCTGTGCAAGTGTATGTATTCAACTACTAAGTAATACGTATTCACATGCATACAAATGTATAAAAATAACCTGCCTGAGTGTTTGTGTATCTATTGATGTGTGCTTCACTGTATCCACATTTTTTATGAATATTATATTATTATAAGTATTTTAGCCACTTGCAAAGTGCTAAGTGTTTTTCATTGATTTACATACATATATCTAATTTTTTATTGATATAATTTATTTGATCGATTTAATGCGAAATTAACTTAAATTTTATTAATAATTTCACTACAACGTGTCAAATTCTTTAATCGATTAGCTAGTTTTTTTATTTGTACTACTTGTGAATTTACGTTAAAAAATGTGAAATTTTAATTAATATCTTGAATCTCATAGGTAAATACAACGAAAGAGTTAAAAAAAATAATAATAATAACCTCAATTGTTTCTCTCATTGTCGTTAATTGTCGACATTGTGAATTCTAGCTGTAGTTATTTATATTTTCCAAACCTTTTCTTATTTTTTTTCTTCATTTATTTATTTGCGCATTACATCAACATTTCATTTAACAACTTCATAATTGAATTAACACCTGCATTGGTAAAAAGAAAGAAAAAAAAAACAGTATTTACAATGGCATAAAATTTGTTAGAAGATAAATGGGGACTGATTCTACTACATGTACAATCGTACTTTTAAGTATAAGACTATGGTCGTAATGAATCGAGCATAGTAAAAAATGTTCGTTGACCAGTGGAGCAAAACGATTTTTACATATTTCAATACGTCGGTCGTCTCCACCACGCTTCATACAAAATAAGCTTTGAGCTTATCGAAAAATAGTCACGTGACCGTCTTTCGAACGAACGAATTATGTGCTCTTTAACTGATCACATGATCTGCTCACTTCTATCTTTCAGGTACGGTGCAATGATAGAAAGCCGGGGAGTTTTGTTATTTGCGCTGAAAAATTATAAGCTCACAGGATTAGCTTTTTGTTTTGTCAGGATTAGCTAGTTGGATCCAGAAAATGTGCTGAAATAGAAAGGGAGGGATGTGAGTAAAGTGATAGGTTTTTTGTTTGTCATAATATGCCTATTAACAACGATTGTAATTGTTGAGCAACTTTTTTGGGAATGGGAATTACAATTACCTCTGAAAACTAACAGTATACAATACTATTAAGTAAACCCGCTTTGAGCCAGAATTAACGAAATTAATATAGATTAGAATTGTAATAATTTAGTTTAATAACAAAATTGTTACCATGTATGTATTTTCGAATAGAGCTTGCTTAAAATCCTTATGTACTAGCTTACAACTGATATGGTGATATGTATTTATAGTTTTGACACTGTCGGATGTGGGTGGAACAAAAATTTTATACATTTGTATGGATTAAATTTGTTCTGCAAATTCTATCTATCTTTACCCAAAACTAATGAAACATTCAGAAATTTATAACTAGGAAATTAATTGTACATGCTTGGGAAAACTTCGAGGATTTACTATATATTAATTTCATATTTATGTATTTATTTTATGAGTTTTTCGTTACATACATATGTACATAAATATGTAAAAAGAAACAGTAAAGTGCTAGAGTGTTACTGACGAACACTCTTTGTTTTTAATGAGATGACTTTGTATACCTTAAGTTTCCATTTACTTACTCACATATGTATATAATTAAATAATTGTTATGGTATGCTTCATTCGTAACATTTCAATAATTTGTTTATATCTCAAAAAGAATAAAACCAAAATAAACAATTCATTGCGGAGGAAGTCAATGACTATTTATCTCTGTGACCACACTTGCTCACTTTAATTTGCGAAAATTAAACGGAAGTTATATTGATTCTATTTATGTCTTTATAAAAAAGCGTTTATGGTAAAAGAAATATAGAATGAGTTAAACTAAAAAGATTAAAAGAGTTATTTGTAGTCTAGACCTACTTATTTCTGCCGTACCAGAAATTTCAGACGAACATAATCCAAATTCAAACAAAATTCTTAAAAATGAAGTTATTCTTCTGAAATCGGAAGCTTTGAAATTTGGAACATTAGTAGATCAGTTGTATGGAATTCAATTAAATTTCTAAATATTTATAAATATTAAAACTTTTATTACATAGAATCAGCCTTTATATAACTAGAAAATATGAAGTTACTTAAAAGAATAATTAATTTATTCTTTCAAGCTATGAGAATACAAAAGAGAAATGTACTCGTACCTAAATTATTCCAGTGATAAATATTTTTTCGTGGAATTTGACTTTGAAAAGAAAGAAGAATTAAAAAAAAAAAACACATAAGTGATTATTTAATAAACGAAAAATGTTAAATAAAACTAATAGATGACAGATGAGTGAAGAGTTTTTGCTTAACACTTTCCTATCCAAATAAAAATAACATGTCAAACGTTGTTGAAGATATAATATACTTGTAAGTACATATGGTATATCATTCAGAATGAAAGAAATGAAAGGTTCAAAGAATTTCTTATTTGATGGCATTTGGATAAAAGAATGTGTCTCTTTTTTTACGCTATGCAAAATTGTACAAAACTTAAATGCTTTGTTCTTCTGGCTAACGATGTTAAACTGGAACTGAATGGATTCAACAATAAAAACAAAAAACAAGCAAACAAACATTGACACAAACCAAATAAAAAGCAAAAGGAAACTTTAAAAATATGTTACTGAATACTCTTCGTTTTGTCTGTGTATTGGTATAAATATAAAATAAATCACAAAAATATGAATTGTTTTCGAAACTAAAGAAGTTAAGCTTGTATGGAAGAAACTAAAATGTTAAGAAGAAAGATGAGAAACCTTTGAAAAAAATTAACGAAAAAATATGTTCATCTCAGAATTTAAGGTGTGTCATTTCAGTTTTTTTTTTTATTTTTTTTTTGAATAGGTATTGTTTACACTCAACGAAAATGTGAATTTTTTCATACGCCACAGCAAAAAATAAAAAATAACTAAAACCGCATATACGCATGCAAATTAATTCAGTGTAAATAAATATTTGCGTATACGAGTATAAATTTGTTTGTTTGTTTTTGTTTTTTGAGAGTGCGGAATTTGCTGGCATTAATTTTTTTCATTTCTTAACTTTGCGACTGACGCCAAAAACATTTAAATTCTGAAAGATAAAATTGTGAAAAAGATTATTGTACTTTGCGAAAGTGGGTATTCTTTAAAATTTGTACACACAAAATCACACACTCGTACCCAAGACATGCCAAGTGCGGTTATGATGATGATTGTGAGCTTAAGCTCACCTCTGAAAATTGTGTAAATTTACGTTCAAATTGAAAACAGCATACCAGAAGCACGAAGTGAGAGTGAGTCTCTACTTCTTCTTATCTTTTCAGAAATGTTTATATGTTCAAATTTATCTTACGAGTGCTTGAAATTTTTTAATTGTCACTGCACTTTTACTCATTTCTACATGTTTCTTATAAAATAAGGTAAAAAAAAGGAAGAAAAATGTATCTGCGCATTTATAAATTTTAATGCAGTAGTATTAATGTTTTGCCTTATTTTTTGGGTGTGCTACAAATTCGTAACGCACAAAACATGAAATTCGTTACAGTGCACCCAGAACCTTTTCTATCTACTTTCAGTTGAAATTGAGAAGGGAACATATGATAATTTATTGATGCGGCAATTAGTTGTGTGAAATTGGAATAATAACTATCTTAAAAAGTATGTCAGATAATTTAAAGTGTGTCAATTTACTTATTTGATTTCAGTGGAAAGACAAATCATATCATATTATAAACTAACTTTGGGCAATCCATTCCAAAAGTAGTTCATTTTGGTAATTGACAGAATTTAATTTATCTACAAAATAGTAGCTCCTTAGCATTGTCTGTTATATCATACTCACTTATCCGCGGCTTCCTATTCATTTAATCAGTCAGTTCTTGTTGGGACTTTCGTCTATGTACTTATAGTGAGTATACTGCTACTGGGGCATGCCTAGGGCGGTCGGCCTTGAAGAGGAACTTACTTTACTTACTTTTAATGACACAACAGCTCATGGAGGGCCTAGGCCGAGCTTTTCGCATCCACTCATGTTGTTCGTGTTATTTTTGTACATGAATGGAAAGGACCTGCAGGTTAATGCCGAATCCGAACGGAGAAGTGAAAAGCTTTTCATAGCAATTTTTACTCTTGTAGGGTTGGCGTTGCCTGCCAAGAGGTGGTGCCGTGTAGAAAATAATTTTTTAACTTTTTTGTTTTTTTTTTATTTTGCCTGTGCCAAGACTCGAACCCCGGACACTCTGCGTAGCAGTCCAACGCATTACCACTACGCCACAGCGACCACTTGAATAGGAACACTCTACTAAATTCAAATTTTTCCGTGAGCTTTAATCTACCCGAAGCTTTATCAAACTACCATAGCTTAGATCAACCGAAATTAACTAATTTTCTTTTCTCGAGAAATGCTAGAATCGACCATCAGAAGGAAAGGTATTTGCAAAATAAATGTTCTCCACTTACATTTTAAAACAGATTATCTGTGTAGAAGTGATTATAAGCCATAAATTTTTTATAATTATCATAACATCAAAGAATTGGTTAAGATTCATACTTGTTTGAGGCTTTATGATTCGTAAGAGAAAACTAGATTTAATGATAATCGTAAATATATGGTTGAAAAAAGCACTGACATCTCACTATCCGGTTACAGTATCGGAACAACATAAACTGGACACCATAAGCATAATTGGAAAACCAACGGTTGATTCATTCACATCCAAACTTTCTGGGATGCCTTGGCTTAGTTGGTGATAATAATTTTTCAAAATAAAAAAATGGACTTAGTCTTTCGGTTACAAATTAAACTGTAAGCCCCTACCTTTCGTGTGCTTATATGGTATGCGAAACCTCGGCCTAGACCCTCCATTGACTGTTCTGTTATTAAAAAACAAGATGGGTAGAGGGTAGGGTCACCTAACCGTACTACATAGGTCTTCTATCTTTCTTCTTTTAATGGTTATATTTGTACATGAATGGAAGGGACTACTGTTTTATGCCGAATCCGTACGGCGAAGTGAAAAGCTTTTCATAGGTAATTTTTGAATCTTGTTGGTTTGCCATTGCCTGCCAAGTGGTGGCGCCGAGTAGAAAATATTTTTTTCTAATTTTGATTTTGCCTGTGCCGAGATTAGACTTTCGGACACTCTGCGTAGCAGCGTAGCAGGTCAACACTCTACCAACTACTCCGCAGGCTGCCATACCGTACTAAGTAGATTAATGTAGATTAATTAGCGTTAAAATTTCGGTCTCTTTTTAATGATCGGTCTCTTTTGCAAACTATCATGGATAAGTGCCAAAACGAGTGTAAATTTCTATTATTTTTGGTTCGCACATCTGGCTTTTTGATCGTTGATCTCCAGTGTTTCGCTGAGTTATTTCAAGTCTAAATTTCATGACAATATGTATTTAAAGGGTGATTTTTTAAGAGCTTGGTTTTGATTAATTTAAAAAACACAGAAATTTTACAAAAGTAAATGAAATTTTTATTTGGATCGATAAATCAATTCCTGCCATTTACTTTTTAAAGATAATTTCACTTAAATGTTGCCCGCGACTACGCTTCAAGTGGTCCATTCTGAAGTTCCATTCTGAAGGTCCAATTTGGCACACTTTTTTAACACATTTCGGCCGGAATCTAACCAATGACGCGTTCAATGTTGTCTTCCAAAGCAGCAATCGTGTTTGATTTGTCCCTATAGACAAGAGACTTAACATTGCCCCACAAAAATTAGTCTAACGGGGTCAAATCACACGATTTTATTGGCCAATTGACTGGACCAAAACGTTAGATTAACTGCTCACCAAATTTGCCTCTCAATTGATGCATGGTTTCGCGTGTAGTGTGGCATATGGCATGTGGCACCGTCCTGTTGGAACCACATGTCGGCCGAGTCAAAAAGTCTCTTATCATCGAACGGTACCTTTCTCCATTGACATAACCGTTGAATTGCTTCTCGCTGGTCTTCATTCCAGATACAGTAATTCCGCTTATTCATGTATCTATTGAGACAAAAACGAGCCGACCATAAAACGGACGTAACTTGCGAAACACATTTTTCACAGAGCACGAATTTTTTTATAATAAATTTCAATAATTTGCAAACGTTGTTCAGGCGTAAGGCTATTCATTATGAAATAGCAAACCAAACTGAGCAATTTTACTTTGACACATATCAAGAATCACGCGTGAACTGTTAGAAATTTAAATGTCAATAACCAAATGGCAAAAAAAATCAACCTTTATAATATTGCTTTACTCGAATGTTCCTGACAATGTACATTGGTTGTGAATCTGATGGAAATAGAATGAATTGTTCGAAAATTACCTTAGTTAGTCAAACACACTCACTTACAACTGAAATCGTAAATGATGTAAAAGTTTCTGAAGGACTAATATTGAGCTTAAAGGAAGTGTAGAAAAGTACTATCTGCCTAATGGTTCATATCACATGATCACTATCCCATCACATAATACTAAGTCCGCTCTTGTTTATCACAATTCCTCTTCGTTTTTCTCGTAAGTTGGTTATACCCATAAGCAGTAAGAACTTTAACCCCAGACTGGAAAATTTGACTTAAACTTTTTCTATTATTTACTTTTAACATTTATAGTAATTTTATTACATAGTATGCCGAATTAATTTTACGAGTAATTATAAACCTTTGCCAGGTTTATAACGATTTTGAGAAGCGTGAATCAAATAAAAATTCTTAAGAGTTTTATTTAAAATAATAAAAATTAAACACACAAATCATAATAAATTTCGAAGTGATCAAAACAATTACTCAGTTAATAAAATGATTTATGTTTTATCGTTGAGACTTGTGGATTTTTGTGGTGTTTGTTGCTTATCTACAATTTAATTTCATCTTCACTGTGTTTTCCATTCCTTCCATTCCTTATCTAAAATAAAACAACAACAACGAAAATTAGATATGTACAATTACGATAACGAACGACCTTCTCAAGAACATTTTTAATTTTTGCAAATATTTTATGGTTTTTGTTTTTTTTTTTATATTCGAATAGTCCAAAGAAAAACTAACAATTTGTTGCTTAGTTTTATTTAATTTCAGGTAAGCAGATGACATACATTTTTTTTATTGATATGTAAGTGATAAAGTTATAATCAATACAATGTACTTTCCAATTTATTAGTCTTTAAGAAATTAAGTAAATAAAAGTTGCCAAAGGTGACCAGTGCCGATAATCGCACAAATATTACTTCATAGATGTACTCGTATGTTCATATGAGGAAATATTTCTATTAATGTTCATACTTAGTATGACAAGCTATTAGAAACACGTAATTACATGTACTTACATATGTTGAAATTCATTTGAAAGGGTTCAATAATCTTATTTTCTTTCATCTAAGTCTAATTTAAAATAAAATTATTTTAAAAAAAGTACAAATTTCACTTTTAAGCAATGTTTTACACTTTCTCGCAAGTTCATTCGCTTTTTTCCTTATATCTTCACGACTTGTTCAAAAAGCAAAAATAAAAAAAGATGTAATAAATAATTAATAAAATCACAAATTGCTCAAAACTGAATGAAACAAAAAAAAAAACAACAAAAAACGAAATATTAAACTAACAGATAAACGTAAAACTGAAAAACTTAATTGATTACTTACTACAATCAACAAACAACAAAAGCGTCCAAAAGAAAACGAGTTAAATCTACCAATAGTAATTATCGCGAAAACACATACATATTTACTCTAAACAAATGTATGTATATAACGACTTATATGCTTAAAAGACATAAAAATCTATGTACAAGTTGAGTAAAAAAGTGAAAAAAACTCTCTGCAAGAGGAACGAAAATTAATCATAAATAATTGATAAATGTTTTATAGCGCTGGGCACTTTCAACCTTTCGTTCGCCAGTTTTACGAGTAGTCTCATTTTAGATTTCAATTGTTGTGAGGGTTTAAAAGGATCCAAAAAGAGGAAAAGGGATAGCATTTTGGGAAAAAGAAACTCAAAATGCTATTTTTAAGCAATATTTAACGATATTAAATTGCTTGTCTTCAACTTAACTATATAGTTTTTATATCAAAATTAGGATTATTATCACAAACAAATCTGGTTTTGAACCGAACCACGCAAACCTTTTGTTCTGTTTCTCTTCTCTTGACCCAAATCAAAAGCAAACAGCTTTTGTTTGAAAAAAACAGAACCAATCAATCGAATAAACAAATATTCAAATTGTTATTTTCGTAGCACTATTTTTCTAATATGTCATACTAGAATTTCGCCGCAAGGGTTTTGGGTTCAATCCTCAACTAGCTCATGTTCGTTCGTTTATGCACAAGTATAATCAAGTATAAGCTTGTTCACAAATAACGCCAAAAAAAATTTTTTTAAATATTAATCTTACGATTTTTTGAACCAAACCATTTTTGAACTGAACCAGCGATTCGAACTGGCAGAACAGGTTTTTGAACCAAACCCGAGGTTCAAAGATATCGTGAACGGCTGAATCGAAGCATACTGCAAAATTGTGTCGGTTCATGTCCTTGATTAGAATTTTGAAGAAATCGGAGGCGAAAACGAACTTAAAACAGTATTTCCATCAACGATGGATGAGAAAGGTTCCCAGAATTCGTATAAGGATGGCTGCCAAATTTCCCGACAATTCGAAAACTTAAGCAGTTTTACAACCAGAATTTTGTGCGCGAAGCATATGGCCCTAAAGAAAAACTTTTTTCCGCAATGTTGTTGGCTAAAATTATAATTGCTTCTCCAGAAGGAATATATAAATTACCAATGAGTTCCTGATATACTAAGGAAAATAAATTAAAGACAATATCTATCGACACTTTAAGTTAATTGGCAATTGGTAAATTGCTAAATAACTCAACAGCAATACCAACGACAAGAGAAACCAACAATAACAAAAATACAACAATATTCGATCAACAAATTTTGGCCAAAAAAACAAAAAACAGCTTGAGAAAAGCATTTACCTTTTTTAACCATTGCACATATTATTTAGTAAAGAAAAAACCTGCCAGTGATTGCCATAAGCCGCAATCTATCATTAATCTTGATCGATCGCAGGGGCGAATTTCATATACATATTTATTTGTACACATGTAAATGGTTTTGTGTGTATACCCAAGTTTGCGAATAAGTATTTTAGTATTAAGCCGGACTTGATTGCTCATCAGCGTGATTATGACGTGACGCACATTGTATTCTCTGGAAATCATTAAAGTCTTATATTTTTGGTGTATTATTTTTGGAGTTATTTTGATGATGATGATAGCTTATGATAGATGAATGATAGTATTTATCAGTGATATTAGTTACTTGAGTTGTTCAGTGAGTTAGTTATTGTGTTTGATTACTCTGGATTGGCGTCTGGAGTTGCAGATTTATGTTTATTTTATTTTTTTTTTGCATTACCGCCGACATTGCACGATGGTTTGCATACTAGTTTGATTGAGATCGTACATTAAATATTAGCTTTAAAGATTTTGAATCATGTTATTATATCACCACCAACTAGGGTGCCCAACTCCAAAATTTGATTTGCGGGACAGTGCGGATAAAAAGAGGGGGAAGGGGGCCTTTAAATTAATAATCAAATACTCCCTACTGGACCTGCAAAAATTACCTGAATTACGGGCCAGTTGCAAACCCTATCACCGACGCGTCCCTCTGTGATACATACACACATACTCGTATGTATGTACTCGTATGTATAACTTGAATATTAAACTGGTTCGGAAATACTTAATTGCTATGTGCTCGGAATTATTTAAAGCTTAGTTCTTATTCTTTCATTGCTTCTAGAGTTATGTAAAGTCAATGCGGACAAGATGCAATCTTGAGCCTGTCACGCTTGGATACCTCCAGTCCTAAAGGCTGTATGCGCTCCGCTAACTAATATTCTGAAATTAATTTGGATTAATCTGAAGTTAATTTTAAATATACTGAAATCATTGGTCGCTGTGGCGTAGTGGTAGTGCGTTGGACTGCTACGCAGAGTGTCCGGGGTTCGAATCTCGGCACAAGCAAAATCAAAAAGGAGAAAAAATAATTTTTCTACACGACACCACCTGCCAAGAGGCAATGGCCAAAATTGCTATGAAAAGCTTTTCACTTCGCCGTTCGGATTTGGCATTAAACTATTCATGTACAAATATAACACGCACAACATGAGTGGATGCGAAAAGCTCGGTCTAGGCCCTCCATGGACTGTTGTGCCATTAAAAGTAAATTAAAGTAAGAAATCATTTTGAAGCTCTTCGGATATTTATTTGGAATATTCATAGTTTAATTTAGACTAATCTGAAATCAATATTTCTAGGCTCAATTTCCATTTATTATGAAAACGGTTTATATTCATTCCAATCCAGTTTTAAATATTCTCAAATTTATTTTAAAATTCATTGGAAAGGAAATGAAAGCAATTTTAAAAATATTTGCTGGAAATTCCGATTTTAATTTGGAAGTATTTTGAAATCGTTTCGTAAGTAATCTGAATTGACCAATTTCAAATAATCTATGTAACTAATTTGGAAGTATTTGAAAGTATTATTACACTTGAAATATGATGAAAAGCTTTTCACTTCGCCGTTCGGATTCGGCATTAAACTGTAGGTCCCTTTCATTCATGTACAAATATAACACGCACAACATTTTTTTTTGATATCAATTTAGAATATTAAAAAATTAATGTATGATGTAAATTTGAAAGGACTGTAGGTAGTATGTATATGTATACTATATATTTTATTCTAAATATCCCTCACGGTTCAAATATTATCCAAATAATAGAATGAATAAAAACGAAATATACATACTTACACATACATACATATGTATACAGATATTACGTGTTTTGTACCCCGTCGTCTTTTACATCAATTTCAATAAATTCAAGAGAAAAAAAGAAAGAGAGAGAAAAAAATGATTTTCGATTTCATTAAAGTTTCTGAGATATTATGAAAGTTTTAAGCAATTTAATTAAATTTTTATACATACTTACTTATCAAACATATCAAACAACAACTTGAAAACAAGTTTTCGCCTTTGTAACTCTCTACCACTTACTTTTGCACATAAATAGATTTAAAATTTATTTCCTAAAATCGGCATTAATCGGTATATTTAATTAGTTTGCTAGAAATGCGCACATGCTCGTATTTAGTTAGATACATACTCGTGCAAGCAGCAAGCTTGTTGTTTGCTAACATGACTTCATGCTAGAAGAAGCTTTCATTTCACAAATAACCAACACTCACAATCGTACGAGAAAAAGTGGTCAAACAAATGCCGATGATGAATCATCAACACAACAAAGATGAGGATGATGATGATTGCTTTCAATGGCAGCAATCTCAACAGCAGAATCGGCAACAAGTTTACTGAAATTATCAAGCAACACGCGCTTCGTCAGGCAGCATACTGTAATAGTAGAAGCAATAATGCATACGTAGTGGAAACAGCAACGACAATAACAACAACGGAAGAGCTACAATCAATAGCAGCTGGCAACAACAAGCAAGTGCACAAAATGCCGAGCTTGCGTACAATCGAACGCATTAACAATCGAGTAAGCGAGCGTGTGCGCAATGAAATGCAATTTTCCGCTTAAGTGATATGACTATAGCTGAAACAACAATATTAATCGAAGAGCTGTCAAGTGTGAGCAATGTCAAATCAAATGTTAAATATTGTTGTTGCAAGATGCAATAGAAGCAGACAAGGCGGTATTTAGAGGAGGAGTTTTGGGGGCTTCTGCCAATATTCTCAATATTAATTACACTAGTTAACAAAGTTGGAAAAAATTTCGACATTATCATTTATTTAGTTTAGTTGGCCCTCTGAATAATATAATTACACTTAATGAGTTTGTCGAAGAAAAGAGAACACAGCTGTATGCATAGATTGCATCGTACCATAGATTGCATGGTACTACGATCATTTTGGTTTCACTACGGTTTTCTTTTATCATTTACTACGATATTGGATTTCCAAGGTTAAAACTTTAGCCGAACCATTCTCTAAATAGAAAGATACAAACAAAATTTAAGCTGTAGTTCAATTAAAATTTTTATTTATAAAAATTTAAATATTGTGTAATCACCCTCCCGCTCCCTAGTTACGGCCTTCAAAGAAGCAATAATACAACAACAAAATAAAACAAAACCAAAAAGAAAATAAGAATAAAATCCTTAAAAGTCAACTTACTAGTAACTATTGCTGCTGCTGATTAGCTACTGATGCGCTCCAATGTCGTTCCAAGTACGGGAAGGACAGGGCAAGCGAGAAAGAGAGTCGCAGAGAGCGAGCAAGTAACAAGCTGCTGCTAAAGGAAACTTGGTACAATGAACAGTTTTTATTTTCTTTAGCAATGATGATCGTCGTTTTTGTCGTCATCAACAGCAACAACATCACCATCACTGTCACTGTCACAATATCACACAGATGATCACTCACTTCAGCCGCTTGCACATAAAAGCAAACAACAAATGATTATACTCGTATAGTAAGTAGTACAAACATACTTCTGTACATATGTACCATATGTAGTAAAAAAGCGAAGAAGAGTAAAAAAGATCCCGATCACAATACCTTACAGTGCGCGCCCTCTACCACAAACCGGCAATGGAACTCGTAGCAGAACCAGCACCAGCACCAGCATATTCAAGTAAAGTGCAAATTGTGCACGATGCTGTTTGCAAAGGAATTCACTTTTCATAGATGTATGTGTGCAACATATTGCAGAATTTTATCGTAAGTGAAATGCTGTCTTTGTTGTTGCTGTTGCTGCTTCTAACGATAAATGTACCGCTTTGCCGGACATAATGGGCTGCGTGTGCGCTTTGTTTGGTTGGTGTTGCTGTTGCTGTTGCTGTCGCCGTTGTTGAAAAGAATTATGTTGCACTTCAGCACATGAACAATAAACCTGTTACTGTTGTTGTTTACCTGTGCATGTGCAAATTGCAGCAGCAGCAGCAGTAGTGTTCCTGTTGTTGTACATAGTTTTTTGAATTGATTTGAACAATTTGAGCCAACTTGAAAGCTGCTGCCAGTTTCGGACGAGCTTAAACTGTTGTTTCTGCAAGTATGTTTGTGTGTATGCGTGTGTGTGTGTTTCATACATGTTTCTCATGTACATACATATGTATGAAGGTATTTATGTGTTGTACCTGGACATGGATTATACTTTGTTATCTTGATTTACTGTTAGTTTGAGGAAATTATTCACGCTTATGTGTGGGGGAATTCATCTGGATATGTTGCAGTTGCATGCTGCTTTCTGCATTTTATAGCGGCACTTGACTAAACATTTATATGAGATAAGGTGCTGATAGTTACATTCAGTAAAACAATTAGGGTGACCAGCTAGCTATATATAATATATATTAAGTATATATATACACACTTAGAGATTACTTAGCAAATGGTATATGTAACTGTGCACAGCTTAATCTAGCATTAAAAATAATTCCCTTATATTGATTCATTTTCAATACAATATGGATTTTTGAATTCTGAAATGAAGCAAATTAATCCACATTTATATCGTTTCCTGAAAGTTCAATATTATTAAACAATTAAACAATAGCATAGTTAGTGGTCTGATCTTGCATTAAAAGATTCCATATTAATAATTAGAAACTGTTCCACTATTGGACGAGAATCCCAAAAGTTTAGCTTAAACATCAGTTCGTTGTATATCTGATATTGCATTGCAAGAAGGTATTTTCAATTTAAAGTACTCTCTAAGAGAAAGTGGCTATTTCAGGGGCAACCATGGAGCTAAAGGAATGAAATAAAAGTGATATAATAATCTTGACAGTAAATATGTTCCCAATCCATAAGTTAAAATCTACTTATGAGTAGCCAGCTTAGGTACTAATTGCTATCCCTTATAAAGTTCAATTACTAAAAACCTCATGTCATTCAAACGAGCACTTGCAACAAATTGCCACTATTTACCAAATGTCGTAATTCATTTAGTTCAATTCAGCAGCAAGTATGTAGCTGCTGTTACTGCAATTGCATTGATTTTGAGTAAAAGAGAAATAATAAAAAGGAAATTATGGAATTCCTTTTTAATATTAATAAAAATTTCAACTTTTTTATACTTTATTTCTTTTTTCTTCTCTTTTCTTTGTACTTAATATTTTTAAAATTTTTTTATAATGCACTCCTGTTATTACATAACATTTACTTTTCGCAGTTGATGTACCTCTATGATCGTATATATGTACATATGTATTCGTATGTCATGACAGCCAGTTTTTCCTGATTGCATTTTATTTTCTTAAGTTTTTTACCAATTTTATTTTAAATTTTGGAAATGCATTAGAACTTGTCGACTGCTCAACAGATTCTGCTATGCATTCGAGTAAGTATAAGTATGTATGTACAAAAAAAATGTATACCTAATTTGGTTGGATTTTTGAAAAGCCGGTAAAACAGCTTCTCGCCAAAACAAAACAAGAAACAAAATCAATAAAATGCTGGGCACATGATTTATGTATGTTGTATATGTTTTATGTATGGATGGATGTGTGAAAGCAATTATGAAACATTTTGGCATGTTTGGTAACTTATGAGATTTTATGGGAATTTTACAATTTTTACAATTTTTTGTTTGTAATTTTGTTTGCTTTATGACCTATGTATTGACGTAATGAGTCTGTGGATGACTATTATTATTTTTAAATATTTTTAAATAGTGAAAGCGATGAGGGCCAGTACACTGCGACTTATTAGATCAATTGGGCCGTTTTTTTCTTGCTCCTAGTTGAGCTGCAATATTTTCTAGTTCCTACTGTTTATTTGTTCTCAACAAATAAAATATTCGATCACTGGATTGTGTATATGGTAAATGCAACTTTATTTATATCAACAACACTTATAAGCAATTTAAAGTTATCTTTCTCACTCTGTGTGTTCACTTAGACGGTCATTCCACTGCTTGCTGCCGTACTTACACCAAATGGTGTGTCACTGAATATAAATTGGCGTGGCGACTAACATTTGGTAGCATTCAGTAGTTTCTAGATGATGCTGAGCTTTATGTCATTAGTTAGCAAAGGCGCGAACAATTAGCATATTCACGAACAATGTAAGTAGTGCTTTTCGTTTTATCTAGATGATTTATGTATATCATTAGCAATGCAGATAATATGGAATATATCGCTAAAAATATACGCCAGAAAAATATGCACACAAAGCTGAGTATAATAGAAAATTTTATCAATACTTTACGCGTTGAGATATAAAACATTAAATGTTGTTCTATACAATATTTTCAAAAAGAAATAATTGAAATCAGTCAAGAGATGAAAATAAACGCTCAACATCAGAAGGCGTTTCTGAGCAATACTTGAGAATGTTGTTATTTCTGAGTCATCTGTTTCTATAGCCCCCATTATGTTCGTATTCGATTTAATTTTTTGTTGTTGTTTATTTTATTCACTTAAAATATAGTTCAAGTTGAAGCTTGTGTACTATTAATTTCAATGTAAAATATCTTCAAATTTTTGGTAATATTTCTTATCAAGGAAACCATTATTGACAAACCATGTGTTCCAAGCCTTTCCAGTGTTGAAAAATAAAGGGAAACAGTTTAAATTTTATGTGAAAAATTCAATATTTGTATGCAAAAATATGTTCGTACAGCTAAAATAGGCGCCAATGTTGAAATATGCAGAAATAAAAACATCATATCCTAAACAAAGGCATATAATTATCCGCCCTGGTCATTAGTTAGAAAGCCCACGAACAATTAGCATGCCCGCAAAAATACTGAATTTTGTCGTCTCTAGATGACACTTCTCATTATGATATTCGTAGATTGTTATCTAGCTAATGCATACGCATGCGAATTCTGTTGTTTTAAAAACATAATCACAACCGTAAAATAGCCCCCTTTATTTCGGTAAGCCCATTGTTATACACTAGGCCTGAAAGGTACCAGTGAGATGCGGACTGACAATACTGTAACATCTGTTTGCAAACCAGTCCGATCGAAACCGACTATCCCTGATTAGGGGGGTGTATTATGACTCCCCATTCTAGGTTCGTAGTGTCTTGTAAGAGTAGGGGTCCCATCGTACAAGATATGGCTCCTCAGCACGCACTAACAGCCCTAGTAAACGAAAGGCTAGAAATTCTGTAATCGTGTCATCAGACTGCTGCTTCTCCCCGACTGCAAAGCATATTTCAAAGATTTTTTCAAAGTCTATGAAATAAGCTAATTTTAATGGCGGCTTACTTCAATGACCTCCGATGAATTTTTCGATCAACCACTTTTGACAATATGCCATAAAAACTGCTAGAAGAATTTATATTATAAATATTTCCAATACCATTACAGCACTTAACGAGCAAAATTTAAATATCGTAAATAATTCAATTGCTAGTTATAGTTTTGAACACATAAAATAAAAGAGAAACTTTTAAATGAATCGAAAAAAGTTCAAAATAACAACAATAAATTCGCAAAACTCGTTCATACTAAAAATATTTAAAATATATTTAATTTATATTTATTTAATTGTGTTTGTATGTGCGTATTTCAATTCAAGCACGTAATTGGAATTTCACTTCCACTATAATTTTGAATAACAATCAATTCACTTTTATGAATTTTGTAGTCTTTTGTGTTGGTAACTTGTACAATTTCTGGGTTATCCGTTAGCAGTAGCTGCCAATACACGTAGAAAGTGCATTTCCACTTTGGAAACGAGGCCTGACATCATATAAAGATGGTAAATGATTAATTCTGAACAACAACAAATATTTAAAAGGCCCACATTGTCAAAAAAAAAAAAATATATACATATACCTATAGTAGAAATGTAAAACAAATACATAAGTATGATATAAATATGCAAATATGTAAAATGGAAACAACAAGCCAAAGAAAAAAGTTGTTTCATGAGTTTTTTTTTTTTTTTAATTGACTATTTTATATACACGCTTCTCATAAATTTTTTTATTTAGTTATTTTTAGTTTTTACATAATAATAAAATTTAAATTTTAAGTTTTGACAGAGAAGAGTTAAAATACATAATATATAAAAACAACTTCCAGTTTTCGGTTATCACAGCTTGTCTTATATTAAAATATGCAGGAATGCTTGGGCTAAAGTCAGTCTAGCTAGCTAGACTAGAAAAAGACAGACATAACAAACTATGTCTGTCTGAATGAGATAAGAATTTTTAGCTATTTGCACCTAGTGCATCTAATTTGGAAAACTGTAAGCATTTTTAAAAAATATTTAATGCTTTCATTTAGAATTAATTGGGTCCATTTTATGGTCTAAGTTCGAATAGAAAATGGAAAACTTGCACAGACTACGCCAAATAAATACGAGCATTACATTACCCCTTATTGTTCTACAATCTAGATCAGTGGTGGCCACACACACACACACACATGAGAAATGATTGACAGAGAATTTATTATGCTTTTCCACACACGTGTTATGGCCATCACTGCTCTACATTTCAAACCATCTCTTCTTTGTCTTAAGAGGGAGTAGTCATTTTTATCGCCAAAAGAGAATATTATGGAATGGTGATTGCTCTGCCGCTGCAAGCAATAATGTAATGCGAATTCCTTCTTTTCCACTCTCCTCTCTCTCAATTTTTTTTTTTTTTTTATTTATTACACAGTGCAACCACAACGAGTTTTTATAGTTCTTATCAATTCCTATGCAAAGATGAAAATTTAATATTACTTCAACGGGGATTTTGCTACAAAATTTTTATATATTTAATTGAACCATTCTTATTAATATTTTTCTTTTCTTAAATTTAAGTTAAGCACTTGAATTGTTGTTAGCTCCATTTCTATTGGTAATTTAATTGCCAATTGTTGACGAAATAAGTAATAACAAAAAGTAAGTAAATAGGTAACAAAAAAAAAAAATTTCAAATACAAAACTAAATAGTAGAATTTGAAAAAATCGTCAATGAATGAAGCAGCACTCATAACGGTTCTCGTTAATGACAAATAAATAGCGACAGTCGCACAGTGGAGCGAAGCATTGGAAAAGCTGGACGTATGATTTAAGTGGGCTGCAATACCAATTAGAAAATACATTTCTTAATTTGCACTATATTTTAAGAGTTTTTGTAGTTGCTGTGGTGTAGTGGTAGTGCGTTGGACTGCTACGCAGAGTGTCCGGGGTTCGAATCTCGGCACAGGCAAAATCAAAAAGTAGAAAAAATAATTTTTCTAGACGGCACCACCTCTTGGCAGGCAATGGCAAACCTACAAGAGTAAAAATTGCCTATGAAAAGCTTTGAAACCCGGACACTCTGCGTAGCAGGCCAACGCACTACCGACTACCCTACAGCGATCAGCTCGAAGAAAGTATATCCTAAATAATACCACGTCACTTGGTGAAATGGAACACTTTTTCTTCAGTCATATGTCCAGGATTTTACATTGCATCGTTCCACTGTGAGATGGCTTCATTTTGAACAAATGACGGAGAGCAGGGAGAAGATTAATATCAAGGAGGGGGAGAAGGGGGGGGGGAAGCGAAGAACATCAAAGAGAAAGTCACAAATAAAACGAAATAAATAAACAAATTCGTATTTCTGTTATTTCGGTTTTGCGCCTCTGGTTTTGTTTTCTTGTGAACCAACTACATGTACCATAAATAAATAAAGTTTTGGTTAGGAAAGGTAATGAAACAGTTAAAAGCTGTTTTTCTTAAGCGTTGTTCAATTTGAGGTGAAGTGGTGAGGTGTTGTTGTCATTGTGATACTTGTTTATTTGTTTTGGTTTTTGTTTCTAGGTGAATAGGCCGACGTAACTCCAATATCAAATACATAAATAGACACAAAAATATATATTTCTATTTTCCAATAAAAAATTTTAAATTTATAACATTTTGTTTTTAATTAAAACATTGCAATAGTTTATTGTTGCTGTTTTTTATACACTTGTTTAACCCTGGCTATTTTCTTTCAGCGATATTTCTTATTTTTATTAATAATATGACAATAAATTTACCTACTCCGTTTGCTTTTTCACCGCACTGGAAGAAGCGAAGATGTGTTTGTTAATTCAACGTCGTTCATAATTGGTTTGATTATTGCAGCCCACTGTAGGCGTGTGGGCATGCGCATGCATACTTGACATTGATATTTTGTTGTTAGTTTTATCTATATCTCTCTCTCTCTCTCTGCACGCTGCGCTCCTTGTCTCTTCTCTTTTCACTACCCATATTCACAATTTCAATCGTTGATATAACCTGTAATTAACGCAATCGTCTAATTTCAAACAACAGTAGCCGTATTTTTTTAATATCGAATTGGCAAAATGGTTGTTTCTTTTTCTTCAATTTTGTTGGCCGTGAATATTTTGCTAATTTTTTCTATACTTTTGTTTTAATCATCATTATATTAATCTAACTAATTCGCAGTTAATTGCATTGTTGACCTTATTCATTTTTGTATTGGTTCTCTTTCAATATGGTTTTAAAATAGCTTTAAATTTTTCAATCTGCTATTCTTGAATGAATATTAGTAGCTGTTATATAATGTTCAAAGTAATAAATCCAGGTTTCGCAGTTCTGGATTGTTTCTGTAAGAAAATGTAAGAAGAAGATGCTCATTTACTTAATACCCCAAAGGGATTTCTTTTCGGAACTGACAACGAAAATAATAATACTTAATAATTAGATTATAATTAAAAATATCTGGAAATTACTCTCTGAATTGCCAACTGGTCAAATTTAGACATTTTCCGTTGTAACATTTATTTTTGGTTTTCCGAGCTTACGTCAATCAGACAGAATTGTTGTTAATATAAGTCTGGATGTATGTAGCTTTGTTAAAATTCAAATTTAATTTTGAATATGTTTTTTTTTAATACAAAAGTGAAATAATTTACTCTGGGTAGAATTTTATATGCCTACACACCTTTTTGCTTTCAACGATAAGTTACATTTTTATGGGTCTTGCATGAAATATTACTTTTAAGAAGCATAACTCACTATAAAAAATGTTGTTGTATTTGTATAGTAGGATTTGTTTTGTTCTTTGAACATTTCTCTTGAATTGGATGTAGGCGGCCAATGATAAAAATATTCCTCTCAGATAGTTTCGAAGTTATTTTAACTGTATATACAGAATTTGGTTATATTTGTTCAATATTTAATTTGAGAGAATATTTGAGAATATTTCATTTAGATGGGAAGTAGTTGTAGAGTAAAAAACTCCTAATGTCGACAATTTCTATAACAATGGTTCAAGAGACTATTTCAATGATGTGTGTCGAATTCTGTTCACTTAGCTTCAGAATTTCCTTCAAAATCAATATTTGAAAATTTCACTTGTAACGGAGGTACCACGACGGATTTTACTTCTTTCAGAACTTAACCTCTTCCTGAGTGTATGCAATATGTATTTGCAGCAATTTTGGTTCAGATTGCTTAAGTTTAACTTGAGTTTATCGTGTATGTAAATTAAATGCCGTATGTATTTCTCTACAGTTTTGAGTAAATTCAATTTATATAGTTATTTCTTATAACTTTTTTTATTGGAGGAATTTTTATTAAGATTTAAGACATTTGGTTTTTCAGTTTCATATTTTTAAGGCTATTGCTTCATACACTTTGACGACGGCAGCTACACGGCCACTTCTGGCACATTATAATCTATGGAGAATTCAAATCTATTTCTAATTTGACAAGCTACAAGAGGAAGAAGAAGAGATATAGTGAAAAGAATTGCTGGCGCTTGTGCTACTGGTGCCGCTTTCATTGTTATCAAGAAGCTGACCTCACGGCGACATTTGAAGCCATCGGAAATTCGAAGTCTTGTATTTGTGTAGCTGAGGTCGTCAATGTGTATGGAGTATATACAAACGTCAATTACCCTTTCGAATCAAAATCGGCATACATCATTTAAATTCCCATACGATGTCAATGTTGCAACGCAGTGAAAAGAATTGCTGGTGCTTGTGCTACTGGTGCCGCTTTCATTGTTATCAAGAAGCTAACCTCACGGCGACATTTGAAGCCTTCGGAAATTCGAAGTCTTGTATTTGTGTAGCTGTTGTCGTCAATGTGTATGGAGTATATACAAACGTCAATTCCCCTTTCAAATCAAAATCCGCATACATCATGTAAAATGCCAATGTAGCAACGTATTTCCGATTGGAAAATTAATAGAACCAAATAGGGTTACCAAGTAAACATATCACTTCTTACGTACCTTTTTTTTTTTTTTGATTGATACATTCAACTCACAGGGTGTACCCCTATGAATGCAGAGCATTGTGTTGAATGGAAGGAAGTTTGATAGGTGAGAGGAAGAAGGAGGGATAATGAGAGAGTGAATGTGACCACACAGGACACCGATAAAGAGATAGATAGCCACTGTGGCAAGTGTTATGCCTTTACCACAATGACCTTCAGTTTATCAGTGTCGACTATGACAGCATATAGCGCCAAAGGGCAAGCTTTTCGCATCCACTCATGTTGTGCGTGTTATATTTGTACATGACATACATACATACCTAAAAGACTCATCAAGCTTGTGACCCTTTAAATTGTACCCATTAAAGTTGAAAGTATCTACATATATAGTATATGTACATATGTATGTAACTATTTATAAATATGTAATTTATTGCGGCTACTGAATACTACCATATATAATTCGTTTTACGTTAACGTTGGCAAAAAATTGTAATTGCAATTGCATTTGCTGTATGTTGTTGCTGTTGATTATTAGTCAAGTCAGCAAGGAGTGAAATTTGTGTCAATGATGCACAGTGTTGCATTTGAACGTAACAAAGAAAAATTAAAACTACATTTCTATAATTTATGTGCATACAATTTTCATTGTTGTTTCTTACATTTGCTAACTAACTGCAAACTAAAATTCAATAGGTATAGAAAACAAAAAACAAAAAACCGTTTTTTATTATTTTTCTAAACCAAGTAAGTAATGAAAGAAAAAAGCTGTTAATTAGGTAGAAATTGCGTTTTTTTTACTACTACTTATACAACGAGCATGCGCAAAATTGTATATAATTTGTAGAAGAAAGAGGCAAAGAGACCACTAGCCCAAGTTGAGTTATGTGCACAGTCGAGTGCACAAAAAGCGGAAATTTTTCTTTTTTCTAATAAAAAAGATTACTTCTAATAAATTAAGTAGTAATTGAAAACAAACAAAAAATTATGTACATACCTAATTTAAAAATCAAAATGACGGAAATAAATAAAAATGAGAAATAAGTTAAAATATCAATCTGTAAAAGTATTGAAATCTGCTTTATTAGGCAGCAGTAGTACACTGACAGAAAAAATTTAAAATTTATCCAATATTGGTACTCGGTGGCTTTCGGAATTTTAGTCAAAAATCGATATTTTAGATTCTTAATCAGAAAGAGGGAAAGAAGACGTTTTAAGGATATTGCTTTAATTTGGCAAATCATTAAAAATGTTAACGCCAAACATTCGAATGTCTACAGACTCATAGTGACTTCCCCACACTTAAATGCAGTTTAAATAAATATCACATGATTTGCCAGTATCACGTGATTCACAATCGAAATATACCACCTTCTTAGTTATGGTTCTATAGTTATCTATTCTATGTAAATATAACACTTAACTTCTACTAACGTTGAGTTAATATGTAATTTATTGTTAAGTACTAATCTTGGCAGAAGCAAAACAATAACGACAATTATAATTTCTACGTTTTGTTTATTTGTTATCATCACAACTAAGGCTAACAATTATGTACATACTCGTACAAACTTACATATGTGCATGTAGTACTCGTATGAATGTGGCAACACTAATTATAATGGTTGCCATAAATATGTAGCCAAATGCATTACCATAATTCTTATATGTATACTCGTAAACATAATATCACAGTCAAATCTTAGTACATATTACATACATACATACATATGTACGTATATGTACTGACTTATGTAACTAGTTATTACTTATTTATGTATGTGGCTGTAGCATAAAATCTAAGAGCATGTTGCATGCACGCAATGGTTGCATGTGAATTTTGCTTTTGTGAATGTTTTATGCGGAAAAGAAATTAATGAAAATTATTCCTTTTTTTTTTCTTTATAATTATTCGCCTACAACCTTATTTATGCATATTTATGTGAATATTTACATGTCGGTTGGTGTATGGTTGCAAAATATTTAACTAGCTAATAAAATTAGTAAATTAATTTTAATACTTATGTATGCTTTGTTTAAATTAATTTAGAGTGCAATTGCACGATTTATGTTAATCACTGTAATTGTGAATAGTCGAGAGAGACGTTTCAATTGCGAGGCTAAAATCGGTGATAAGTTTTTGTTTTTTGTGCTTTATTTAGCGCTAATTACACCCTTTTTTGTGAAAAAATTTTATAAAAATACACATGTATTAGCGTGATTTATAGCACCCTGTGATAGCAATTTTCACACATGATAAATACAATATTAAGTATATGTACACATACGATTGAATAGGTTTTCTTTTTTGGCCCCACTTTGTAAATGGATTTTGCTAAGCAGCAAACAGCATTCAAGCAGCATTTCATACAATCAATGAACATGGCCATACGACAGCAATTGTACTGCGAATATCTGAATATCTTAGATGAGAGGGGGAAACGAGTGTGCAATATTTTATGCCAGGCAGTAATCTGGTGCAAAGAGACTAAAACATGCTACTAACGCAATTGCTTTTGTGTGGCCCGGCTCAATAGATGATGTACGAGTATGTATGACATACCATCTAAATAAGAAGTACAAACGATGAGATATTGTCTTTATGGCGCACAATCAAATGGTCATACGAGCATCACCTTCTTTAACGGCTTATGAAAGTATACGAAGGAATGAACAGGAAGGAACAAGCAGACGAGCTTTGAGCTTGCTAAAAAGTTCATAGTGTCCATGGCCATTTGAACCATTTTGTGGAAGAGGAGACAGAATCATCAGGGGTGTTTTCAGGCAATAACTGTACGGTCAATCTATACTACAATAACAATGATGACGTTGAGCGACAACAATTTTGATACATGAAGTAGACCGTAGGAGTAAATAAGAAGAAAATAAAGCATAAATGAATAATCACAGCATAAATATGAACTCAGTTTATTTGCAAAGACTAAATTAAAGACCAAAGTAAAAAAAAAAATACATAAAGTGCTCCAGGCAGGTTTGACCAGAGAGATACGATAAGAGGAACATACAACAGATTTTATAGGTCGCGATACAATCGAAAATTACCTCTCTAATATCAATAGTACTTATGCCATTGGCCATTTTTGGCAAGCAGGGCATTTTACAACTCCAATTCAATGGCAGAAATAGATGATGGTTGTAGAACGAGAGCTTTTCTGGTTATACAGAAAAAAGTATAGAGGTAATCAGTCTGCCGATGTAACTAAATTCGTTTGAAGCGGGCGCAAAAAGAATTCCTATATGAAAGAGGAAACGTTCACGTAGTATTTATTTTACTTTTACACAACCTTTACATTTGGCTTAAGATAAACTTCTTTCAAAAGAACAAACACAAAATTTTTTTTCATAAACGATCATGTGGATTTTCATATAGTACGTTTCATATACGAGTATGAATGTAAATAAATGTACTAGCAATTTTCAATTCAATCAATTAACAAGAAAGAAGTAAGTAATTTTCCATATATATGTATGTAAGTGCTACGTATACGAGCACATATGTGCATATGTATTTACTTATGTTGTAAAAAGTATTCCTTGAAGCGATAATTCAATTTGTTTAACACGCATTCATTCATACATAGGCTTTTGTGCAAAAACTCAAACAACAACAATTACGATGAAAAAATTCAGAGAAATTTCGATGTATGCTATGAAATCTATCAAAAAATTAAAATTAACAACAAAAATTCCATATTCATGACACACTCAACCCATTTGGAAGTATAGTAAAACAAAAAACAAAAAAAGTAGAAGTAAAACAACCAACTACACCAAATTGCAACCACTAACAGCAACAACAACAAAATAATAACAACACCAACAACAAGTGAATGTGCTGTTATCTACCTAATAAGTGTAGTATGGCAGTATGACTGCTTACGAGTAGTTGGCAGCCAACTCCCAACGAACCGAATAACCATTGAGAGAGAAAAAATATGTTAATAGAAAAGCCATCACCTTTGACAGCTAACAAAAACAAAATGAAAAACAACAACCACAGCAACAACTCACCTGCACATACAACAACAACAATAACAACTGCAGAAACAACACTACCAACATTCAGCGATCAGCCACGAGGAATAACAACACATATACATATATACATACATACATATTGTACAAGCATGCATGTATGTATGCATATGTAAGGTATGTATGTATGTATTCATAGAAGAAAAAATGATCATGCAGCTGCAATTGTTGCGCCAATATGAATACATGCATACAACCATAGTTTCTAATTTCAACTCAACTGATGCGGAACTCATGCACACACACACACACACATACACATACATACACATATAATCCTATGTACACCCAGCAAACCAAAGTTTTCAAAATACTGACTTGTTATAACAATATTTTGGCAGAGTTACGTACTATTCCCTAGTTTTAATGCTTACCCAATTGCAGTAGGTAAAGGTAATTTTTGAAGAGTGAAAAGAAAAACTGACTACTAAATTTCGTTACAAAATCATTCCAACTTTTTCATTCGATTTTCATACCGTTATGATTATAAGAAATATCGTAGTGAATTCGTTATGATTTCGATAAGTTTGGTATACTAGGTAGCAACAATCAATTGCATACGAGTACATACATACATACATACATACAAACATACAAACATAATGCAATCAAATTGCAATTTTAAAATGCTGCAATTTTATGTTGTTCTTATTGTTGTTGTAGTGGTTTCTTTTGTAAGTTTGACAATCTCCCAAATACAAGTACTAATGAGGTACCTTTTTACTAGATACATACATACTTACACATACATACGTACATATATGTAGATTGTTAGTGGGCTCGGTTGCCAAGAGCAAGAGCAAGCGGGGCGTTGAAGAGAGTAGCGTAGCAAATATGCTCTTGTATTGCTGCTGTCGTTAACATTTTTTTCAACTCTATTATTTCCTAGTAATCACAGCAGCAGCAACAACAGACAAGCATAATATTTCGCATTTTCCATTTTCAAAGTAAAGTTTCAGTTATTTATCGTTGTTGCTGCTACTGTTGCTGTTGACTGTAAATGCTTTTGCGAGCAATCGCAACAATTGTTGTACATGTGTTTTTATAAGTATTTTTTCCATTATTTTCAATATTCATTGCAATTTAGTACAGTTGGTTGTAAACTATTTGAAAATAGTTTAAAAAAAAAATAATAATAATTACAAATAATTTGAAAACTTTTATTTTGTCCTCAATACTTTGCAAAGACATACATATGTATGTAAAATAAAGTGAAAATAAGAAATTAACCGGAACAGCTCAACGGAAACTATTGGAATATTAAGCACGTCACTTTAGTTGTGATATTAAATTAGGCATGAAACTATTTTGTACTTGGTGAAAACCTTCTGTTCACGTTTGGATTCATTCATATTATTGAATATTTTTAGCCTATATCTTTTAGATTACATCGACTGTTCCGTAAAGAAGATCAGCAATTCCTGGAACTAGTTTGAAAACATGTAATCCGCGATAGCAATTTGGAGATACATAAATGTGGCGTAGTGGTAGTGCGTTGGACTGCTACACAGAGTGTCCGGGGTTCGAATCTCGGTACAGGCAAAATCAAAAAGTAGAAAAAATAATTTTTCTACACAGCACCACCTCTTGGCAGGCAATGGCAAACCTACCATAGTAAAAATTGCCTATGAAAAAGCTCTTCACTTCGCCGTTAGGATTCGGCATTAAACTGTAGGTCCCTTCCATTCATGTACAAATATAACATGCACAACATGAGTGGATGCGAATAGCTCGGCCTAGGCCCTCCAAGGGCTGTTGTGCCATTAAAAGTAAAAAGTAACTACGACATTTAGAAAATATGGTACGAAAATTATAAACAAAAGAAATAATTCGGAAATACGATTTGAAAGGACGTAACTTTATGGTATCTACTTATAGGATTTGTTTTTGATGCTATAAAAATTAAAATGAGTCCAATTGTAGCAACTGTCTTATTCGCCAACTTATTTAACATCAGCGAATAAAATGATCAAGTTGTTAACTCTCTTCTTCGTTGTGTTAATATTCACAATAAATCTGCTCAATAGCATTGGCAGCTGGTGTTGAATTTTTATTTTTTTTAACGAAATATCTAACTTTTATTCATTTTGTTTAGTAAGCTTTATGAAAATTAACTTTTAAGAAAACCAGTTTCTACTAGAAGTCATGTGATTGTTGTACTAACTTAATGCGTTGTTAGCATTATTAGTACAGCATATGGAAAACCGAAAATCACGAGTTTTTATTTTCTCCCACCATCGTAATTCTACGTCCCCTATTATGTCCTTCATGAAATGTGAGTTTTTTTATTATATGAGTGGAGCCGATCTTGCGCGTCAGCAAATATATTTGATAGCATTTGTAACTCTCACTTCTTTTTCCCGGCGAATATTTTAACACATTTCTTCTTTGTTTTTCCCCCAAACTGTACAACTTCTTTCATTCTTGACTGTTTAAATTAGGTTGTCATTGAAACCAGGGATGTTAAACAACATAACAGCCGTAATTATACTCATTGCTTTTGTTGTTGTTGGCCACACAACTATTGCTGCTAGTTATGCATAACAAGGAGCGAGTAGTTAGCGCAGCTAGTGTAATTACTTTTATCAAAAAATGTAAAAAATAGTCCCACTCCGAGAATTAGTAGCCTTGTGTTACGGTTTGATGATATTGACAAAAGCAACAAAAATTGTTTTAGTTAAGATAGAAACATTGTGGATAAGATAGAGTTAAATAGAAAGATTCCTCTAACAAAAAGGCCTAGGCCCTCCATGGCCTGTTGTGCCATTGAAAGAAAAACAAAAAGTCTATTGGTAACACTGTAGAATAATGTTCTTACTTCGGTTTCAGCTCATAAATACCTGCAAATTAGTTGCGAAATCTGTACAAAGCATCATCAGCAATAAATTGAAAGGCAATTCAACTCATTTAATTAAAAGATTACCAAAGATAAATGTTTATTTATCAATTTACAACGCAAAAACGTTAAAAACTTCAATCGCTACATAATTGTTTAAGGTTTTCGGTGTGTGCTTGTGTATGTGTCTGTTGGCCACAAAGTACTGGGTACCAGTAAATGCTGTAAATTACCGTTATCTTCAACAAGTACCTTCTTACACATATACACCCAATATTGACTTATACTCAAGATAATGGCGCAAATGGCTTCTAACTTTGCATGCACATTAACCACTTAAACTTAGGTTCAACACAACAACAAGAGCCAGAGAAAAGTATTAGTTGCCAATATTTATGCCAATAAAACAAAAAAGACATTACAACCATTTAGGTGAATGTGAAATGGAAGAAATAATCAGCAAAATGACAATTTTATTAACTAATTTTGACAGTAAAAATTCAAAAAAAAAAAAAAATGTTTCCTCAGCTTAATATTTTGAAGAAGGCAAAAAGCAACAAGCCGATTCACAAAGAAAAAGTTGAGAAAACTTACCAATGAAATGATGACTAATCATGCGAAATATGCGCTGGTTAAAAATTAAACTAAAAAAAAAGTATTCAAGAAACCAAAATGAAATGCAAAAGCTCGACAGCATAAAGAAAGAAATGGTCAGAGAGCCATTTTCGATCTTTCACTCAAGTTTCAAGTACCGCAAATGATTGGGTGGCTGGATGGTTGAGAGAAGGGGGCAACGTGTGCGTGGCACGCACACGTATTTACACCGTGTGGCGCATCGGCCCATTCACTTATTGTGCATTGTGCGGCGGGGCCCAGTTGGTTTATGATTATGTGAATTTGCATTTCTCCGCTCCAAATGACGAATTTATGTTTGCTATTTACTTTTTTATTCTGTCTTAGTTTTTGTATTTTTTAGTTAAAATTCAATCAAAAATTTTTTTTCAAACTGTTGTTTTGTTTTTGCATTTTAACATTTTTACGTTATTCTTTAAAAAAAAAAAACCTTTAAGTCATGAACTTTTTTTTTTGCTTGGCAAGAAATTCGGTTTCAATGGCACTTTCTTTTACGAAAGCAGCAGCAGTAACTAGAAAAACAATACGATAATTAAAAACAAGCAAGACCAAACATTTTACTGCTAATTTTGTTGTATATGCATTACGAATACGTTAACTTGATTACTTAACAGTTTTTTCTACTCACTTAAAACAAAAATGTTTATCTATACTTGACAACTTATTTTTCCCCTTTTCTTTGTTGGCTTTTCACACAACCATTGTTTTTAATGTTATTATGGTCTATCAAAACAAAAATAGTTTAAGTATTATTGTTATTACTTTAAATAGCGAACAATTTTCGCGCAGAAATACCACAAAAAAGTTGAAGTTATTTTTCTTAAATTTATATTTTTATTGTTGCCATTTCTAATTTTATGCTAAATAAAATAATAAAAAAAATAAATTTGTTTGCACCTTTCCCCCCTTAAATAATAATCGCTTCAAAGTGTGCGATTTTTGGCTATTGGCCATTAGTAAGGTAAGATCTGCAGGAATAACTGTGTTAAAAAATCCAAGAAGAAATATGAAGGAAATAGTTTCTTTATTTTTTTATTATCTTTTGTTAAATACACAGTTTGTTTTTGTTGATTACAGCAACAACAAAAAAAGAAAAATACTAAAGAATATTTATTAAATTTACTATAAACTACAGTAAACCCAAGTTAAGAACCTCTCTCTTAAATGCCACTTATTTTATATCACTGACAGTCAAAAGTGTACTTAAGCTGTTCAATGTGGGTTGTCTGTTTTTTACACACACAAACACAATTTCTGTGCAAAACTATTTCCAATTCTAAAACATACGAGTACAATTTGTTAAACGCCATCATTGTTATAAATTAAAAAAAAAAAAAGTACAAAAATAATAATTAAAATAAGTACATTTACTAAATGTGCTTTAGATCGTGTAAATGTTTTCACGGAAAATTCTATAGTAAGCAATTATTCATAGAGAGAATAACAACAACAGATCAGGCGATCTTTTCGGAACCAGCCAAGTCAGTGATCAGTGATCATAGTGGTATTTCTTAGTGTTTTCAATAATCTACTATATATAAGTTACTAATATTTGATAACGCAATCGAGAGTTATAAAGGGTGCGCCATCTCTTATGTCGATATGTACGATAAGTAAAATTTTAACCATGAACCGCACCACACCGAAACAAAGCGCCGAAATAGTGACGCTGTACATTGAAATAGTCGTTCAGTTGTGTTAACAGGCATATCGTCAAAAATATCATCGCCTACAAAAACCGTCTGACAACACTATTCGTCGTTTGGTGAGAACGTCGACAAGCCGTTCATCAACGCCCAAGACGTTCCAATGAACTGGTTGAACCGGTAAGAGAGAGTGTTGCTGAGAACGCACATGTGTGGTATTGTCACCGCGCTCAGCATTTTGGTGTCAATACAACCACCTTGCTGAGCATTTTTAAGGATGGTTTGCATTTGTTTCCGTATAAAGTGCAATTGACTCAAAGAATATTACCGGCAGACCGTCCACGTCGCTAGGAATGCGGCCAAACAGTCGCTTGAATCGCTGACAGATTTACTGAACCTGATTTTTGGAAGGAAAATTTCCTGGAGGTGTGGTGTCAAAAAATGGCAACATCAACTGGTCACCCAGAACTCCAGATTTTAACAATCCGTCCTTCTTTTTGTGGGTTTATGTGGAAAGCAAAGTATACGCCAGCAGCAAAAAGGGCACATTTTGCTTTGCTTGATGTTGCATTCAAAAACTAGTCCAAAATAAATTGTAAAGGAGTAAATTACATAAAAATTCCTCATATATGGAAATCGGTTTTTTTTTAAGGTATTCAATATTAACATACCGACAAGAATTTAAAGTATTTTTATTGATTTGAAATTCTTGTAATGGTATACTTCTCGATTACAGTTCAATGACTTCACAATGACATACTACTCCTGAGTATCACTACGCCCACAAAGACGAATATTAAAATTCAATTGTTCAATAAAATAATTAGTTTCTTATTTAATATTTCATAGAAAATAACTTAAGAAATTACACTTAATAATAATATTATATTTTTCTTCTACTTTCAGATACGGAGTAAATAATTTTTAATTATGTAAAGGTAATAAAAATTTCGATTAAAAGACAACAAAAATTAATTAATCATAATTTAAACAACAACAACAACAACGAGGCTACAAAAGTATTTAAAATTGTAATTTAAGAAGTTATTAACATGTTACATTTTCTATGTCGTTACATACATACATAAGGAGTGAGATTGAAGAAATCTTAACACACGTTTTACCTAACAATTTTTTTTGGGTGTAAAATTTAAAAATTTCTTTGATCTAGTTATCTTTGAAAAATATGTTGATTTATTGTGAGTTTGATCAAAATGAGTGAAGAAAAAGAAGTACGTCTAAAAATTAATAAAAATTTTCAAAAAAATCCAAATTGGTCCTAGAAAAAATTGGCCAAAGAATTGAAGGTCTGCCGTCAAACTGTTTCCAATGTTATTAAACAGTTTCAGGAGAATTTGACCATAGATAGCAAACCTGGTTCGGGAAGAAAAAAAGGATCACATGATATTGAGAAAGCCAAGAAAATAGATAGCATATTTAAAAGACCTTCAAACACATCTGCTAGAAAAGCTGCCCGGTTAGCCCAGTGCTCTGACTATTTGGTGCGAAAAGTTAAAGCCAATGCAGGTTTGAAATCATACAAAGTCCAAAAAGTTCCAGACAGGAATGCTGCAAGAAATTTAGACGCCAAAAGTAGGGCTCGGAAAAAAGCGAATTTCATGCAAAAATATTCATGTTGCATAATGGACGACGAAACGTATGTACTGGCAGATTTTACGCAGCTTCCGGGTCAAAATTTTTATGTTGCTGATGCTCGAGGAAATGTCGAAGAACAATTTAGAATCCAAAAGCAGACAAAATTTTCTAAAAAATTCCTGCTATGGCAAGCTATATGCAGTTGCGGCAAACTAAGCACAGTGGGCTCTAAGTTACAGTGGGCTCTATAAATACCGAAATATACATCAAAGAATGTTTGAAAAAAAGGCTTCTTCCTTTCATAAGAGAGCACAATGTGTCCACATATTTTTGGGCCGATTTGGTATCATGCCACTACGGCAAGAAAGCTCTGGAGTGGTACCAAAGTAATAACATAGTTTTTGTACCAAGAGAGGCTAATCCTCCAAA
This sequence comes from Palloptera scutellata, assembly GCA_958295655.1. Taxonomy (NCBI): domain Eukaryota; kingdom Metazoa; phylum Arthropoda; class Insecta; order Diptera; family Pallopteridae; genus Palloptera; species Palloptera scutellata. The sequence goes on along the minus strand of OY282451.1, from coordinate 62,927,748 downwards.
TTGTCCGGAGCTAAGACCAGTGAAGAGATATTGGGCTCTTGTGAAAAGAAACTTAAAGAGCACAAAAAAGGTGTCCCAGAATATCGAATATTTTAAAAGGAGATGGGCAATCTGCTTTAAAAAGGTGTCTGAAACAACTATCAAATCTCTAATGGATGGCTTACCAAAAAAGGTCCACGAGTTCATAAATAGTGGTTAGAACTATAAAAGTTATATTTTTTTCTGTAATTTGTAAACTATTATCAATTAAATAAAAAAAAATCAAAACTCTAAGATCAACCGTTTAAAAATTATTGAGTTTTATATATGTTAAGATTTTTTCGATCTCACTCCTTATAAGTAAGATTATAAATATAGACGTACTAAGTTTCTAACCTACTGTTCCATATAAAAGTAAATTAATTTATTAGGTCAATTGTATTGCTACGCTATTCCTTTTTTTTTTCTTTCGATACAACAAACTTTAATTGGCACAAAACAGGTCAGATTAATATTAAAAATAAAACAAAGAGATTTAAAAATAAAATTGCATAATAATGCAAAGTGAAATAAAAAAAAAACATAAATTATGCAATTTCATGTTTTCAACAAAGTGAATACAAAACCAAACAAAACCGAAACACAAAATAATAATACAGAAATATTAAAAAGCCAATAAAAAATTAATTCAAAAATGTAGCTTAAAAATTTCAATTTCACACTAGTTCATGTGCGCACACCTAGTTTTTCTTTTTTTTAAATTTTTTTTATATACGTTTTATCGATGTTTTGTCTTACGTTTTTTTCAGTCTGTCTTCATTGATTATATGCATTCAACAGCAGCAACAAAAATGTATCCAAAATATGCAAAATGCCTACACAGACATCAACAAATTTATATTAATTAAATAAGTTGGTAATATTAAATGTTTATAATTTCATGCATGAATTTTATTTATAAAAAAAGATTAAAAAAATTGCACAGAAACCCGAAGCTACTAACATTTGCATACGTGAATTATTTTGCTTAGTACTTATATACATAGCAACTACAAGTAGTAGTAGGTTGATAGGCAGCATCAATGGCAAATCGAATCCAACAACATTTAGCATGTACCAAATACACTGGAAAAAACTTATTGTATTGTTTACGGTTTTATTGAAAAAGAGTGATAATGTAAGCCTATACCATAAAGCTTTGTAATCATCCATGCTTGGATGAAATATGGTATGTATTTAAGTAAGTGCATGCAATACGAGTATACGAGGATTTGATGCAAAAATGGCCCAGCCCACAAAACTTCTGAAATCAAATTAAATGGTTTAATGACGCTCCAATATATAAAATTTAATAAGGCAATGCCTAGCAATGTCTACGCTTAATTTAGACTCACTGGCATGCCAAAGCCACAATGTTCCATAAGCATGTTTTCAGAGTTCTGTTGAGCAGAAGCGCGGAACTTGATTCAAAATTAATGTGGCTTGGACCAAACGTCTCAAATAGCCTGAATTGTATGGCTGACTTGGTACTTGTTTCTTATAGAAATATGTAATATTCTACATGGTAGTTATTGTAAAATTAGTTTCCTCCCAGTTTTTGAAGCTTACTTCTTTCTTACTTACTTCTTTAGAATCATTTTTATTTTTACGAGGAAGTAAAAGTTTATCGTGGCAAAGCGGAAATTGCCACGGAAATGAAGGGTAGCGCCCTCTATCATCAAGTAGGAAAAAAATGAGGATGCAAATGCACATAATATACATAAATGATGGCAGCACATATGCATCCACTATGCACCCTCTATCAATCGATTAAAGAGTCCTCTATTCCTTTATCGATTGATAGAGGTCACTGATTCGCGTTTGATTCGTACTTTATCGATTGATAGAGGTCACTGATTCGCGTTTGATTCATACTTTATTGATAGAGGGTGCTGCCCATTAGTTTATATTAAAATTTGACATTTCAAACAAAAATCGTTAGAAATTTCTAGAGCTGAAAAAATAAGCGAGTATATGGTAGACTGAAAAAAAAGAAGTGCGAGGCACAAATAATTGGCGATTGTGTTACAATAAAATCTCCAGCAAAACTGCAGCTGAGACACAGCGAGATTGTAAACTTCGTCGAAAAATGGAAGACCAGCCAAATTCAGATTCTGCTCTCGTGAAAAAAAACCATACCCCGACACCGAGAGATCGCGAGCGTGTAGACTTCGCAAGCAACTTGAGACACAACAGAATTTGAATTCTATGGTCAAACAACTGGCAAAGACTAATGCGGAGAGGCAGCATGAATGGCAAATAAGTTCATTAGAGCCAATAATTGCATAATTGCATCAACACTCATCTCATTGAGTCCCGCCGAAGGTCCACATGATTATACAGCACTGAGGTGACCGAAGATTTACTTGAAAATCTTTCCTCCATGGAAAGAAAACAACTCGCATCAGCCCAACAAAACATAGACAAGATCTGACAAGTTTCTATCTAGTCAACCTCATAACATTCGCGAGTTCTTAGACCGGCAAACGGCAAATTTTCCAAATGATGATAGTAAGTTTATAATTATAATGATGTAGCAAATAAAATCTCATGCTTTGAGTATGAATATTTTGATGGAGATGATGATTTTGCAGAAAGCATTGTATGCATTGGAAATGCAGACGATGAAAATGAAGTTAATCCAGATGTAGCACACCTGGGATCAGAGAATCATCAAACTGAACTGATGCAAGGCTTATCGTTTGCATAAATCAGCACATCGTTAAAAATTCCTTCGGCCACGCCTGTAATGTCTGCGATAGACTCTGGCTTTTTGCAAGTTTACTAAACCTAACCTTAACCCAAAATGCAAACGTTCTGAAGAAGTAAATTTTTTTTGTATAAGATTCAGCTTCTTGAGTCTCTGTTGTATGCACTTTATTGATTTGAGGTACATTTAGTTATTTCGTTTCACACATTCTTTTAAACTGGGGTATGAACATTTCATAAATAAATAAATTGTTTTTTTATTTTTTCAGTGTATTAAAGTTACGCCTGCTTATTTTTCGTTTGAGAAAATTACATAAATGTGAGAAATATGCAAAAATGTAAATTTTTTATACAAGGTAGAAAAACTTTACCAAACCGAGAAAATATTTATATTTATTTTTTATAAATATATGAATACCTTCAGATACATACCAACCTACATATGTACGAGTATATACTTATATATTTATTACCTAGTGTCATAATTATCTAAAATATTGCTCACAGTGAGCTGAGAATTGCCGGGAGTGTGATTGGATGGTTTGTCTTCCCCATTTACTTACTATATATTGCATCTGCAATACCAACAATTATCAACAAGAGTTCATTACAATTATGTACAGTCGTCATTATATTGTGGCCATTTAATTTTATAAATTTTCATTTTCTTTTTCATTTTGCATAGTACAATATTTTAGTTTTCCAAGCGTTATTGTAGGTTTCAAGGTTTCATTACCAATGGTTATTTTTTCTAGTACTTTGATGTTATCTTTGCAGTTTTTGCTGTGTTGTTATTTGTATATATGTATGTACGTATGTATGTATGTATTTTGAAAAAAGCTGTTTTTCTAACGACCTTGTCTCTTGTATGTATGTAGAAATAATAATAATTATTATTGTTGATGTTGCTGCTGTGGTTGCTGTTGTTATTATTGCAAAACACCCACTATTGAATACGAATATATTAAAATAATTATAAAAAATAAATAAATAAATAAATATTGTGTTTAAATAGTGTTTGCTAATTGAAAAAAAAATATATATTAATTTATATACATACCTACTAAGTGTGTATATGGTAATTGCATTAGACATGATCATAATTAACTGGAAACCGCAATACTACTGTGGGCAAAAAGTAGTAAGACTTTTTCATTTAAATTTCGCGCGGAAACCCATTCATCAAAATATTATTTTTTTAAGGTTGGTATGACTGTCGGTGACATCTGTGCCAAATGTCACATCAAAATAATCATTAGTGTTTAGTATACGCTTGTCTTTCTGAAGTACAAAAAGTGCATTCGGCGATTTTGACAATGAGTGAAATTATTCAACAAAGAAGTTCCATTAAATTTTGTGTGCGGAATCAAATTTCTGGTGCCGAAACGTTCTGAATGTTGCAAAAGGCCTTCGGTGATAATTGTATGGCGCGAGCAAGTGTTTTTGATTGGTACAAATTGTTCAAAGATGGTCGAGAACGCGTTGACGACGAACCACGTCCAGGACGGCCATCAACATCAACTGATGATCAACACGTCAATAAAATCAAGGAATTGGTACTCGAGAATCGACGATTAACAGTCAGATACCTTACTGGCATCGTTGGAATATCGGAAGGATCAGTGAAAACCATTTTAAAACATCATTTGGGCCTAAGAAGATAATCACGATAATGCGCCGGCTCACACTGCATTGGTTTAACGAGACCATTTTGCCAAAAATTCGACTGATATCATTCCGCAACTACCCTATTCGCTTGACTTAGCACCGTGTGACTTTTGGCTATTTTCTAAACTCAAAAAACCGCTTCGTGGACACCGTTTTGAGTCAATTGAAGACATTAAACATGAATCGCTAAGCGCATTGAAGGCTATTCCGGAAATTGACTTTAACAACTGTTTCGAGAATTGGAAAAAACATTGGCACAAGTGTATTGGGGCCGGGGGGGATTACTTTGAAGGGGGCGAAATAGATTTGGAAGAATGAATAAAAAAATTTGTAATTATGAACAAAGTCTTACTAACTTTTGCCCACAGTAGTAGCTCAACTGATGATTTTATTATTGGGATAAGAAAATGTATACTTCCCTACTACATTGAATTGCTTATGAATCCAAGTATAAAAAGTCACAACAAATTGAAAGAATATTTTATGGCCAATTCATATCAGCTTAACCCGTTCTCTTCTCTTCTCTTCTATATATATTTTTTTTTATGGTGCTAACATCCTGAATTGTTTGAAGAGCATCTCTGAATTTGGCGTATTACTTCTTACCCTCCACATAGTTTTTAAAAATTATGTAAATGGAAGTTTTGAACAATTTTGAACTTATGAGAAAGGAAAAAACACATTTACAATTTCGGAACCACAGTTTGTTATAGAATTTCGTATGTGCATCAAGTTGTAATTACATTGGTAGTCAGAGATATTTAATCAACGCAATCCCTAAGAATGAAAACAGTGGTATTCGAATGCTATTGAAAAATCCCTAAATTCGCATCGGTGCCCCGTTTTTCGAGTATGTGTTAAACGATTTTTTCGCACGTTTTTGTGATTTGCTTCCAACGCTCATTCAGACAAACAACCTAACACGAAATATTCTTATTATTATTTATAAATGCACACAAATGTGTACATACGAGTATAGTCGCGAGAAAATATTTGCCTATTGGTAAATCAAAATACTTGATTAGTTCGCAACCGTGGATCAAAACTTTATGTACAGAACTACTTAGGCATGTGTCCTTTAAAAGAATATAAAACAGAAATCGTTTCTTTTGCATTTGAAGATAACCACAAATTAACTAAATCGGAGTTAATTATTTTAAACAGCATTTTTTAATATTTCAAAAGTGGAGCACGTTGAATTTGCAAAACTTCAAACTGTCTTTGGGTTTGTTTACATTTTATCACAAAAGTATCGGTTAACCAAAATAACATAGAAAGGAACTAGTAATAATATTTATGAGTAGTAACAATATTTGTTGGTCATTTCGACTAATAAATGCACTACATTTATTTTGGTTGCAATTATTTAAAGTAGCTTCAAATTATCTAAGCAAAGTAAAAAAAGTCAGCAACAAAGTAATTAATATTTGACTAACGACTAAAAAGAAATGTAATAACAAGCACTTTTAAAAAAATTTAAATAAAAAAGAATCGGAAAAAAATAGGAAAAGTTTTTGCTTTTTTCTAATAGGTTAAGGTTGAAACTAAATTATAATGAAAAAAAAATTGCCCATAATTTAAGGATATTTTTTTTTTATCAGAAATTAATTATTTTTCATTTTTTTATTTCATTAAGAACTAAAAATTTAAAAATTAATTAAATATATTATTTTTAATATTTATACAAAAAAAATAAATATATTTTTCATAAAAATCGCTCTGGAGCCCAAAAAAAAAACCATTTCTATGAAGAAATCTTTGCGGATTTTTCTTTGTTGGACTACTTACTATATTACCTTTAAAACGATAGCAACCAATTTAAATGTTTTCTGATTCTTGTCCATGAAACGTAGCACTGTGCAACGGTCCAGTTTTCCTAACTTCTAGGAAATACTGTGAAGTTTTGGGGAAAAATCGAAAAAGAGGCGATTTTTTTCCGGTGCAATTAAATTTTGCATTTGTCATTTCGAAAAAACTTTTCAAATTTGTTTCCAAAAACACAGGTCAGCAGACTTACTTTACTTTACTTTTAATGGCACAACAGCCCGTGGAGGGCATAGGCCGAGCTTTTTCGCACCCACTCATGTTGTGCGTTTTTTTTTATATTTGTACATGAATGGACCTACAGTTTAATGCCGAATCCGAACGGCGAAGTGAAAAGCTTTTCATGGCAATTTTTACTCTTGTAGGTTTGCCATTGCCTGCCAAGAGGTGGTGCCGTGTAGAAACATTATTTTTTTCTACTTTTTGATTTTGCCTGTGCCGAGATTCGAACCCCGGACATTCTGCGTAGCAGCCCAACACACTACCACTACGCCACAGCGACCACGACACTGGTCCATAATATGTGCGATGCAATTTGTTTCTCCTTTTTTTTTTTTGTTGTTTTTTAATGAAGAATCTCTTCGGACCCTCTTACCGACCAATACAACCGAGGGCGTTTCTTTCATTTAAAAAGCGTTCATATTTTTATTTGCATGTTGAGAGATCTTTTCGCTACATTAATAGAATCCAAAATCTACGACTGGTCAGTTGGAAGCATAACTCTTTTGTAATGAATTATTACTAAGTATTACTTATAAATTAATAAAATTCACATCCGATTATAAGCGAAAGAGAATTATTGAAAATAAATAGACCTGTATAAATATTTAAGCAAACATGATCATTGCTTCTCTGATATAATACATTTTTCTAATAGAAGAAAAGTACCTTAAACTTTATCCCTTCCTACCCGCCGAATCCGCTACTTGCAAGATTATTTAGGATTTAATGAAAATGTATACATATCGTACATACTTGTGCACATTCATATGTAGAGGTCGTTCCACTTGTTATGTATTGTAATATTCTTATTATATAGTTTTATTATATAGCTTCTTTATTTACCTACCTACCATTTTTTGATACCATAATTTATAAGCTACAAAAGCATAAAAAAATCTTCTTGATACAGCTATAAAAAGTGTGTTCTTAGACCGTTTTAAAAATAACGCTTTATCTTCATTCATAGAATTAAAATCATAAATCTACATAGCTTAAAGTCGAAAACGCTGTCAATACCCTTTGAAATTATTTAAACTAAATGCTCATTTTTAATAAGCTTCATATGAATCCAGTAACCAAATTGAAAATACTCATTAGTTTTATGTATGTACATATGTATGAGTATAGAAAGTTTATTATTGAAATATTTGATTTCGACAGTTTAGAAATACATACATAAATACTTATTCATATTTCGGAATCATACCAATAATATTTACCAAATTTGTTTGCTGAAATTTCCGTTGAACTTTTGAGTTTTTTGTTTTTATTTATTTTTCTAAAAGTTTTGCCTCTCATATTTCTGTGTACCAAATGCAAATTGATCGTGTTATGTCATTTATGTAGGCTTTTCTGGGATTATGTCGTTTGCAAACGATTTTATGTATTTGATTTGCTCACTTCCAAGCTTATGTATTTACTTTTTAACTTCCGTGTTGCCGGCAGTTGTTGGTCGTTTATCACATATTTAGGTAAATACTTAATATTGGTTTTTTAGCTGACAATATTTTTATTGTTTACAATTTTTTATTTACAAAATATTTTTATAATAATATTTAATTTTTTAAGTTAGTCTCAAACGTTTACAATGACATATAGAGGCAAATAGTCATGAACTCAGATTCAAGTGATTATGAAATAAGTTGAATGATTGTGAACAGGTTTGTCTAAAACTGGCACGTAGTCAACGATGGAGGAAAGTTTCTTTATTAAGTGCAAACGCACATATCTGTAGTTAACTCATTTCTAACTTAGTAAAAGAGCTGTAAAGACCAAAAAAAAAGTATTTGATCTGGTTCTCTTTCTATAACAATTTAGTAAAAATTTCGTTGCAAAAATTAAATGTTCTTTCTTAGCTCTCTGTTGAAAGTTATGGAAATCAACCAAATAGGGAGCATATAATTATATACTTAATACATCAAGGTGAGAAACTCCAGGGGATAGGCCAAAGACATTTTGCGAATAGGTGTAAAATTTGCATGACAACCTATTGACTTATATGTATGAACCTAAGGTAAACGGAATAGAGAACTTTCGAACATATTTACATGGAAACTAAAGAACCAAAAATTAATGGATGGCTCTGGAAAAATATGAAATGAATTCAAATTGCTAGCAAAGAATAAAATATAAATGCTTAATAGACACGCTATGCTCCAATGGAAGTTACAGCAACTAATGATGATAAAATAAAGGCTTTCCAATCAAGGTCATTCCATTTCCTTTCATTTTTCCTGGATCGTCTTTCTCCTGAAGAAGAGCGGCTGAAATTTTTCCCGTTATGAAAAAACATGGTCTTTTGAAAATATCTATCTCTGTAGAATTCAATTTCTTTGTAGAATTCAATTCCAAATGCTGCAGCAACTCTGATTTTTTTCGTGTTAAGTGCCAGAGGTTGTCGATTAACGGAAGGGCTTGCCGGTTTTCAATAGTTCCGCTTTTGTAATGCAGTAGTTAATTTTGATTGCTTAAGTTTAAAAGATCATATAAATATAGGGTGATCCACCTAATATTTGGAATTTGAACTACTGGTTAGTTTTAGTGTGGCAACTCTAATATGGCATTCGTATTATGACGCAAGATGGATAATCTTCTACCGAAAGTGTAAGAAAATTACTTACGTTCCAAATTCGATAGAAAAAAAGCGCTTCCACGCAAGTTGTAGATCAATTTGAGAAAAGTGTACGTGAAACTGGATCTTTATTGGATAAAACACCACGTTCTGGTGCTTCTACCATGCGCACAACCGGTAAAATTCCTGCTGTTGCTCAGAATGTGCAAGACCAACCAACCGCATCAACTCGCCATCGTTTTCAGGAATTGAACATGTCACGGAACATGTACTTTTCTTTCTTTTACTGACACAACAGCCCATGAAAGGCCTAGTCCGAGCTTTTTGAATCCACTCATGTTGTGCGTGTTTTTATTTTGTACATGAATGGAAAGGAAGTTTTAAAGTTTTATGCCGAATCCAAACGGCGAAGTGAAAAGCTTTTCAAAGCAATTTTTACTCTTGTAGGTTTGTCATTGTCTGCCAAGAGATGCTGTGTAGAAAAATTATTTTTTCTACTTTTTTTGTTTTTGCCTGTGCCGAGATATGAACCTGGGGCACTCAGCGTAGCGGGCCAACGCCCTACCAACTACACCACAGCGACCGGCAATTTTTCTTTGAATATGGGAAGGAAGATGCGTCACAGTGAATGGTTGGTTTGCGCTACCGCAGAATATTTGTGGCCTATTTTAGAAGATGGCGCACTGTGTCAGATAAGACGTGCAATCGATCTTTCGCGTGGGAAATTTGCGTTTTTAGCCGTTTTTGTGATGTGCACGCAGTTGCGATTTGATTTTGGTGGGATCCGTTAAAAATAAGTGCTACGCTAACCATCCAACAATAATTGAGGCTCTTAAGGATAAAATTGGAGCAGCCATCGTTTAAGTACAGCTCCTAACAGTAGCAAATGCACTGAAATATTGATCGTTTTGGCAACCGCAATGGCAGTCGAGGAAGTTATTTGAATGAAATAGTGTTTCATAAATATCCGGAAGGATTGCACTTTTGAATAATGAAAACCACATTGAAAAAAACTATTCGTTTCTCATTTACACCAAAATCAAATTTCAATTTATAAATGGTCCACCCTGTATGTATATATGTAGGTAGATGCTTACATAACTTCTAGGTTACCTTGACTTTTCATTGCTCCGTAAGATGAAAGCGCATACATAATTTTAAAGCGCTCATTATAAAAACGAGTAGCTAGAGAAAACTAACATTTTACCAAAAGCACATTCAAAGAATTTTGTGCTTTTTATTTATAAATAAGCACAACAACTTTAACAGCACACGCTAACTAACACAATAGCAATCATCACTTTAAAACATATTCATATTCGGCCATTCGACCACACTACATTTCTGATACAAACAACGAAAAGAAAAGAAGAGAGAAGAAAATCATGTGGGCCAACATTTTTCAAGCAATATCTTGATCAGTATAGTTCGAAAAAGTAAAAGAAAATCACAAAGTGCCTATGACTTACACTTAACGACTTCAAAATTTTGACTATTTAAATTTCACTTGATTAAATTCATAAGCGGTTAACATGAAAGCAAGTGAAGGGGGTATATAGGCTATGTCTAGCGCCTCGAAATTGATATAACCTACGTATAAAATACAGGTATTGAAGCAGACAAATGTTAATGGTTATGTATATGTGTGAGTATATTGTGGAGCGTGCAAGTGCCGGAGCGTTTTTTTTTTTGACTCATAAATAAATTGGAAAATCATAAAACCAAAAAAGATAAACCTAATAGACCAACCAATTTGAAAAAAAAGAGAGCTAAAAAATCTCAGCTCAGTACTGAAATTATAAGCGATAAAAGGTTGCGCGTGCGCAAAGTGTATGCAAAACGCTTATGGGTTTTGGCTCGATAATATTTAATAAAAACAAAAACGAAAACACAAAAATGCATGTGCTTTTGAGGGTAATTAAGTCAAGCCAGCTGCCGCTGTGGCTTTTTGGAATTTGTTGATTTTGCTTGCAGAGCAGTGTGTGTATTTGGGACTTGTTTCAAAGCTGAAACATACATACCTACATAGTACTTATGTATATACATACACCAAATACAAAATAAAAAATCATGAAAATCTTAAATAAATTTGGGTTATAAGGCTTAATTTTGTTTTATTTTTTTAATTTTTACCTTTGATTTAAAGGTTTTTAATATATTTCTTGTCACGCTGTTGAATTATTAAAATACTTTAAAACGCTCTCAGCAAGAAAAAAATTAGGCAAAACAATACTCAAACATGTTTTACATGTTTTGAAATAAGCTGGTTTCATTATGAATTCCCATTTCAAAAAGCTTTAAACTTAATTATAAAGTTTTTGTTTATTTTTTTTTGGTATTTTTTTAACATATAAAACTTATAATTAGAATTTTTTCCAAATTAATAGTTAGTCACACTTGATTATTGAGAATTCAACTACTACGCATCTCGTACTCGTACTTCTAAAATTAGTTGACATGTATACTCATATGCCTATGTTTTAAAAATGCTGTCATTCTAACGAGTTTTCGTTTATTGCATATGTCAGTAAACTGAAAAACGAAGGTTGAATCAATTAAACGATAATAACGTTTCTTTTTTTAGACACATGTTGTACGTTCATATTTTCGAGAAAACCAAATGTCATTAATGCGTCAATAGATTTTATATATTTGTTTCTTAAACGAAATACTCGCAAAAATACTCGAATCTATGGACAATGTTCATGATGCTTTCTAGCGTTACCACTTCTTATTGAAGTACAAACAGTTCAAAGAACTTAAATGCTTATAGTTTGTATATGTTGATAACATTTTTTTCCATCGAAATTGTGTTTAAATTAAAATTTGATTGAAAATGTTTTTTTTTTTTTAATATAAGTAATAAACTTAAAATTGTTCCATACGATAGTGATAGTAGCAGAGCTAAATGGATGGAAGGCTTAGCTTACTATGACGCTGCAGATCTTAAGCTGAAGTCTCAAATCTAGTAAATAAGAAAAAACCTTAGCTCTTAACAACAAGTGAGTAAGAAATGCTTAACTATAAAAATGTGGTAGTGATGTGAGTTGGCCCCTTGTTTCCTTTAATTCAATTATCGGATAGTTGCATTTTGTTTAGATAATCCCAAGTGTAGAGTGCCTTAATCTCTTTCAACCATTCGCTTTCGACTAAAAATAATAGATAACGTTTTATCAACGATGCCTCTACCTGCGGCAAGCTTTCGCGGGTTTTGTTTTAGAAAGAAACCCTTAAGTTAAGGCATCAATGCTGAAGATTTCCTAATCAGTTTGGGAAATACATAAATGTTAGTGAGAACTCAATTATCACAGTTGGGAAAACGATAAATTATTAATAGGTCAAAGAGGTAAAAGTTAATGAGTTACTGATTTGAATTTTTGTATTACCATTCTAATATGTACAATTAATGGATTTTAGGGTAAATGGATCTGGCTTAAGAACTCAGCCACTTTATAGGCACGAGTACAATCGCCAAGCAAATTAGAATTATTAATGTAACTAACTTTGAAAATGTTCTTGGGTTGTCTTAAATTCAAACGGGAATTCTAAAATTTGGAGCAAATTGGAAATTCTTCAAAGAAGCAAAAAAAAACATAATTTTAAATTTTTTCATATCGCATTAATATCAAATCAAACGAAACAGTTTACCACTCGATTGAGTGAGTTAAGAATGATCAGTTATCGATGATTAATTTCTACGCCGAAGAGGCATAGAAAACACTTAGCCTCAAAATTTTAAAAGAAAAATAACTATGTATAAATAATTACCAGGTTCAACATAAAAATCATATCACCCTCGTTTTTTCTCTCTATTCTTTGAATAGTAATCATACATTTTTTTATTGATAATTAACCCGACAGCTTATCTATCTCACATTCTGCTTACTCATTTTTCTAACTATATTCTAATATATTTATTTCTCTAAAGCTATCGACAATAATTTAGTAGAAAAAATAACCAGGTACATGTACATATTTATTGAAATAAAAGTCAATATCCCAAAACGAAAGAAAAATATAATATAATATATAGTAAGTATACTTATGTAGGTTCAATGAATTTTAATTCTGCACGAAATACAGCAGAACAAACGCCCCAAGCAAACAGATTAGGCTAATTATAACTGATTTCCAAGAGATTTTTAGGTGTGATCTGAATAATTCTTAGGTATTTTTTTATTCTGGCTTCTAAGCTACTGCCAGACGAATTGTTATATTCATCTTTAGCTTATTTTACATACTACATACACAAATACTATATGAATGTCTCACAACATCTGTGAAACTTTCTAAACAACAAAAACAAAACAAAATTCATTTTCTTCAAGACTTTTAAAGTTATAATTAATTGGCTTTGAGTGACTTTTATGCGCTTCAGGAACCACTCGTATTGTCTATATAAATTTTTTCTAAGGTGTTTCTTTTGTCTATTGTAAAATTTAACAATATATATGTTTACTAGACATACACACAATCATAAGCGTATGCATATTAAAAATGAGTTTTTAGATTTAGCATTTCAAAAATGTAATTAAGGAATCGCTCTAAAATCTGTGATGTCATAAGATGTTTTTTGTGTAAGTATGTATGCTTTGAATTAATGATGATCAATCGATCAATGTTAACTTGGAAAACTACTGTTTTACAAGCAATAAATAATTCTTTTGTTTTCGTTTTAGACTTTTTCTTTCTGTGAAATCAATTTAATTGGTTAAAACGTTCTAGCTACTCAGATATTGTATCTTCTACCTGAGTATCACTGATTTCATATTAAAGATAAAGATAAATTGTTCCCTGAGTTTAGATATTTTTTTATGAAGTAAAAATGTACGGTCTTCAAGGATTTGGTATTGATAACATAAAAATTCAGGACTGACACTACATTTTCGTGCAAAATTGAAAATAATAATGCCAATTACATCTCTAAACAAACGAATGCGTTGTAGATATTAAGAAAGTGTATTGCAATATTTTCACGCTCTTCATTGGACTCCCAAATATCAATGACAAAAGCAATAATAGCTGCGTTTTATTGAACATCTTTAACATGTGCCAATAAAACGACCAAGTATTGATAGTATTGACCATGTATTGTTATTCACAATGGAGAGAGCAGGTTAAGCATTTTTAGAAATATCCATAACAAAAGAAATGATTGCCAGATATTGCGGTTAATCGTCGGAATTGTTTTTGATTTTTACGCTACATAAGAATATTTAACAATGAGAAGACAAATATTAAATGAATAAAATAGTCTATGCTTTCGCATACAACTATCGCAACTAGCTATACATAACTAGTTATACATAACTAGTTTTAAATAACTAGTTGTGAGATAGTTATACGTAACTAGTTGTGAATGCCGAATAGAACACAGGTAATATTTAAATGTAAATTATTATTGGGTGTGGGATTCTTATGTAAAAAGTCAACTCTTAGCAGATTTTCAGACTTTTTTTTTCAAAGTAAAAGTAATATGTATTTCTCTTCAGTGTTTTTATTGTATAATTTTAGCTTTAAAATAGATATTATTGCTTAAAAAAATGTTTAAAATGACGAAGATACATATAGCCAGTCGCCGTGAAACTGCCCGGGAGGGAGACCGAATTCGGTATACAATTTAGCACCTCGTAGTATAATTTGAAACACTCTGCGGGAAAATTAGTAAAAACATAAAGGTAGTAGAAGAACCTAAGACAGTGCAAAATTAATAGTACTTGGCTGATTGGAAGACCTCACAACCAAAAAGTCATTTTTTTTTTGGCAAAATTTAAAATTTGACCGAGCCAAAAACATTTTTATTTGAATAATTTTCAAAGTCAGTCAGAGGTTCATCCATTGGGAATAAGTATCATAAAAACGTATATCAAATATGATCGGTCAAATACATTTTGAGTAATCATTTACAACGATTTTCCACTCATTGAAAAAAAAACAAACAATGTTTCCAGATAATCGCGTTTAAAGTTTTCGAGATAAGAAAAACGATTCATAAACGCCAAACATCGAAGTCATAATGAGAGACACGAGCACAACTCTTTTTGTGCAATTCATTGAAGTATTCTACTGTGAAATTAATTGCACTTTCCCAGCTATGAATTGGCAGTTTGTGTCATTGATTCGGAAACATTGAACAAGTGCAGATTATGCACTTTTAATTACGATGGAGCAGCGGTAAATCACGCTCACAGACTCTTCTGATTTTTATCTGATGTTTGAGAATCGACCAAAATCATTAACGGCATGGTTTCAAACTATAAATTCATGATATATAGTATAAGTAAAATAATGCAGATTACATCAGAATGAGCCCTGAAATTATTGACCTTTCCACAAAGAATTTGCTAGTGGCATTAGACTCGTGTTAAATAAAATAGCTGTTACCGTGTTTTGAAGGTGTTTCTGAGAGCTACAAACGCAGTGACTGACATTGGTTTGCAGCGTGCTTTGCCTTTAAAGAAATACTTTGAACGACTTAAATGGGAAAATCTGGACCCACCAGCCATATTCACATATATCTATTCTGCTCCATGCAGTTATCTTTTTCCAGAGAACGATTCACTTCACATGAAAACATCCGAAAATGACTAGATGATTGGAGCGAGTATAAAGAAGAGACATTTTTTTCTATGTTTGCTACCCAAAAGGTGGAAAAGGGAAATGCCAAAGGGAAATACTTTCAATGATATTGATTTGTGGGTTTATTTGTATGTAAATAAATAAACAAACAAATTGGTTTGTTTAAGCTATTTTAGCGGTTTTTTGAAACACTGAGTCACCGACGATTATAATTCAGGCTTCAATTTGCTAGGTGCAATCATTTGAGTTTAAGAAATTATTTCAGCGGTTGGCTGGGAAAAGAAACAACAAAACAACAATATAAATAATGATTAAAAACAAATTAAAGAATCTACGGTGTAAGAAGTTTTAAATATATGTATATATTTTTAAATTGTTAGAACATGTGCAAAAACAAGGATTGAAAAAGAGATACCAGAAGGTAAAACAATTTACTACAAAATTATGAAAAATTCTACAAAAGTATGTATGTATGTATAAGTTAAACTGAAAATATTATAATATTTAAAATTATACACAGCCAGTACCTACACATTAGACCGCCTGAGTAAATGCACAACAGGTGGCAGAAATGGCAATAGAAAAAAAATCACATGGGAAGCACACGCTTTGAATTTACTTTTGAGTATAGTAAATGTGTATGCATGTGAAGGAAATGACCGTACAGAAATGTATTATAATGAAAATTAAAATAGCAAAAAAAAAAACCACCGAACTTTAATCCTCTTAAAATTATTATAAACAAATTGCTGCTTTAGCCCCTGACAGTGCTCAAGTGTTACTATTGACGTGGCTTAACCGCTTTTATGAGTGCAACAACAAGCAAATTGACTTAAAAGGGGCAGCAAAAGCGTAATTTCATATCACAAATAGCTCTACATATACCATATGTACATATGTAGCTAAAGTAGCCAAGCTATACAGGTAGCAATTGCTTGAGGTACATACATTGGTAGTTTTTAAATGCGGTAAAATGTAACTAGATTAAAGAGAATAAAATGCAATAAAAAAAAACATGACGCAATGAAATGCAAGTTTATACTTGATTCTTTCCTACACCCACGGGATATCAAAAAGTCGATTTAAAATCGATCAAAGAATTTGGCGGATTGGATTGTGTTATTTTTCAATTCAATATTTAACAAACACAAATAACTAAAGAAAACTCCTTAATATGTCGGCGGCAAGTGTGCGAGATTAAAACTCGCAATCGCATTTTTTTCATCTTTTCATTTCTTTTGTATTTTAATGAAATCAATGTTGGCTTAAGACATAATAAAAAATAAAATCTTACAGCTTGAGATACACTTAAATAATTGTATATGATAGATGAATTGTAAAAAAAAGTACAATTAAACTTGCAAAAGAAACTGCCATTGTCGACACCACCAGCGGACACAGCGACGTCCTACAATTTATGAAAGAAATCTTAACATTTAATAAACATAGCAATGACAACAATAGCAACAATCAGCAACGACATCAAAACAATTTGCCACAAATTACAGTATAAACAAAACAAATAAATAAAAGAAATCACAAAAAAACAATACATAAGCAAAAAATAATATCGAAAAACAAATAATAACATTTGTAATAAGCAACCTACAAATCAATTCGCTACGAAAAATTGTATTGTAAATACGTCATTGCATTCCATACTTGGCCGTATGTTGTCAGCACTCACAATAAAAGCAAATAAGCAACCAACCAGGCGGGCAGGCACTTGTGCTTAATTGTCAGAACAAGTTACTCAATACATTCGATAACCAAAAGTGCTTATAACTATTTCTATTCTGCACTTACTTACATATAAACAAACAGCTAGACACATTAGTACTTACAGATCTATGTGCATAAAGGGTTTTTCAATAGGGACACAAATATTTTGCAGATTAAAATTATTACCATGATGAAGTTCACGAACGAACAACGTTTGGAAATTACCATATTAAAAAATCTGAGTCGGTGGTCGTAACTTTTAAAACGCCTGCTCCACATTTCGGTCGTAATAATCGTGGCTAAATTCTAGTCAACAGCTTCACTGTTGAATGTTGCTGAGTTAGTGAGACAACGCACCGATCGAAGTACCGAAAATATCGCAGCAGTGAACTTACGTCCAAAATGAGCCGTTTACAGGAATTGAATATCTCTCAGTCCACATTACGGCGTAAAGATCTTTGGCGTAAAAATCTTGGCCTACACTCTCGCAGGTTCAAACTAAAACAAGAAGAAGTGATCATTTGAAGCGCCAAAAGTTCTACGTTTGGGCTGTGCATAAGTTTGAAGAAAATCCTGAATTTCATCGAAAAATCATCTTCAGCGATGAAGCTCATTTTTATCGATTTAACGCCGTTGGATTTTTTTTTGTGGTGTGTTACGTTAAGAGATTGGTTTATACCAACAAGCCAATAACGGTCTAGGAGCTCAGGAACATTGTCCAAATGCCAACGTTCCGGCCGATATGTGTGGAAGAGTGGTGGAAAATTGGCTCCAAAGATTTGATCGCTGCAATTATTCTCGCGATATCGAATTCCATATTTACACCTAGAACAAGGTTATCAGCCCGATATCTCAATTATTCTGTGTTTTATTTAAATACAAAATTGTTAGGTACCAATTGAAAACCCCTGTATAAATTTTGTTGGGGCTTTGCTGGTGCTGCTGCTGCCTCTGCTGTTGGTAATAATGTGGTATAAAAGATTGTAACATTTTTGCAAACAACGAGTGTTGAGAATTACATACTCGTACTTGTATTTAATTTTGATATACAATTATGTACACTTAGAGTTTTTGGTTAGTCATGATTTTGTGGAAAAAACTCTAAAAAAAATTATCTCTTTGTTTTACTTAATTACACTGTGCAACAAAACCACTTCTTTTATCCTTCATTAAACCGGATTTTCTGAGCAATTCCGTTTAACCAAAAGTTGTATAGCCTATGTACCTGTATGTATGTATGTATATCTGGATTGACTGCAAAATGGCAATGTTGGGAGCAATATGTTTCTCTAAACCCAATAATCTCCATAATGCCGCTGTACACAATCGACTATGAATCTGAAATAGATCTTAAAATTATTAAATTATTGTATCAAATTTCTTTATTCATTATAAAAATCCGGTAAAATAAAAATTTAGCACAACAAATTATAATGAAGTGGAAACTGTATTAGTGGTCGCTGTGGCGTAGTGGTAGTGCGTTGGACTGCTGCGCAGAGTGTCCGGGGTTCGAATCTCGGTACAGGCATAATCAAAAAGTAGAAAAAAAAATTTTTCTACAAGGCACCACCTCTTGGCAGGCAATGGCAAACCTACAAGAGTAAAAATTGCTATGAAAAGCTTTTCACTCCGCCGTTCGGATTCGGCATTAAACTGTAGGTCTCTTCCATTCATGTACGTAAATATAAGACGCACAACATGAGTGGATGCCAAAAGCTCGGCCTAGGCCCTCCATGGGCTGTTGTGCCATTAAAAGTAAAAAGTAAACTGTATTAGCAATTTTACTTTAGAAATAGTACCGTTAAAACCAATTTATATTGATTTATGCTATTCTAAATACTGTTTGTTTGATCACCCTGTGTGGCGGATTTGTTATAGAATAACTTCTTAAATACAAATAATGAAATTTTACAATACTTTTTAATAGTTGAAACACTATAAATAATAACAAATTGATAACTTAGTGGAAGTGACTTTTGGAGAGAGCATTTGAATAAAAACAAGGTTTCATATTTATGAATTTCATTGTGCACACAAAAACAAAAATACATATCGCAACAAGTAGATCAAACGAACAGCATTGTGTTGATTGCTATGTGGTTCTGTGTGGACCACACAAATCTTGTTAAACTAAAAAAAATACAAAAAGAATTTTTCGAAGCTCCGTCATGGTTCATTCAAATACAAATTCATAGCACTATTCTTAAGAGACTGTGTAGAAATTGAGTTAAATGAGCAAAGCCCTTAAGGGTAGACATTAACTGTAGGCAGAAAAAATAGAAAATGCCAACATAATCTTTCGCTTTCTAAAAGACAAAAATTATTCAAATGAAGCTTCGTACACATGAGTGTGAGTACCTTTATATGCACATGAGAGAATGTGGGTACAAACTGGTAAATTTATGTAAATTTTATTTTTTTGTTTATTTAAAAAAAAAAAATGAATTAAAATTATTGCCTTCTGTGACGTTTAGACTGTGACGTTTAGACCTTTTCGGTATGTCTTCATAATCTATTTTGCTTTTTGATCTAGCTTTTATGCTGGCGTCTCACATCAATACAAATTGACACGAGACACACCCATTCGCGACGAAGATAGCGCCCTTTTTTACTCGAAAATATTTAATTTAGCTTTTATGTCAAAGCAAATGTATGTAAAATAAAAGGCAAGTCCATTGACATGTAGACTATAAAAATTAAAAATTAGGGGTATTCACATTCTGTTAAGCTACTCTGTTAAGAATAGAATGGTTCATCAAACACCCACACCCACACATTCCACTGCAGCAATATATGGGATGATGGAAGATAAGAATTTCATTTGCAATGAAACTGCTCAATATCATAGACAACTGCAAGTAAGGTTCTTCTTCTTTCATTATTAACAGATCGCATCAGGATTTAGTAGGTAGCCTTGCATTGATAAACGACCAAGTATATATAACAGCTAGAATTATACATAACTAACTACTTAGAAGCGATTACCGAATAAAATGCCAAATTTGAATGCATAATGCTGATTTAACTGATTTATCACTGTCGTATAAATTTACCCAATTTCTTTGAATTACCCGTCCTTTGCAAAGCTAAATATTCAAATTGTATCTTAATTCCTATTCTACTTTTAATTGCCCTTTAATTAGGATATTTAAAGCATAATAAAATGTAATGAAAACATAAATTCTAATGGTAAAAAGTACCTTAACTTCGTTAACCGTCGAAAATTCCATCGAAGTTGTTGATCCCGGATAGGGTGCATGGCAAAGAAAGAAAGTTGAAATCAGTCTGATGGTATCATAAAATTAAAATGGAAAAAATTTAGAATCCTTAAGTGAAAAAAAAAACATTAAAGATATTATAGAACTGAAAAATATTTGACAAAAAAAAAACGCATATTATCATGTGAATTTAAGGTACATCAACCATACAAATTACCTTCTCCCATAAATTAAGTAGTATATGGCTTTTTGAGATAATTTAGCAAAATATAAATTACAAATCTTCATACTTGGCGAAAACTGTTTTTTAAATGCCTCCTTTCATTGTGATAAGCATTCGAATTATGCATTGCTAAATAATTAATTGAAAATACATATGTACATACAATACTATAACAATTCAAATTGTGTGCACAATTCGCTTCAGAACATAACTGTGTAAACACCGAATACAATTGTTCATGAGTACCATTAACATTGCTAGCTAAATCAATTGAAAGCGATAACTGAGACCCAGAAACCCAATTCATGTCTATAGGTATTGCTTTTTGTTGCAATTTTGCTGTGATTTAAGCAATAAAAGTTTTTTATCTGCTGCTGTTTTGCTTTATCGATGCAAGTGGGCAATGTTTAGGTTTCAAGCTTTCGAGTTTCACGAACAATAGAAAATATGCTAATGTTTGCTTTTCAGTGAAAAGTTGACATTTTGTAACCTTAATATGTTTTAACAAAAATATAAAAAATACTGATTGTACAACCATCCACGTACTCATTTACCTTTGACACTGCCCAAATTACTACATACCATAAAGTGATAGTGATTTGTTTTTGCTTAAATCATCATACTAATTTGACATCTATGCAAAAGGCCAAGCAAAATACAAAATGACTTTATTAATAATTTTATGCTTATGAGTTAAAAAAAATATTAATGCTGTTTATTTCGTATTGCATGGTCGCTCAGCTCTGGTATGAATGTCTCAAATTTTTCTTCTTCTTTTTAATTAATAATGAAGTTTTTTTTTTTCAAATTTGCACATACATACTTAAGATGGAATAGTTTTTTGAATTTGTTTTTGCCCAAGGCGTGTATGCTTTCTGTGCCCAAAATTGCGACTTCTTTAATTTTTCAAATTTAGTTACGAGTGAATATCTTTTATTATTCATTTCTTACTTGAGACTCTACGACGACGACGCCGACGACGACGTCGACCACGATGATGACGCTTTAATGTGCGAATTGGGAACACGATTTCTCGGTTATTATGATGTGTTTCTGACTTGTCTTGTCTTTTCCATAAATCACTGCGGTTAGAAATCAATCAAATTTTATTTTATTTTATTTTCTATTTTGTTTAATTTTTGCCATTTGCTTTTTCTTCTCTTCCCAATTTTTCGAAAACATTATTTAAATTTTATGCCATTCGCCGAAGCAATGTTCAGAGTTAGAGTTGAAGTTGGTTTGGTCTTTATGTGGTTTAGCTTACTGATTGCGTAGCTATTTGAAAAGTCGTTTTGAGTGAAAATAACCTTAACCTAGAAAGTTTCCATTGACTATTGAAGAAATAATTTGCAACAAATGAGTAGAAATCTACATATCATCAGTTAAGTATTTAGTGTTGATTTTCTATGGTTATTTTGAGAGCACTTAGAATTTTTCTAGTTCTTAATTCTTCTAGTCCACTCAGTTCTTGTGTTTGATTTTGGTGTTTGGAACGTAAATGACCCAATTTGTTAATTTTAAATAAATACAGAAAATTTAAACGTGGGGAAGATTGGCGCCATTCACAATACTTAAGCATTGTTGAGTTATACATAGAATGAAATTAAAATGACAGCTTCAGTTTATGCTGAGGTGACATTAGATTGATTAGATTGATGGAACCGTCTAAATAACTTGATTCTGCTTAAAAGATCTTTTACATCAAGCATTCGGCAACTCATTTTGTTCACGGAAATTATTAAAATGCATATAAATTTATCTAAAGCTAATATCATAATCAACAGCGCTCGGTTTGTGCCAGTATATTATACATATTTTTGAGGTTAGGTTCTTGGGTTAAAACACAGGAATTCTCCAGTCAAGCAAAACTCGTAGAGAATGTAATTTGAAACAGTTTTAATGTCTTTTAGTAGAAATTAATATTGGTTTCCGAAACCAACTGCGAGCAACACGAACCAAAGCACTCCAATATATCACAAGCTCGCAAGGTTAGCGCTAATTTAATTTGATTCAGTTAGACTTATTACTGGAAATTACTATGCAGTATTTGTTTCTGAAATCAACTGCGAGTATCTCGAATCAATGTACCAAGCTTTGAAGTTTAGTTAATACTAATTAAATCGACTAAAGCCTTAATATTTTAAATTGATACTGGTGCTGACATTATTCGCTGACGAGAAATTAAGTTTCCTTGTTTAGACTCTAAATTTGATTTTTACACATTCATCCGCTAAATTCTACTACTGGACAAGAACTGATAATTTTGCTTCAAATATAAATGTAACCTACTTATTTTGTAAAATTTCTAAAACTCTGCAAAGGAGAAACGGTTAAGAAATTTAGCAGTTAGAGAAATTTATAAACCCTTGACATGTTAAAATATCTACGTTTGTTCTTTGCCATTACATACACACTTTAATATTCATACATAGTATGTTTAAAGTGTATTAAAAAAAGAAGAAATTTAAAGAAAACATGTAATTTCAGAACATTTTGAAAAACAAAACTAGTCTAAAGCACGCAAAATACACATTAAATTATATACCAACTACTGCAATCATGTATACCCGGCTCATATTAAGTATGTAAATGCATGTCATTAATAATGAGAAGAAGAACATTTTCAAATAGTAGACATACACACTCATATGATATGAATGTAAAAAGATAAATTACTGCATGCGAGTATGTACTTATTTACATTTTAAAAAGAGAAAGAAGAAAGTGTCAGCCAGTATAAATTATGACGATTTGAATTGAAATTCAGTGTGACTCCATATGTAAAGCATAAAGCATCTACCAACTTTTGTTTTTGTGATTGGAGTATGACAACATTTTCAATTATAATAAAGATTAAAGATTAGTAATGTCAATTAAACAATTGAAAATTTACTTGAAACAACACCATCACAATGTGTGTGTGACACCACAAGGAAATGTCGTCACGTGTATCATTTTCAAAATTTCTTCTTGAAGTCATCCAACGCCTTGTGCAATTAAATTTATTGCCTAACGTCTTAAATCTACTTATGTACATAAATCTGTATGCACGAGTATGTATGATTGTCGGTAGTGCATTTACTACTCTTGATTATTATTATTTTTTGTTTTCATAGCTCATTTATCTCTCAACACTTTCTTTTTCATAATTTTTTATTTGTCTTTCTTTTTAGTCATACATGCATAACTTTTTAACTTTATGCGAGACTATCGAACAACAGATATGTGTAATTGTTATCATATGTGAATATAAAACTGACATGATAATAAGAGTTTGAATTCAGAGTTTGAAATGCAGCATTGTGAAAACTTGTGGTACCCTATTAAATTTGGTTAAAAATTTTAATATTAACAATGAAAAATGGCCAACTTCAAATTTAATCAGTATTTGTATTTTGTGCTTCGTGCTTCTCAGCTGGCGTTTTTCAACAAAGTAGTTTTCAAAGATATGGTCGCCATGGGGCGTAGTGGTAGTGCGGTGGCACAGGCAAAATCAAAATGTAGAAAAAACAATTTTTCTACACGGCACCAGGCAAAATACCTCTTGACAGGCAGTGACAAACCTACAAGAGTAAAAATTGGCTAGGAAAAGATTTTCACCTCGCCGTTCGGATTCGGTATAAAACTTGTACGTCCTTTCCATTCATGTACAAATATAACACACACAACATGAGTGGATGAGAGAAGCTGGTCCTAGGCTGGTCCATGCGCTGTTGTGCCATTAAAAGAAAAAAGAAAATAGTTTCAAAGATTATATTGCATCTACAAAAACGGCTGATATAGTCTAGTGGTTAAGTAACGCCCTAGTCTCTCACACTGTAGGTTATGTGTTCGATGCCCATCTTAGTCAGGTGGTTAATTTTCATAAAATTTCTTATATTCCCACCGATATGAATTGAATGAGAAATATGTACATATAAGTAAGTGTACATGTAAAACTCCTGGTACGTAATGACGAAACCACTAAGTGCTAACAAATTGACACGCCGCCGTTTGGAACTTACATTAAACTATAGGTTCAACCATGTGGTATCACAATTGACTGTTCTGGCCTAAGTGTGTCTGCCCCAGGACAGCGAGCCACTAAAACCAATCAAGTTCTATTCTAGGGTAAAATTCTATGATATTTCTGACTTATATGGATTTTTTCTTCACACGCAAAGCATAATAAAATACTTTTGACTAAGTTCTGATAGCTGGTTCAAATCTTACCTCGGAATATACATTTTTCTTCAAACTTTCAAAACATAAGAACCCTTCTTGAATATCCAACTAATGTGAAAGATCAACTTTCTTGCAAAACGAAAAATATTCAAGATAAACTATATAGGTCCTAAAGGTCGACCTTAGTAGCTGGTACTGTCACTCTAAAATTTTTAGCGTACAATTTATAGCAGAAGTAAAAAATAATGCAATCACTCAGCTGTCAACTATCATTTTCCACAAGAGCGCACCGCCGAATTGGTGTGGATTTTTTTTTTTTTTGAATTTTTCTGTTTTAATTTGTTATTCAATTAGCTGCGCTGTTGCGCATAAAGTTTATTTGTGGCTTTTTTTCGTATTCATACAAATTTTTATTGTTGTCACAAACAAAAAGGAAAAAAACCGAAACTTTCTCAAGTGCATTTCAAATGCATTTTACGGCATTTTTTCTTTCTATCTTGCACTTTTTCTTAGTTTTTCTTTTTTGGTTTAAATTTTGTGTGGTAAATTCCCCTATTTTATTCACTGTGAATGAGTTGTGTTTTAATTAAAATGTCTCCAACTTAAGTTGAGATGTGCATAATGACGGACAATAAGGTTTTTAAGTCAAAACGACAGTAAGTTTTATATACGTAACTAGCAACACTGCAGCATCACCACGCGATGACATGATGACATTGCAATAATGAAAGTGAATTTTTAATCTCTGGGCTTAAGTAGATTTTCATCTGTTTTTTTTTATACATATTAACAATAGAAAATCGAAAAAACATTAAATTATCGTATAAATTGATAAATTAAAAATTCAATTTTTATGAGACTTAAATAAAACTTTACACACCGACAATACTACATACATAATATATACTATAAGATCTGTGAAATTATAAACGCAGTAAGTAGAAAATAACGAACTGAATTTACATCAGTAAAACTAATTTAAAGTCTGAAAACTTAAAATAATGAAAATGAAAATAAATGTTAATTTGAGGTTAGAAAATAAAACTATAATTAAAGGGAGAAGAGCTTTAAACAAAAGAACAAAAAATAGTGGGCCTACAACACATACATACATGAACATAACCAGAAGTAGAGCAGCAGCAAAAGAGAAATAAAAGAAAGTATTAAATGAATTATTAAAATGTACAAGTAGCAAAAATTGAGGAAAAGTATGTTAATATACAACAACAACAAAATTATAATATTAGAAAAATATTTAATTACTTGAAATATTTAATACCGAAGATTAATTAACCAGAACTTGAAAGTTGTAAATCTTTACTTACTTTACTTTTAATGGCACCACAGCCCATGGAGGGCCTAGGCCGAGCTTTTCGCATCCACTCATGTTGTGCGAACATGAACACTCAACAAAGTTGTAAATCAGAAACTGTAAAATATCCCAGGGAACATTTCAAGGGATTCCGAATTAAACTCATTTGACATAGAAGTCCGAAATATACAGAAACAAAAAAAATGCTCAGAAGAATTGCGCAATATTGTGGGAATCTGGCATAAGCACACAATCCATTAATCCATTTGTACTTAATCGAAACTAAGTGAGATAGAAAAATCATATTCAGATAGTCGGCGATAATTCGCAATCCCCAATTTTTCCAAACGGCGCATTTTTTCTCAAATAAAATTTGGCGGCCCAAAATACAAAAGTAACCCATATTTATAAAACAATTTTTGTCACGGGTTTTGACTTTAAAAAGAGGAAATTCCAGTCAGAAAACGTGAAGAAACTGTTTTTTTTTTGGGGGGGGATTTGTAAAGTTTGAAGAATTTTATTATTTTAACATTTTAGAAATCATTATCTTTGTCAATTTAAAGTTAAAAGGATTTTATTTTTTAAAAACTTTCGTCCTGGGACTGAGTTTGAAATCATTATCTTTGTAAATTAGGCTACTAATGCGCCACCAGATGGCGCATTAGTAGCGAAGGGGTCCATATAAGTAATTAAATGAGTTTTATCTTTTTATTATTGTTGTAATGTGGTGAAAGTAAAGAATCCATTTTTTTTCTCTTTTCAATTGTAAATGAAAGTATACTTTAAGATAATGACATATGTAAAATTTGAAACTAATATTCTATAGCTGAAAAATGTTCCGTAGCTTATTTCTAAGACCTTACGGTCTTAGACCTTTGGTCTACATAAATCATACTGTTGGGTCTGCACACAAAGTTCATAAACGAAATAAATCTGTGGGAAACTTTTTGTTATATATGCATAAATATTTAAACTTGAAACACTATTGTGAATAAAGTTATTTTCACATACTTACACTGTTTTCAAACAACATAACCTAAAATATTAGACAACTAAAAACTTAAAACGCCTACATTCCAGCATGAGTAATAAATTCACGTGCAACATTTGCTCTTAAACTTCATTTACAGTTCAGTGCCTTCACTTCAACCATCATAATATGTACTTAATATTCCTGTATGTAAAATATAATATAAATAGTACATAATATTTACGTTTAGGGTAAATACTTATTAAAAAATATGTGTATGAACATGTGCAAACAAGCAAACACACTCCAGTTAAAAACAGACAAAACTGAAAATAAAAATTGTAAATTTGGCTTTCACTTTCATTAAGAGTTGCTGATCGACAACGCATTCCAGCAACGAAAATCTAACAAAATTATAAATATGTATGTATGTATGTATTTATGTAAACGTATAAGCGAGTAAGTGATATTTGCTGATGATGTAGCACTCATCAAAAAATATCATCAGCGGCAAATGCGTCAGTGATGGCGTAAACGGGTGCTGTCGATCTGTCTGACTGACTGTTGGTTTGCTTGTCTGATTCTCTCTGGCTGTGTTTGAAGTCATTGTCAGTGTGAAATTGAAACCTAAACGAAATATAATGATATTAAAAAACATTTTCAAAAATAATGGCGACTTCGACTTCGGCGATAACGATGATGATGACAACAAACAACGACGCTAATAATGAATGCAATGCAGTTTGACAACAACAGCTACAGCAACACATTGCCATAAATGTCAAATTAGTGTAGCTCGATTTATGAAATGACTAGATACTTATAGTCAGTGCTTTTTTGTACTCGAATTCATACTTATATAAGTATGTATGTACCTGCTGCCTGTACCCGTTTATACGTTTCCTTGAGTAAGTATTTGTCTTGAGACTTGATAACTTTATTAGTCAAAGTGCACGGTTGTTAAGTTTTCGGTTTCATTTGCTGCCTACGCTCACACGCAGCAGTCAAAGACAGAAGCGCATGTTGACGTGATAATTCATGGTTGTTGCTGCTGCTGTTATTGCCAATGCCGCTCCTGCAGTTCTAATTTTGTTGTTTCTTTTACAGCAATTTTCATTTTAGTTGTACTTTAAACAATTAATTTGCAAATTTACATCAACAGGTAACTGTTGCAAGTGTGCAGCTTAACATAGTTTAATTGCTGGAAATTTGTGTGTGAACAAGTCAGCCATAATACGAAATTGGTTGGTTGACATTGCGGCTGGTGTAATTATCCACGGCTCAATGCCTCATAGGGGTAGTAAGCTAATTGATAATGACATAGTATTTGCAAACATTCCATCTAATTAGTTTAATCTTCTTCAACTCTTCTATACATGTATAAGTACCACTTTTTTTTGCTTATAAGTAATCATGTGGAATGTAGGGTCAGGATCGGAATTTTTGTATCCGGTTAAGGAAAAAACTTTTCTTAGACAAATTTTGACATATGCAGGTTTTCTAATGCCAGCCATTATGTAAAATGTTACTATACTAAGTTACGAGTCCGGGTACTCTGAATTGCAGTGCAGATTAAACCAATTACGTAATGGCACTAAATTTCTTAATTTCTTGTTCATTAGCTTACCCTACTTACCTTTAATGGCACAACAGCCCATGGAGGGCCTAGGCCGAGCTTTTTGCATCCACTCATGTTGTACGTATTATATTTTGTACATGAATGGAAGGGACCTACAGTTTAATGCCGAATCCGAACAGCTAAGTGAAAAGTTTTTTATATCAATTTTTACTCTTGTAGGTTTGCCATTGCCTGCCAAGAGATGGTGCCGTGTAGAAAAATTATTTTTTCTACTTTTTGATTTTGCCTGTGCCGAGGTTCGAACCCCGGACACATTGCGTAGCAGTCCAACGCATTACCACTACACCACAGCGACCACGTGTCCATTAACTATTGTATGTAAAGTTTTAAAATATTAAACTAAGGATAAAAATATTTATAAGTTCTGAAGTTTACGGTTAAAATTCTCTCTCCTCTCTCTCTCCTACGGTCTTTCCCCTAGGAGAGACCGTAGACGACTTCACTTGACTTGAATTTGTCGGCCGATCATTTTGTTTATCCATTGATAAACAACTGTTATTAATTAAATAACATATTTAGTAACGTTGTAGAAGAATTTTTGGTTTTCAACCAAAAAGTTTATGGTTTTATAATCATCTAGGCTATACAACCAAATACTTACCTACCACTTTTTTTAGTTTGAAAAGCAAATCAACAATTTTTGAAAGCAAATTAGTGCGATTGTGAGTGGCGAGTACACGAATAGAAAGAGTAACTGCATACTGCATTGCCGTTACTCAATCGCAAACATATTTTGTAAATTGTTTTTTATTTTTTATTGATGAGCGTGAGCGTAAGTGTGGTCGCTGTGGTGTAGTGGTAGTGCGTTGGACTGCTACGCAGAGTGTCCGGGGTTCGAATCTCGGCACAGGCAAAATCAAAAATAGAAAAAATAATTTTTCTACACGGCACCACCTCTTGGCAGGCAATGGCAAACCTACAAGAGTAAAAATTGCTATGTAAAGCTTTTCACTTCGCCGTTCGGATTCGGCATTAAACTGTAGGTCCCTTCCATTCATGTAAAAATCTAACACGCACAACATGAGTGGATGCGAAAAAGCTCGGCCTAGGCCCTCCATGGGCTGTTGTGCCATTAAAAGTAAGTAAAGTAAGAGCGTAAGTGTGTCATTGCATTTAATTTGTAATTCAAATAAATTAATGAAAAAAAACAACAACTTATAATTATCTATGTACGAGTGTGTATAAATAACATATAAATCGCATTAAAAATTACTAGAAAATAAGTGAAATATTTGGGCAAATTAAGTGTGTGAGTAACAACGAAAACGCAAACGCAGTAAACACAAAAAATTAAGAAAAAATCCTCATAATAACCAAAAGCAACTAAGCAATAGTACTCGTGGGGCTGGCAATACTTATATGCTTAGTTGTTGTTAGTAAGTAACACCAACGATCAAGCAATAACAACAATACCAACAACAATATTAGTACAATAACACCATTTCAATCGATTACCAATAATTGCAATGGAATTAATGAAACGTTACAGCCAAAGTCGCTGGCCATACAGACTAACAGCACGCACACACACACACACACACACATATATGTTGTAACTAGCCACCGCTACACCATTTAGTAGGAATATACCATTACATTACAGCAATTGTTGCTATTCGACAGCAGCAATAGCAATTTTCGTTTCTTACTTAATACTTATTATGAATATATGTTTCTTTGAACGTATGCTATGTATGTATATAAATATGTACAACAACAAAAGAACACACTAATTGCCACTTGTCGTATGATTTCAAATGTTGCTTACTCCACATGTATAAAATACATGTGTGGATAATCAATATATGTAATTGCATAGAAAACATCATAAATAAATTTACTGAATTATAAAGTAATCGACTTAAAGTGAATTTAATTGTTAGTAACAAATACAAGTAAATATACATACATATTGTACTTATGTAAGTGCAAATGACGGTGAACACATGTTGTTGTTGCATACCTGTGCTCTACAATAACGGAAATGCAACCCAGAGACCTACATTAATACTTAATTGTTCGATTTGTGGACATGCGAGAATAATAAACACATAGTGTATAGACTTTTAATACATTTTAAGTAACTACTACAATGTACATACTTACATATGTACATATATACGAGTATACTTATACAAAAGAACCTTCAATCGATCGGCCTGTGTAAACGGACGGTGTGTCCTCTTTATAAAATGTTCAGGAACAATATTCAGGCGGTGTGAACGGTTAGATCGTGGTTATGTTGGTGTTCATATTATTTCCTCGTGCTTGGTGTGGTGGTTACATTGATTTCGTTGCAAAGTTGCTTTCGGTCGATATGCAAGTTTTGATAATACTATTTTGAGCGCAACGGCAACACTAAATGGTATACAAACAAACTTTAAACAATTTTATCAAGATGGAGAGCGAATATAATAAAGTTAAAACCATTTACATCACATCGTGATCGCTAGTGGTCGCTTTGGTGTAGTGGTAGTGTGTTGGACTGCTACGCAGAGTGTCCGGGGTTCGAATCTCGGCACATGCAAATCCAAAAAGTAGAAAAACATATTTTTCTACACGGCATCACCTCTTGGCAGGCAATGGCAAACCTACAAGAGTAAAAATTGCCTATGAAAAGCTTTTCACTTCGCCGTTCGGATTCGTCATTAAACTGTAGGTCCCTTCCATTCATGTACAAATATAAAACGCACAAAATGAATGGATGCGAAAAGCTCAGCCTAGGCCCTCCATGGGCTGTTGTGCCATTAAATGTAAAGTAAATCACATCGTGAATAGCGCTAATATGATGTATAAATAAGTACTTTTCAAAGTTTTATAAAGAAAATAATATCAACATTTACACCATACAAATAATTTGCAGCCTTTTCTGTAAATTAAAACAATTGTTTGCATGTTTTCGTAATATACATTTTTGGTCCTTTTTTTTGACACCCTGAATACTCGGCATGCTCGGTGTACATTTCACCCAGCATATCGAATTCGTTGTGAGAGTGAGTAAAAGCTCTCCCTTCATGTTCGTCAAATATAAACAAAACCACTCTTCGTTCGGGATGATCGGCCTGAGTTGGATCTTTTTTGGCGAATCCAATGTTGCTGTTGTTGTGTAATTGTGTAAATGCAGTAAAAAAAGGGCGGAAAACAACTGGAAAAGATGTAAAAACGTAGTTGACGTATAGTGCAATGCAATACTGACAAAATACTAATGTTTATATTCTGTGCATTTTACCAGAAAATTTAAAATTAGGTTTGGGAACATTATAATTTGTCATCTATGTACACAGGGCGAGGGATGTTTGTTCGTTGTAAACGGTTGTGCGAATAAAGATTTATTGGCTACAATTGGCTACGCGAAAGAATCTTCATTCGTTCGGGCGGTCTAAATAAATATTGCATATTATATTCATACATAGGTACGAATGAAGTTTTAACAAATGTTTTCTTTTTTATTTCTTTACAGTAAACTCCATGCGTACAACAGTCATTAATACTTTAATTTAATATGTTGTTGACAACAACAACAACAAAAACGTCAACAAACGTCGAGTGCATACAAAAAAAGTTTTATATAAACTAAGCCGACTACCCTTCATACAAACACACACACACAAAATTTGACGTTCTTACAGCAACGACACAAGATAAAATAACTTTAGTCTCTTCTCTATCTAACACTTGTCGCGCCTTCTCTTTCGCGGTCGTTTTACTGTGAAGGTGATTGTATTTCTTAGCAACAAAAATGCCATATTTTCCAAATATTAATAAAAGCAGCAACAAAATGAGTAGCAATACATCATTGGATAACACATCAGATCAGGATTATAGTGAATTTTTAAATGAATACTTGCTGCAAACAAATTCACCGAGCAATGAACCGGAAACGCAATATGAAGGTTAGTAGTAAATAGTTCGCAAAAAACACAGTTCGGTGCATCGTTGTATTTAATTAAATAAAGTGTAGAGGATCGAATGCTGTTAATTTTAGAAAATTGTATTTAATCAAATTCTATATTTGCAGAAGGTGAAATGGAAGCGGAATGGCTTATTGCCG
Source organism: Palloptera scutellata (assembly GCA_958295655.1). NCBI lineage: Eukaryota > Metazoa > Arthropoda > Insecta > Diptera > Pallopteridae > Palloptera > Palloptera scutellata. The sequence continues at coordinate 62,894,857 of OY282451.1, read as the reverse complement.
CTGGATTTCCACAATTGACTAAACCATTCGAACAGGTATGCATTGCGAAACTTTTAAGAAACTAGGACACCCATTAACTTGTTAGTTTAACCGTATGTTTACGAATGTAACTAAGCTCCTCTCCCCCGCTTTATTCGATACGACCGTATCTATTGAATAAAAATTGTTTGAAAGAAGAAAAAAGCAAAAACTTTAGTGGGTAAACCATAGAAAAATCTTATGTGAAATAACCCTAGTTAAATTTGAAAAATAAATTGTAAGCACACTAAGAATAATGTATTCCGTTTCATGGTCTTGTGGTCGCTGTGGTGTAGTGGTAGTGCGTTGGACTGCTACGCAGAGTGGCCGGGGTTCGAATCTCGGCACAGGCAAAATCAAAAATTAGAAAAAATTATTTTTCTACACGGCACCACCTCTTGGCAAGCAATAGCAAACCTACAAGAGTAAAAATTGCTATGAAAAGCTTTTCACTTCGGCGTTCGGATTCGGCATTAAACTGTAGGTCCCTTCCATTCATGTACAAATATAACACGCACAACATGAGTGGATGCGAAAAGTTCGGCCTAGGCCCTCCATGGGCTGTTGTGCCAATAAAAGTAAGTAAAGTAAGTTTCATGGTCTTCAAGGAGATATCGCTGCCATGTGCAAAGCACGAAAAGTAATGTAGGATTTTATCTTTGAAACGACTGAAAGACTTAGGCACAACAGCTTAAGGAGCACCTAGGCTGAGCTTTTCGAATCCATTTATGTTGTTCGTATTATGTACGAACAACATGAATAAAGGCACAAGGTTCGAAAATTCTTTGAAATTATACGACGTCTGACTGATGGTTTGAAGACCGGGGCCTCTTCCTGCTAGGATGAAGACTGAAATCTGATGTCAGATATCTACTGCGGAATCTACTCCGGAAACCCCAATCACTGATGGCGTTGAACTATCGCCGCCCGACCATGAGGAGGTCTTAACAGCCATCGCTCAGCTGAAAAACAATAAGGCTGCAGATGCAAATGGCCTGCCTGCTGAGTCGTTTAAGATTGGAGGCGAAGAGCTCACAAAACGCATGCATGAACTTCTATGCAGAATATGGTCGAATGAAAGCATGCCAAGTGCACCAACTACCGTGGGAGAAGCCTTCTTATGATTGGATATAAGGTTCTATCGAGCGTACTGTGCGCGACACTGAAGCCCATCGTCAACAAACTGATTGGACCTTATCAGTGTGGCTTCAGACCTGGTAAATCCACCATCGACCAGGCTCTATGATTTGGCTTCACACTACGCCAAATCATAGAGAAAAGACCCGAAAAAATCAGATCGTCGTCACCCACCATCAATTCGTCGATTATAAAGCTGCCTTCGACAGTCGACAGCACGATTAGGGATCACTTGTACCCAGCAATGTCTGATTTTGGTATCCCTGCAAAGCTCATTCGTCTTTGCAAAATGACACTGACCAACACCACCAGCGCAGTGAAAATTGGGACAGACCTTTCCGCACCATTTGATACCAAAATACGTTTCAGACAAGGTGACTTCCTATCGTGTGACTTCTTTAACCTTATGCTGGAGAAAATAATCAGAGCTGTGAACAACGACATCTCTGGTACTATCTTCTACAAAATCGTCATGTTGCTAGCATACGCTGATGATTTTGAAATCATTGGCACCAACTCGCGAGCAGTCAGTGCAGGATTCTTTAATCTGGAAAGGGAGTCTCATCGAGTGGGTGTAGTGGTGAACGAGGACAAAACGAAATACCTTGTGTCAACAAACAAAGAGTCACGGTGTCTTGGACAAAATGTCACTGTTGACAATTATACTTTTGAACGGCGTTTACCTAGGATCGAGCATTAATACCAATTTTGTGCCGAATCCGAACGGCGAAGTGAAATCTTTTTCTTATGCAATTTCGCCATTGGCTGCAAAGAAATTTTGTTTCTGCTTTCTGATTTTTGCTTTTGTCGGGATTTGAAGCCAGACACTCTGGGTATTAGTTCATTACTCTACCAACTACGCCAAGGCGATCACTATAGCTTTTATAAATTATAGTTACATGAAAGGATACATTATGTATATGAAATTCTTCAGCTCTTAAATATTAATATTTCTACAAGAAAAAAAGCTTCAAAAATAATTTGCTGTTTACTTTTTTTAAGAATAGTTTTTATTGCAGTAAAATAATCCGCTTTAACGCCTACAACATTTAACCAACGTATAAAATTGTACTTTATCGCTTCGTAATATTCTCTTCATTATCACATTGAGATAAGAACTAATTTTGAGTGAATTTTAGTTTATTTATTTATTTACTTTCTATATTTTAACACACACATTAATAATTCAATCCTTCGTCATTTCAATTTCATGCTAAAAGAAATTAAAGGTTGATTTATTCCAAGCTATGAATACGATCAACAAAATGAGCTACATATAAGTCTGAACACTTACATCAACATTTTAGTAATCCTCCAGAAATTAGGAACAAGTCCAAACTTAGCTTGTTAGGATTTATAACTATTGGGATTTATTTGAGGGATCCAATTCAAAATAAACAATAAATCTATTACATATTTTTCAGTGATTATCCAACTCTTGTTCAATTTAGCAAAAGTTTATTCGACGCAAATTTCTTATGGCCTACTGAAAACAAATCCTTTTCAATGCCATGTAGTTTTTGCCTTCATTAGGATAGTAGAAAGTTTATATTTTAACAGGAGTTTAATCTCTCGGGTCACAATATTTGCCTATTCGATCTCCATAAGCAAACAATTATAGATAATAATCATATTATCCAGAGTGACTGCCAGTTATTAGATTTTCTTGGACTTGTTCTTAGTCAATTATCACAGAGCTGGGTACAAATCATTTACATTAAGTACTTAGTAATTGAAATTCGTAATCAATTACATTGGAACCATGTTTGAAATTGATTGATTACTTTTCCAGTTTCATAAAACAAATGAAATGTAATTACGAACTACAATTCCTTGCAATTCCTTGCAATGGAATTGTGAAAATAAAACTTACAACTTCAATTACTCTATCGAAATGAAAAAGTAAGCAATTCCTTTAACATAGTTCTAAAATATTCGGTTAGAAATTACAATTCGTTGTAATTAAGGGTAATCTAATTCCTAAAGTAATGATTCCGGAAGGTTTGGCAATCTTCAAAAGAAGATTAAAATACTTTACTTAACTTACTTACTTTATATAAAAATTCAATTTATGAAAAACGTAGTATCTACATAAACAATATTAAAAAATAATTAAACTAAGTTAACAAATCAATTAAAAATCTGAAAACGTTTTCGCAGGCATTCATACTTGCCTACATAAAATACAAGTACATGAATATGATATGTAAAATTTGATTAGTTCCTCGCAAAAAGTGTACAGAATTCCAGAACATTATAATTTGATACTTTTGTCTTCAATTTCAATTTATTTATTTTTCAACTGTAAGCATATACATACATACATATACATATAAATAAATATGTAGATATGTATTTATATAAATATTTTTTACTCTTATTTTGCGGTGTTTTCGATTTAAACTGACCGTTCTAGTTCATGTTCAACGTTCTGTTTTTTTTCCTTTTTTTTTTGTTTTTTTCTTTGCAAAATTATAGTGTCATTATGAATTTTGTCGAATTAGCCTTTTCGTATTAATCAGTTTAGTTTCAATATATCGTCGTATCCATTGCACAATAATATCTTCAATGTGAGCGATCGGGCAATCGCAATCTTGCAGTTGTGTTTTAAGCGTTACTACGCTTGGGTTCATATAGTTTTTGTAATAACTATTGGATAATTTCTGAGTGTTTTTCTGGCTGCAAATTAATGGAAATTATGCGAAAAATTTGGGTTTTCAATTGTTTGGTAAGACTGTAAATATACGCCATAACGAAATAGGGCCAATTTAAAATTAATGTTATGGCTAAAAATATTAATCACTATTTAAATAATTAATGTGGTGCTGCAAGAATCAAGTGCGAAATAGTCTTTATTGCAATTACTGCTTCGTTTTGAATCGAAAAATTATCGAACGAAAAAACGCCATCTAAATCGATGACTTGCATAGAATTTTCCACTTAAATAAAAGATCTACCGAATGCGCATGAATCAGATTAAAGCTCTACTTTGTTTCATAACTATAAATAAATATGTATTTATGTACTTGCTTTAATTTGGCAGATATACCATGAATGGGCATGAATCAGATTAAAGCTCTTCTTGGTTTCATAACTATAAAAAAATATATATGTATGTACTTGCTTTAATTTGGCTTCTAGATCAGTTTGGCAGATATATCATATTTCAATATTTCTACATTTTCCATATATATAATATTATAAAAAATATCTTATAACAATTTCTTCCCGTTTCTTTTCTACAGGGCCTTGAGCTGCGTACAGCTGAGCTTGAGCCAATACTCGCATCTCTTTCTAAGCCACATGCCGAAGCGATCAAACAAAGGGTGCGCGCATTAAATCACACCGTACGAGGACGTACAAAAAATCGTCAAAAACGTAAACCAGATATACGTGATGTCTTTCGAGATTTTGATGTAAGGTCCCCAAGAAATATATATTCACAAGAAAATATTATTAATGTTCTTATAAATCTTCTCTTAGGAATCAAGCACCGGTACAAGATCACGTAGCGCAACGCCCGACTCACTTGATTCCATACACGGCGATGAAGTGTGGGGAAATGCTTCCATGTAAGTTACCAAATTTATACTATTAATTGTGTTGCAGATATATAGTACATATGGTACATATAGAGGCTCAAATTTGCACTTACAATGTCGGACAAAAAATAAGAACACCTTATTCTGAAACCAAAAACCTTAAAAAAATATTTCTTTAGGCTTATGATAAATTTAAAAGGTATTAAATTTTATTCATTTATTCCATAAGTTTAATTTTTCTTAAAACAAAAACAAAATCAATTCAGTGTAAAAAAATAAATTTAAAAGTTATACATAAAATCATATTTTAAAAGGACTTCTTCACTTAAAGGACACTTCAATTAAAAAAAAAATGTATAAAATATTGACTCAAATTGTTCACTAATGCTAATATTTTGTGGAATAGCGTTCGTTAATTAAAACCGCCTTACACCTTCTAGGCATTGTTTCCACCAGAGACGCGCAAGTAGCCTGGGGTATGGAATACCACGCTCTTTGAATGCTTTGCCATAATTCGTCTTTGTTTTTAGCTCTGGTACTGCCAATCTTCTCCTTGACAATATTCCACAAGTTCTCGATTGGATTAAGGTCAGGAGATTGTGAAGGCCAGGCCATAACGGCAATTCCATTATGGGAAAACCTATCTCGCGCAAGGATTGAGGTGTGCTTTGGGTCGTTATCCTGTTGAATTTGCCATTTCAGGGGCATTTCCCATACAGCATAAGGAAGCATCATCTCCTGAAGGATGTTTACGTAAAGAAATCTGTCCATTGTTTCTTTTATCCAATGCAGAGGGCCCACACCATACCAAGAGAAGCATCCCCATACATGATGCTTCACTTCCGTGCTTAAACCTCTTCCTAGTATATTTTGGGCTCAATTCTGCATTTTTAGGGCGTCTAACCCAACGTTTGCCATCACTTCCAACAAGATTCACCTTGCTTTCGTCTGTTAGGCCATTTTTGCATTAATTGAACCATCCCACTCAATGTGCGCTTCAGCGACCTCTATGGCACACTTTCGATGTTTTTGTACTATTCGTGCTGTTCTCCCTTACATTTTTTTTCCACCAAACGTCTCCTTACTGATCAAGCACAAATTTGAACCCCTGTCTCCTCTCTAATTGCGGCAGCTGCCTTAAATGGATCGCGTGCCGCCAAAATTTGTATGCGATTGTCATCTGGGCTTGTAGTTTTGCGGGGTTACCTCTCTTGCAATGAAATTTTTGAGGTAATAAAGATTAGTAGACAAATTTCTAGGATCTGCTAATAGTTTTAGCTATTTGGCGGATGCTTTGTCCCTCATTTCGCAGCTTTTTCACCAAATCACGCTCCTCCTTGCTGCAGTGCTTTGCTCGACCCATGTTGCTGTGACATTAAGTACGTAATAGTTTACATTTAATTTGTTGAATTACTCTCAATGCTACCATTTAAATGCTTACCAGTACAAGTTATAAACAAAATTAAGTTTTATTTTTTTAAAATATACATTTTTTCGTCTGCTGTTCTTATTGAATTGTCCGCCTTCGAATGCTTCGCTTCAACTTTTTTGTTTGGGAATCCCCAAAAAATATTTAAATGTAGTGTTGCCACCTAGAAATTTATAAAGTATATAACATATCATTTTCTTCTCTATAAAAATTGTTTGCCATAAGCAGTCCGATAAAAAAAAAACAATGGAAGTTTTACAGTGCAAGGTGTTCTTATTTGATTGTCCGACGTTGAATGTATTTGTATGTGGTATAACACGAAAAATAGGCCATAAACACGAAATCTATGTATAAGTATAAAATTAGGTTGTATGGAAAAGCGTACTTTCCAATAGAAGCGCTACGTGCCGTATATCATATTTTTCAATCTATTTACCGAAACACTTGTCAGAACCTAGGGATCATAATTACTATTGCACAGTGTTGTGCAAAATTCAATTTAAGGCTGTACTTTGTGTTGTAAATTGGGTGTCAAAAGAATCTGCAACACAAAACTCCCAGATACTAGAAAGGTGCACACATAAGACATTGGTTGAGTTCTCAAGCATATGCCAGACAATATGCGCAATCGACGGTTGTGTTTAAGTTGAAAATTTTCAACCCACATTCATTCAAAGTTTAGATTTAGCGGAGACGCCCTAAAACGATATAGGGCAGTAGGAGCGCAAATGGGCGACCTGGATAGGCTAGTGGGTCGCATTAGACTCTCACCCGGGAGGTATGGGTTCTATTCTGGTCTTGGTCTGGTGGTTAATTCTCACACAAAATTCTTCCGTTATGAAGTGAATGAGAATTATAAGAAGGTGTACAAGTACGCCTCTTGTTAGACAATGACCAAATCACCAAGTAATAAAAAATTGCTACTCCGCCGTTAAACTGTAGGTTAATTTTGGTCAAAACTTCAACATTTATTACCGGACAAGTTCCATTAAGACAATTTATTAAGAAATATAATACTAGTAATAAGTAATTTACAAATGTATGCACGTTACTTCTACCTTAAGGAAGGAATACATCAGTTTTGAAGAATTATGTTCCCTTTGTATTATTTGAGCTGATAAAATATGTCAAAAAATAATTAATAAATTAAAATAAATACAATGTTCTATATTTCGTATTGTTTTCGCACATATTGCTGATTATGCTTTCCAACATTTTCTCCATATGCAGACCCAGTTTTGTGAGTATTTTCGACCATCACCACCATCATCACAGTAACGGCGCTGACACCAACAATGGACTTCAAACTCTGCAGTTGGGTAAAAGTCTGAAGCAGAAATTACGACGCACACCAAGCGCACCACTCAAGGGTTCTACAGATATATTTCGGGGTTCTCATGTACGTTGCGACATTCCCATGTATTCAGCGGATGGCATAGAGCTTTTAGGTTTCTCACGCATCGGTACCATACACATAGCAAGAAATCGTTCCGGTTCTGATCCGTCATGTTCAGTTGGGTAAGTGTGCATTTGATTTGATTTGAATATAAATTTGTTTCTAAATCATATTTCTTTCGTTACGTTCCTTTTTAGGCGTGCACGTGGCCAACTTATGCAGGACTCCCAAAGCGATAACAATACCTCCTCGGGTGATTCGAGCGATGAATGTCTCTCGAATACAGCACGCCTATCAAACACCTCATCGCCTGAGAGTTCATCACAAAAAATATTGTCGAATAAAATACATTTGGATACACCGCCACAGAGTGTACAGAATTCACCATCCTCACGGGATGGCATCAGTTTTGAGAGCATGTGCCGTGAGACTTCTAGTCAAGATGGAGTGGATACTGTGGACAGCAGCGATGCATCGTTGGAAATTTGCTCAGACATTGACATAATTAACGAAATCGATTTGAAACGTTTACAGCCAATATTTTGGCTAGAGCTAGCGACAATATTCGATCGTAATCATGTATCGTTGGATAAGCGAAAACCCTTCAAGCGACGTCGCAAAGAGGAGGGAAATCTTTTTGGAGTGTCGTTGAATGCGTTGATAAGGCGTGATCAGCAAATAACGGGAAAGGATTCAACATTGGTGCCTTTGTTTTTGGAAGGTCTGCTCGAAGAGCTGACGAAACGTGGTGCTAAAGAGGAGGGTATTTTACGTGTCGCTGGACACAAACAAAAGGTAAATTTTGAGAGTTAACGAATAGAAAATGCTTTTAAAACTTTCTGAGGGGTAGGATATTGAATGAAAACCCGAATTTTTTTTATCTATGGTTGTATTTTAGTAAAATATCGGACAAAATAACTACACAAATTAACTTACTTTATTCTGGTAACATGTTTCTTTTCGGATTTTTATTACATAGATAGAAAAGATAAAATTCAATTAAACCAGAACACTTCAATCTTAACAAATTCCCTCTATTCTTTCAAAATAATATAAACTTTTTTTTAAACAATTTCTTACATATTTTTTGTTTTTTTTTCAGACTGAACTACTTTACAATGAATTGGAGTCGAGTTTCTATCAAAAACCAAAAAAATTCGCTCAACTTTTGAGCTCGGCAAGTGTGCACGATCTGAGCGCGCTACTCAAACGTTGGCTACGCGAATTGCCGCAACCGCTGCTCACCAACGAACTCATACAATTATTCTATCAGTGTCATGCTCTCCCGCCCACAGACCAGGCCAAAGCTTTGGCGATAATTTGCCAAATGTTGCCACATGAGAATCGCAATACGCTACGCTCACTGTTGCGCTTCCTAAACAATGTGATCGACCAAAAAGATGCCAACAAAATGAATATGCATAATGTGGCAACAATAATTGCTCCGTCATTCTTTCCGCCGCGCTACATACATCCCACAGACAAGAATAGTATCGAGGAGCAAGTGAAGATGGCAGCACAGTGTTGCCGCCTCACCAATACGTTGATAACACGCGGTGAAGCATTGTTTCAGGTGCCAAATAACTTGATCGCGGAATCGAAATCGAACAAAACGAGACAGGTGAGCGCCAATTTTCATACGAAAACAATTGACCTTTGTACTACTTCAATTTCCAGGGTAAACGTGGTGGCATACATCGTCGTGTGAAGGCGACTACATCACTGCTGCATTTGAGCAACAGTATTGGTGGAGGCAATATCAAAATCGGCGAGAACAACAACAATCACATTATCAACTCAAATATTGCCGTCGACAGTAACAGCAGCAACACTGTGCGACGTCAGCAGTCAGTTAATCCAAGTCATGTGCATCGTCTTATCATTTGATCCTGTCGTCCACGTAGTAGAGCTACAGTTGTAAGCCGGCAACTGGTGCCTGCATAAGGCGTGTGCATAGTCTTAACTCAAATTTACCTACTTTTTTAATCAAACAACCACTTGTACATGTATTATTTAAGTATATTTAAATCGCAACAATACAAAAATGTGTAAACAACACGAAAATCTTTAAATTTCGGAACAAATAACTATTTACTATCTATAAGAAATTTTTGAAATTTATCGTAGCAATTATTTAAGAAGTGAAACTGTTCGTTGCCGTAATAGTTTCTTCCATTCTAACATGATCAAAATTGCGAAAAGCTTTTAAAAAGTGCTTTTCTTGTTTGTTTTATATTCTAAGCTAAATTTTGTTGTTTTTTAACGAAAATTTAAAGTTTTGAAACAAAATTAAAATAAAAATAAAAAAAGAAATTTTTTGTTTAAAAGAATATTTTGAGTTAGATATTTTTTGATTCATATAACATATTATTTTTATGTGTTATCATTAATATACATATATATATTTTTACACTAAATATACCTAAAAAAAAATACGCTAACCATATTTACTTTATTTTTGTCATACATATATGTACTTTTTAATTTCTATTGCATACATCTACAATCACAACATACCCGAACCCACAAATTTAAATTTAATGTATTTTCTAATTAGGATTGTGTAATTACGTGTGCGTCAGGTATATTGAATCAATAAAGACCATTTTCATTAATTTTATAAGAGTTTTCAATAGCTTATGAGTTTAAATATGTAAGTTCGGACTAGCATTGGGCACTGTTTTATAAAACTAAATATATTATTTTTAGTTCTAATATTATTTAAACTGTCTAGCGATTGATTTATTAACCGGGGACTATCTGAACTTATCTCTTCAATGACTTCATATGTCCTTTAGTATGCAATATAGGTACAAGCGCAAAACTTCACTGAAATATGCTGTGGAGCAGCTATGACTTTCCGAAAGCCAGACTGAATTGGTGATAGAGGATTGTTTACAATCTGTGTCAATGGAGCCAAGATATAAGGCAAAACAACCTTTACAAACTTAATTGGCACACCATCTTCACTCACACCATTAGATTTTATCTTCATCACACATCTGGCCACATCACTGTCATCAACCGCAGAGAACTGATAGCATTTATTTGGAACAGTAGCATGCAAATTATTGGCATTAGGGCTGACAGGACTAAGCTTACAAACAGAAATAAAGAAATCATTTAAGATGTCAGGAGCTAACTGACACAGGGTGTCACTTTTGCGGTGCACACCTAAGTTCTGAATGTTCCGCCATAACTCTTTCGAAGAGAGTGAAGTATTCAACTTCGACGAATACAATTTTTGCTTCGCTAGTTCACATTAGTCGACTTCTTTCTCCAGATAAAGTGAAATCTGTTACGTTTCTTTATTGCCATCTCAACATATATCATACCACGGGCAGGATTTATCTTTTACATGAACAGTACAGAATGATACGTGAGTAGCTAATACTTCATTCAAATACTTTACAAGAAAGTCAAACTTGTCATCCACGGAACTGAAAAACATACAATTATTCCAAAAGCCAAGGTCAGAAAACAGGGTGCTAACATTGATCGCATTGATATCACGAAACGAATAGGTGCTTGATATATTTTTTCGGCTAATATTAACATTACAGAATATGAGGTCATGGCCCGAAACAAAAAATATTTGGTCAAATCATAAGACTTGCGTCGCGTCAGACTCAATAAATAACTCTAATAGACTAGGCGCAGCTTTGTTAGTATATCGTGTAGTATAGGATGGTCGCTGTGGCGTAGTGGTAGTGAGTTGGACTGCTACGCAGAGTGTCCGGGGTTCGAATCTCGGCACAGGCAAAATCAAAAAGTAGATAAAATAATTTTTCTACACGGCACCACCTCTTGGCAGGCAATGGCAAACCTACAAGAGTAAAAATTGCCTAAGAAAAGCTCTTCACTTCGCCGTTCGGATTCGGTATTAAACTGTAGGTCCCTTCCATTCATGTACAAATATAACACGCACAACATGAGTGGATGCGAAAAGCTTGGCCTAGGCCCTACATGGGCTGTTGTGCCATTAAAAGTAAGTAAGTAAAGTAGGAACAACAGAGTTTACAACCGAAAGACCATTAGAAGCAATAAGATCACATAACCTAGCAGTATACTGATCATCCGAGAGCAGGTTCACATTAAAATCTCCACATATCAAGTAATGATCATATTCAAAAAGGCAAGCAGATAGCTCAAAGAAAGGGACAAGGCTGAAACACTTGTTGGGATTGTAAACACATGAAACCAAGACTTTAGTATTACTATCAGAAATTTCAGCAAAAAGATTTTCTATATCTGATTCATCCGGCTTCACATTCGGGTAGTGTTTGCAGTAAATTGCAACACCCCCAACCTTTCTTTTTGACACGATCACCCCTTAGCAATGTGTAATTTTTCAAGCTATAATGGGACGCCCGTAATTCAGACTTAAACCACGTTTCAGTAACACAAATGACATCAACAAGAGAATTTTCAAAGACAAATTTAACATAATCCATCTTTTGTGGATTTAGACTGCGCGCATTGAAGTTAACGACATTCAACCCATCAGACTGTTTACGCATAACATTTATCATAGCTGTATGATATTCACTAACACCCACATTTCCTTGACTAACACCTAAAGACATAAATTTATTTGCGTGATAATAGGATTTACATCATAGCGTTATGCTGTATCGAAGTCATAAATTGCTGGACGCACAGCATCAGCATTGAAACCATTGACTCCGTTCCTTGGGTTCCTAGTGGAAATTCCTTATGCAATTCCTTCGTCAGGTTAATAACACTCATCTTTAGACTATCAATATACGTTTTCAAATTAACGTTAGGTTCAGAGATTGTTTGCTGCAGGTTGGAGGTATTATTATTGAACAAGTGGCGGGGATGCTTCAGATTTGTAGAGTCACGCCGATTTATTGCAACATAAACTGTTAGTATCAGACAGTCCATTAATATTCTTATTTTCAACATTAATAAGAGGTAGAAAGCGATTTTGACTTACAATTCTTTCAGAGCTTTTATGTTTAGCAGGAATAGACATCAATGCTGATTTTGTGCTACGTTTTCTTTTAGTAATTGTAATATAACTGTCCAATCCAGTCCGCCTGATGTTTTCATAGACATTCACTCTTGGTGTTATTGGTGAATTAATGGTGGGGGAAGTGCATTGCATGCTCCACGAACCTTCCACTGTATTCGATTGTGGTTGTACGAAACGTTGATCCTCCTCCTTCTTGTTGTAATTGCTGAAGTTGTTTTTGTAGTACTTCGATTTGTTGTTGTAGCTGTAATTGCTGCCGTTGTTGTTGATGTTGCTAATGTAATTTCTCTACTTGTTGCTTCTCTTGCTGTTAGAATCGTTGCTGATGCATTTTCAGCTGTTCACTTTCACTAAGTCGTTGTGGTGAGCGGTTAAGACACATTTTCTTTTTTTTTTAGATATTTAAACTGCATTACTGCCAACAGTGTGGCACCACTGATTAGTGGATCCTAAGTGGACCTTAGTGAAAACACGTTAGTGATGTTGACAGTTATTGTGGGTGACAAGAACAGCTGATGTTGCTATTAATTATTTCCAATACGACTGTCTCTATCAGTACTAATTTTTACTGAATTACTGTTTTTTAATAGTCATTTCAATTTTAAGTTTATTAAGATTTCGCTAATAATAATAATAAGTACAAGAAGGCTTAAAAAACTCGACCGAACGATTGCAGTTTGTACAATTTATCTATTTATCACACTCTGTACCCTAGTTTCCTAAGGATAAGCCAAAAACCATTTAACTGAATTTTCTGGTGAAATGTCATATTGAATATTTATCGTTCGTTTGCTGTAAGATTATCATAAAAGCAAAATCGAGTAAAGTTTACAGAAATAATCTTTATTTAGTGTTTCACCATATTTTGTGTAAAAATTCATATCTGTATCTTGTGGACTCTTTACCTGAAAAGAGTATTTGTCCTAACCAATTGTATGGTGTGATAGGTAAATTGAAAGATGCATTTTTCTCAAAATTTATGATTTTTGAGTTTTTAGATTTTGTTGTCTTCAAAATTAGAGAAGCATATGCTCCCCCTTCTTCAATATGTTGAAGCACAAACAAATAACAATTATTTAAATACAAATATAGCAAAGGTAATATTAAATTGGTATCAAAAAAACTGTAAGGTTGGAGTTGCGGTGGACTTTAATAGCGCAAGATATGTAGCAAAAAGTCGAATATATTGAACTTGCAACCAATAACCGTTATAACAGATTATGAAAATGGGTTGCGTAAGGCCATTAAAAACTTATACCCAACAGCAAAAATGATTGATTGTTGGTTTCATTAACACAAATACAATACGACGAAAAGCTTTGAAAATTCCTGGATTCATAAATCAATTAAATAAGGATAATCAATCTAAACTTATCTTTAATTATTTCTTATACATATTTGCCATTGTAAAACCAAACAATAAAACAGCAGCATACAAAATTTTGAAAGCAGATGCCAATGTTAAAGAAAATGTGTCAGAAAGCTGTTTTCAGCCTTTCGTCAAATATTATAGTTTGAATCTTACTGGATAAAAAAAGTATATGAATAATTTACATTTTATTTTATTTTAATTAAATTTCTTTTCTTTAAGGAAGAAGTAGCAAATTTTTCTGTGTACAAAGAGCCGATCCGAACATAGCCAGCTTAATATAAGGCTTCTAAAGCACGGCAATTTTAAGAAAACATTTGGATTTCTTAGGTTTAGATGCGGCTAAGTCAAGTGATTTTTTAAATACCATTTACCGGATGCACATCTTTATATACAAAGAAAATCTGTTACTATGAATAGCGAAATAGATTTATACAAAAACGATATCAGCTGCTAAGGGATAAGAAAATATCACTAAATATCATTAATACAATTTACAGCAATGACGACGAAACAGATGCAGATAACAGCGGAGAACAAAGCACTGTCACTCAAATACAAAACCCACATTATCTGTCATGTATTATTTGTAGTCAAAGGGCAAATCAAATACTGTTTGATCTATGCAAACATTTCAAACTTTGTCAACCATGTTACCAACAAATGAAAGAAAGAGCTGAGGAAAAAGGAACACAACCAAGTCTACTTGAAATTAAGAACTCCACTATAAGCTCGGTACTGATAAAGAATACTTGCATACCAAATCTTAGTACCGTACTATAAATGCTTCGTGACATATTTCATAATGAATATTGAGGTTATATGAGAGATGCCACAACTCCTTTCCAATCCCAATCAAATATTTTCTATAACAAGACAATATTTTCTCTAAATAGTATTATTGAAAGAAGTTATTTGTTGCTGCATACAGAAGTAAACAGTCGAAGCTGTCTTCAAAGTTACTTATCTTGCATCAGATTTGAGCTAGTTCATTTTTGGCTAGGTAATATACTAGGTAATTTGTAAGGCTAACTCATTTTTGCACAGCTGCGGTATTGAAATTTTATTTATATGGTCGCTGTGGCGTAGTTGTAGTGCGTTGGACTGCTACGCAGAGTGTCAGAGGTTCGAATCTTGGCACAGGTAAAATCAAAAAGTAGAAAAAATAATTTTTCTACACGGCGCCACCTCTTGGCAGGCAATGGCAAACCTACAAGAGTAAAAATTGCCTACGAAAAGCTCTTCACTTCGCCGGCATTAACTGTAGGTCCCTTCCATTCATGTACAAATATAACACGCACAACATGAGTGGATGCGAAAAGCTCGGCCTAGGCCCTCCATGGGCTGTTGTGCCATTAAAAGTAAAGTAAGTTAAGTAAGTAAGTTATATGCACGAGCAGAACTGGGCAGAAAATTGTTAATTAACGGCGTTAAGTTTTTGGCTATCGATTAACTTTTGTGTTAATTTTGAAAACCATTAAAGGTTTGATTAACTTGCATTATATTTCTTCCGTTAACTTAAGTCGCTTAATTGTCACTAGGAATGTCTGCTAGCTGCTGCCCAGTGATTAGGGCCAAGAAGGCCATGATCATGACGACGAACGAAATGGTATTTCGTGCAGCACAATCCGCAATAACGAGATGTACTTTACTGATTTCTTACAGTACAATCTAAGTAAACACAACAATATAAAATGGTGCAGCCTCTTCAACATTTTTGCTATCATTTGGATTACCAAGCATAAATAAAAGCAATAACGATGAGGAAATGACGGATGTTGAATCCCGAGAGGAACCCGAGTACAGATATAACACGCAGTACAAATGTAACACGCACAACATGAGTGGATGCGAAAAGCTCGGCCTTTGGCGCTACATCCTGTCACAGTCGACACTGATAAACCGAAGTTCATTGTGGTAAAGGTATAACACTTGCCACAATAGCTGCCTCTCTCTTTATCGGTGTCCTGTGTGATGGCATTACCTCTCTCGTTCTCCCTCCTTTTTCCTCCTACCTATCAATCTTCCTTCCATTCAACACAATACTCTGCATTCATAGGGGTACACCTTGTGTGTTGAATGCATAAATAAAAATAAATAAAAAAAACCAAAAAAATATTTTAAATAACTTAGTAGAAAATAAATATTCCCACAAAATTTTGCACAAATTGCTGCTAACATATTTTATCAATTTACATAAATAATATATTTAATGATTTACAATACTATGAAGCCATGTATAATTGTTGTTGATTTGGTTTTCTTTCACTGTTAGAAATTCCAACACTTTCGCTTGATTAGATTTTGATGTTACTTCTAGCTGGCGGCTGTTGCTAGTATATTTAGAGTTGAGAAATCAATCAAAATCACAAATGTTGCAGTTGAAAAACAACAAAAGCATAGCGTGATGAAGCTACGAAACCAATTGAAAGCAGCTTAAAGACGTTTTCATATTTTTTTGTTTACTGTTGTTATGTACCGATGAACATATGGTAAGTTTCCAGGTTAAATGAAGTGGAGGAAACTTAAGTGATACATTAAGGTAATTAAAACGAATGTTATTAAACGCATGTTTTCCCACCTAATTTGTTTGTTGTTTATAATTGTTTGTTTATAATGTGTGTAATATTATATTTTCACTTTGATTTGACATAGAAAAAGTGTTAAAGTTGTACAGCATGAAAAAAGCAGAAGCGCGGCTGAATGCGCTCGCAAATGTAAGCCCTGCTTGAGTTATTAACTGAAATTTGTGTCAACGTCGTCGGAAATCGTTTATCGCTAATGTGAGAGGTAGCGTTTTCTTTTGCTTTTGTTTTCAGTTTTCATTGGCTTTGTGCCCACATGGCTTGTGGCTTACATGTTGACAATTTGTATGGCTGATGTTTTTACTTTGACGGTTTGAGGTTGCTAACATTTGCATTTCCAACTATCATACATATCTATGTACATACTCGCAATATTTTCAAATTGCATTTCATTTAAGGGAATGGCATTAATATATTTGATGCTTCATAAATTCCTCAGTACCGAAACTCTTTGTGCATTAGAGTCTTGCATGTACATATTTCATTGACATTGCTACTATACTAAAACAGTATACCGGTTCCGAATGGCGAAAGTACAAAAGCAAAACTTTAAGTTATTACGAACTTCAATGAGAAAAATGTCGATTCCATTACATATCAAAATCCGCATGTCCGAAAAGTAATGTGTCACACTGTGTGGCGCTTGCAATATTCGTGTTTTGACTTAATACAGATTATTTCTGGGCTTGTTTTTATTTTTACAAGAAAAAAAGTATTGCATTTAGAAATCCTACTTTTAGCATCAAGGTTCTTATCTACCTTACATAAGTAAACTAATTATATAACTTCAATTAGTTTTCTCTTTCAAATTTATACTTCTATTTATATTTTCATTCCTGGGCTTCATTGCTTTTCTTCTGGCATTTGTGTTTTTGTTAAATTTCACATTCGATTTTTCATTTACTTTCATTAATTTTTTTTCTTCGTCGTTTAGTAGTTTTTGTTTTATTTTTTTTTATTTTTAATGATGATATTTTCTTTGACTTTATGCGGTCGGTCTGCAGTTAGTTGACCTTCTTTGCTAAAGTTAATGACAAAACTTTTACATATCGCTCGTTTGCTGCAAGACTAGCATCATTCAAAAATATAAATTTTGAGAAAAACACATTTAAACTCTTCAATTTACCAATCTCTCCATACAATTGATATCGATAAATACTCACGTGAATAGTTCATAGATACAGTAATCATTTTTTTGCACAATTTAAAATACTAATAATAAAATATGTATAATGTACGTATAACATTTGTGGATTTGTAAATACCAGCAAAACCATATTTCACAAATGCATTTTAATATTTCATTACAAAATATTGAAGTTTATGACGTTAAGTGAAACTGAAGTTTACGCTTCAAAATAAATTACAAATATTTAAGTTTAGTTTTTAAAAATTCACTTTTTTTGGCTTTAGGACCACACAATATGCATATACCAGGTGTACAAGTTTGAAACCGGTATTTTTTTTTTAAAGAAAATACACGTTTATTTAAGAAAAATGGTTATAAATTCAATCTTCAAAGTAATGACCATTGCTATCTACACATTATTCCCATCTCTCTGGCAATTTGTGAATGCTTCACCAAAAAAACTGTTCGTTTTTATTTGAGTCAAACCAGTTATTGAGCCATTTTTTCACATTTTCGTACGAATTGAAATTCTGCTCAGCAAGTGCGTGCTCCATTGATGAAAATAAGTGGTAGTCAGATGGAGCCAAGTCTGGTGAATAAGCCGCATGGGGGAGGGCTTTCCAGCTGTACTAATCTACCAATTCCCAAGTCTGTTTTGTTCCATGTGATGGTGCATTGTCATCAAGAAAAATCACTTCTTGTTGCCTAGCTTGATATTCTGGACGTTTTTGGCGCAAAGCAAAGTTCAAATCGGTCAATTGTTGTTGGTAGCGTGTACCAGTAACTGTTTCGCCTGGTTTCAGAAGGTCAAACCAGATAACACCTCGCTGATCCCAGAAAACACAGAGCATTGTCTTCTTTCCGAAGCATTTGGCTTTGCTGTCGATTTGGCCGGTGTACCGGGCTTAACATATGATCGTTTACGTTTGGGATTCTCAAAATATATAACCATCACCAGTAACAATTCGATGAAGATATGACTTTCTTTTGTACCTGGCGAGCAACATTTCACAGGTGGCTTATCGATTTTCATGCTGTCTTTCAGTCAATTCATGCGGCACCCATCTTCCCACATTTAATATCAATCCCATGGCTTTTAAACGTTGAGAATTGCATTGTTGGGTCACATTTAATTGCTCTGCAAGTTATTCTTGCGTTTGACCATCATCCTCATAGAACAAAGCTTGAAATTCGGCATCTTCAAACTTTTTCGGTGGTCTTCCACGTTCTTCGTTTCTCACATAAAAATCACCACTTTTAAACTTATTGAACCACTTGTGGCACTGTGTTTTACCTAGAACGTGCTGGCCGTAAGCTTCCACAAGCATTCGATGTGATTCCAAAGCACTTTGTTGGTAAGCACAAATTCGACATTTTTACGAGTGAAAAAAAAAATGTTAATGCATGAAACTTAATTGTTTATCAACTGAATATTGTTGTCAGAACTAAATGCGAAGAAATGGCGCCAATTATTTGGTTTGACAGAGCGTATAGTTTTACCTAGCGACACAGAGATGCCATTACCGGTTTCATACTTGTACACGTGGTATACTATGTATGTTAGGAAATAGTTGCTGGAAACTATTTGTGACACCAGTTAAAAGTAATTTCTTCTTACTTCCTAAGTTTAATATCAAACTCTTATTTGGTTTGAGTGAATCAGTTGTGGTCGCTGTGGTGTAGTGGTAGTGCGTTGGACTGCTACGCAGAGTGTCCGGGGTTCGAATCTCGGCACAGGCAAAATCAAAAATAGTAGAAAAAATAATTTTTCTACTCGGCACCACCTCTTGGCAGGCAATGGCAAACCTACAAGAGTAAAAATTGCTATGAAAAGCTTTTCACTTCGCCGTTCGGATTCGGCATTAAACTGTAGGTCCCTTCCATTCATGTACAAATTTAACACGCACAACATGAGTGAATGCGAAATGCTCGGCCTAGGCCCTCCATGGGTTGTTGTGCCATTAAAAGTAAAGTAAGAATCAGTTGTAAGGTTTTTTCGTATTCTCACAAAATACCGAGTTCTGTTTCTTAAGAGTTACCGCTTATCCAGCATCCAGCGCACTCAAAAGTTGCCTTCGAGGGTCCTATATTCATTAACTCAGTGAGTTTGCTAGATTTTTTAATTTGATTCACAGCCCTAATACTATGACCCTAAAAATACTTTTCGACCGAAAACACGGTTTGCGTATCTTTTAATGCAATGCCTATGTTGAAATTGATTACCCTTACTAATGTAATAC
The DNA here is from genome assembly GCA_958295655.1 of Palloptera scutellata. Taxonomy (NCBI): domain Eukaryota; kingdom Metazoa; phylum Arthropoda; class Insecta; order Diptera; family Pallopteridae; genus Palloptera; species Palloptera scutellata. The sequence goes on along the minus strand of OY282451.1, from coordinate 62,875,013 downwards.
AAAAATTTGCATACAGTTCAACTCCAAAATTGATTATTTCAAATAAATCAATCAAAACACGTTTAAGTCTTATTAAAAATTGAATTACTAAAATTATTGTGCAAAGTTGTAATTATTATATCAATTAATTAGAAGCGATATAATCGAAATAATCACACGAACAAACACACAAGTTATCCTTAACGACATATCAAGTTCTCTAGACATATTTTAAAATGTATAAATACATACCTATGGTACTTACATATATGCTTCCAGTTTCTCGAGAACGACAATAGAAAATAATAATCCCAAAAATACATTTCTACCAGCTTCGCAACCGCCAAATTAATAATAACAATTATAATAACAGAGAGTGTGAAAGAGAGATGGTCAACAGCAACAGTCAATGACCACTATCAAAGACCAAAAGCAAAATTCATCATCTTCATTGGGAGGTAACGACGAAAGATGGTAGTGACGGATGTGTCAATTAAAAAAGCATATGGCTAAAATGGCGACAAATGCCACAATACAAAAATCAATTTAAAACTCACAGCCAGACAGGCGAAAAAAAAAACAAAACAAAAACGTAAAAGAGCAACATCATAGCAGCCCAACATACCTTAACGGCTACAGCGCTAATCAACAGTAGCATTCGTAACACACATCACCAACGTAGTCATCAGCGCACCGGTAGCAACAAAATCCACCGGCAGCAGAGACCCAAAGGTGTCAAAAACAAAAACCAAAAATCATAATTCACAGTTATTACTTACAACAACAACAATTTAAAGCCAAATTAAAAGCAATATTCACTTACGGCTCAAAGAGACATACAGAAAATACATAGGGCATCGTGCTGGGTAGAAATATGTACTTACATGATGGGGTAAGTGTGTGCGTTTACTTGTATGAGACAAGTGACGTCGAGTGCACGATACGAGCTGGTGGTGTCGATCAGGTGCATGAAACTTGCTATGGTGGTGTGACTGCAATGGTGGTTTGCAGTACGGTTGTTGGTGGTCAGTGGTTGTTGACCACTGTTTTCTTGTTGATGATTGCATGCATGCATTTGTATTTTTTGCTCGTTGCTGTTGCCTTATGACAAATTTGTTGCTAAATACTTCCCGTTTTTCTTCTTGTGTAGTGTATACCTTAAAAATAACAGCAACAAAAACAAAAACAATATTCAACTCAGACGTCATAGTAAGTTCGAAGGCAACAATCGCTTGCCATAGCGGTGGTGGCTGTTGTTTGTTGGTGGTAGCTAGTGGCTGTCTATAATCACAAGTAAGTGAGTGACTCTTTGGGAAAGCGCTAACATAAAAGTTTTCAAAATCGAGTTTTTGATGAATTATGATTAAGCGTATCCATCTTCATCTCTGCATAAAATGTAACCATACACCAATAATTTACGTTTTTCTTTTTTACTTTAAAATATGTATAATATTTTTAAAATAACACTGATAATATTAATGTTTAAAAACGTATTCTGTTTCTCTTGAAAAATGTTAAAAATGTGTTTTAGTGCTTTAGCAAATTAGGCAGCGATATGTGTACATTCGATACATATTTATTTATGTATGTACATACATACAGGGTTAGGCGATTAAACTGTTACCTATTCAAAGGACCATATTTTTTTTGTGTGAAATTATTTTTTATTGATTCAAATTACAAAAATGTGTGGAAAAATAAAAATTTTAGAATCCATTCACATTAGCTCGATGTGGCCATCTTTTGCCTTGACTATGACCTTCAAACGGTTAAAAAATGAGTTGCATGCTGCACGAATATGATCTTGCGGTATTTTGGCCCATTCCCGTAAAATGGCTTTCTTCAGCGCATCCATACTGGCATAATTTTTAGTACTCACCTTGCTCTCCAAAATGGCCCAGATGGAATAGTCCATCGGATTTGCATCTAGCGAATCCGAAAGCCATTGTGTGGACGAAATGAAGTTTGGAACATGGATTTTTAACTATTCTTGGTTCACACGAGCTTTATGAGATGGTACCGAGTCTTGTTGGACCATCCATGGTGTACGACCGAAATGTTTCCGTGCCCACGGCTTTAAAGCAGCTTCCAAAACATTTTCCCGATAATAACTGGTATTGACTTTGACACCAGGCTCAATGAAAACGATTGGACAGCGTCCATCGGCGGTCACAGCTGCTCATACTATTACTTGAGATGGAAAATTGCTTCGGGTGGCCGTTAGTAGGCTCAAATTTTCGTAAGTTCGTTCAGTTAAGTAAACACGATCATTTTGAGAGTTTATGAACTGCTCAATAGGGAAATTTTTCTCATCAGAGAACACAATGTTTGGAAATTCGTCACGTGCATGCAAGCGTAACAACTCCTTTTTTTTGAGCCTTACTTTTTTTTGCTTTGGTGTAAGATCATGTGCCTTTTGGAACTTATAAGGTTTTACCTTGAGCTCATTTTGGAATATGCGTCGGGCGCTTCGCTGGAATATTTTCAGTTCTTTGGCCATTTGATTACCACCACGACGTGGATTTCGTTCAAGTCGAGACTTCACTTTCCGAACCATTTTAGGTGATGTTGCTGTTTTTTTCGTCCCCACCATAGCATTTGGCAATACTGCCTGTAACATTATAACGATTTATGGTGCGATACACATACATTTTATTCACTTTGAGATGCCTGAGCTCACGAACAATAGCTGGTTGTGATTTTCCACTCAAATATAACGCAAACACACTATTACGTTTGAATTCCGTTTCGAATAACTTTTGTTCTATAAAACTTAGACGCAAATGCTTGTGGTTGACATAGCTGACAATGTCGCGTTGCCAGATATACCGGTGTGAAGTTGATAACACTTCAATCGCCTAACCCTGTATATGTATATGAGTTCAACCATTTGTGTGACCAAAACAGAAAATGCAACGGGCGAGAATAAATTTCTTCTTCTTTTCTATTTTATTTTTAATGCGGTCTCAACGTTAACGATACCTGCTCTTTATGTTTTCAAGTGTAATATGATACAGGGACGCCCAGCAGCAAATTTAAATACCAATGCTTATTTATATGTAGATATCAATATGTTCATATGTAAGTATTTTAGAAAACCATAATTTCTGGAAAGTTTTTTGAAGTACCTAAAAATAAAATTAAGTATTTTAGTGCTATACACCGTATTACACCTGCCGGCTAATTATTTTCGAGCAAAGCGAAAGGTGATATAACTATTTTAGTGCAGTACTATAGGCGTGCAAAAAGTAAAATCTAAATCGTGATTTATGTAAAACCAAGGAATGAAAACGAAATGGTAACCGTTTAAAATCGTTTAATTTTTCCAAACCGAATTTCGAATTTTTTCATCTAAAAAAGAACGAAACTGTAAACGCATTGAAGCAGCTATGTAAAAGCAATGTGTAAACATATAAATGCAACCCCGTAAAAGCAATGGTATAAAGGGGAAAGATTTCGACTGAAAAAAGGGAAGGCAAACATCTACTCTAATACTTTACTTTACTTTTAATGGCACAACAGCCCATTTAGGGCCTAGGCCGAGCTTTTCGCATCCACTCATGTTGTGCGTGTTAGATTTGTACATGAATGGAAGGGACCTACAGTTTAATGCCGAATCCGAACGGCGAAGTGAAAAGCTTTTCATAGGAATTTTTACTCTTGTAGGTTTGCCATTGCCTGCCAAGAGGTGGTGCCGTGTAGAAAAATTATTTTTTCTACTTTTTGATTTTGCCTGTGCCGAGATTCGAAAACCGGACACTCTGCGTAGCAGTCCAACGCACTACCACTACACCACAGCGACCGATCTACTCTTATAATATTAATGTAATAATAAGATTAATCGGAGCAAGTAGAAAATATATAGAGTGTTTATAAAACCGAAACCGATTCAAGCACTGGAATCGGTTCAAATCGGTTTAAAAATTTTTTTTTTTTTTCTATAATTTAAAAGGCAACACTGATTGTGCATACTTTTTTTGGACGATTTTCTAACCTACAAAGTAAAAAATACTTTATCTTCCTTTATTTTCTAGTTTTTATCGTAATAAAAGTAAAATTGCAAGTTATTTGATTGTTCGTCATCCCCGGCACAACATGCGGAGAATAAGAAACAATCCCTGTCTGCATTTATTTGACTATTGTACTCGATTAAACAATAGTATTTTAGAATCAAAACAGACACTTAAAAGAAATACCGTCCAGAGATACAAGTAAGTTTGCAAACCATAACAGATTTCTAATTATTTAGTATTTAATTAATCTTATGTGTTATTGTCAAACTTATTTCGATATTTTCCTTCAAAGCTGTAACCGGAACGCAACCGAAACCGAAACCCGAATGAATGCTGAAGAGCGAAACCAAAACTGAAACACTTGACAAAACCGATACCGAAACCGGAAACTTATATTGATTCGGTTTCATTCTTTGTGTAAAGCTATGCTCACCGAATGCATGCCCACAACAGATATTTGCTAATTCCATTTCGCCTATTTCTCTTCTTAAATTTCCTATTGACCCTTCAAAAAGATTTTCAATTTATTTGCAAGAACAACAGTGCCGAGCGACTGTGACTGTTTAGGTTTTAAGGTGCATGCAAATGTAAATATTCACATACAAACAAATGCACATATGTACAACATACATATGTACATAGCATGTAGCTTTTGTAGCTACATAAGTACTGTTGAACTCACTCACCGTTTTGTGTAGTTTTTGATTTTGCCAAGCTAACCAACAAACCCAACCAATATATGTGCCTACATATGTATGTTTATGCTAGATATGTAGATATCTGTGGCCAGTACAGGAACAATATTACTATTAGTCCGATAGCGTCATATGAAACGAATCGTTGCTATTTGTTGTTTGTTGTACGCTGAATGTAATGTATTAGAATAAAGAAACAAAATACAATAGGTTAAAAAATACAGTTTTGAATAAAAGAAGTATGGTAAATACTACTTATTTACCTTACCTACTGTTTCTAAGTTTTTTATATTTTTAGATAAATTGAGTTCGGTCAAATGCGAAAACTTATATCATATTCAAATCCAACATGATAGCTGTTATAATTATTTGAAAACATTAAAGCAAAGAATTTGTTACGTCAGAAGATCGAGTGTTTCTTTTTTGTCAGATCTGAAAGATATTTAGAACCCTGGTGCTCTCGTAAGACAATTTTACTTAAAAATTTAGCAGCAAATTAAAATAATTTCATATTTAATAATAGTTAATGGCGCATAATCAAATAGCTAAAAATAAAGTGTACTTACTTTAACTAAACTAACTAAAGAATTTGTTACGTCAGAAGCTCGAGTGTTTCTTTTTTTGTCAGATCTGAAAGATATTTAGAACCCTGGTGCAAATTAAAATAATTTCATATTTAATAATAGTTAATGGCGCATAATCAAATAGCTACAAATAAAGTGTACTTACTTTAACTAAACTAACTATTGACTACTATGATTAAGAGCCTGTAAGTTCTTATTTAAAAAATCATGTTTTTTAAGCAACTTTGATATTTATGCTACATTTCTGTATCGCTCTAGTACATACATATATACATATTAATAGGATATCCATATGCATGTATTTATGTATTAATGTAGATATTTATTGTTTTTATAAGTTTGCATCCTCAAGTACAGCTGATTAGCTTTGTTTTCCTCTTTTTCTCTTTTGTTATCCCTAAAGTATTTTATCTAATTTTTTAGTTTGTTGTTGTTTGTTTCTTTATCGATAAATTTCCAACATCAATGCTTTTATGTTCAACAAAACTTCAGTCATTACTTCATTGAAATCAAAAATCGTAGTTCGATTTTTCTCATCATTATCATCATCATCATCATCAGTAACAACATCATTATTATCATTCGCCAATAACAACAGCAACGTCATTATCAATATAATCGTATCATCAGCTGTTGTACTTAAGCACCTCGATGCGGCGGCAATGCTGACGGCGACAACAGCATGCAGGCAGGCAGCCAGCCACAGCAGTAGCTTTTTGTTTCCTCTGAGCTTGACTCAAAACGCGCTCATAACACAAATCATTCGTGTTTGTACCTTCGGTGGTAGCAAAAGTGTGCGGCGCATATACAAATCAACCAAAACAACAGCAACAAAAAAACAGCGGCAGCAATCCAATAACAACAGCCAACGATGTATAAAATAAATGGCACAAACAACATTTGACAGCATTTTACCTATTTGAAACAAAAAAAAAATAAAGAGTTTATAATAAAAATTGTCGCAAGTGAGCAGCAGCAGATGTTGTTAAAAGCTAAAAGCCGGTGAAGCGGAAACGAGTAAAATAAAATTTAAAATGTGTGAATGAATAGAAATACAAAAGTTTACATTCAATTATAGTATCTGTATACTAACTAAAAATATTCTTTGATACTTATTTAGCATGACTTCCAATTAAATTCCATTTACAAATGGTTTGTGTTTGCAACAATTTCCTACAGGGTCATTGGAACGCGTCATACGCGATGTGCGCGAGTGAAGAAATGTCAACAATTCCTGCTGCACATTTCTGTGTAAATATATAAGGGATTCAGTGTTTATAACTCGCAAGTGTCAATGACAAAAATGAAATACTCGCTTTGGTAAAAAAAAAAAAACAAAAAAGAGATAATAGAAAATTGCAAACAAAAATATAAGAGAGAAATACCGTCAATATAAAAAAAAATGCATGCTTGAAGTAATAGTTTCGAAAATTAATATATTTTATTTAAATAAAAAGTGTTTTACTTAGTTTTTTATCTCTTGCCAGTCATTAACACGCGTGATGCAAAATGTTCTTGATTATTTAAATCACATTTTTTAGTGCTCTCATAAATAAGGTTTTGTTTTTACTTTGTGTCTGTCGTTTGCGAATTTTATTTAAAAGATAATAACAAAAACTACTACAAAAGAAAAAAATGGAAGTGGAAACGTTATTTTCTTGATTTCGTGTGAATTATATTTTTCTTTTTACCGCCGCACTCATCACTGTAAAATTAATTTAATAAAATATTCTGAAATTCCAGCACGTTTGCGTTGCACACCGCGCTGCTGCTGGGAAAATCTGCCAAATAAAAACTTTAGCTTTTTTATACAAAAATTGTGCAACAATTACATTTTTTTTTTACCGCCGAAAGCAACAAAAAACAAAATCTACAAAAATTTAATTTAAAAAATAATCAAAGAAAAGTTTAAAATTGCAGTAGTTACCTTTTGGGCATCTCTAACTTCTTATACATATGATAATATCCAGTGAGATTACAAAGAAAGGTTTGTGAATTTCTTTAACACTTAAACAGGAAGCTATTAAACATATAAGTATGTACAAGCAAATGTCATAAAACCAGTACAGCTACAGGGCGAAGACTTAAAATTTAGTCACTCATGTAATGGTCTTATACATATTACCGTAAGCTTTATTAATAGAAACCAAAAACGATATTCATAACCAAGAGGGGTCTCGAGCCTACGTAAAGAGAAGAAAGAAACCAACAATCTTTTGTTCAAAACATTTAGATGGCTGATTGGACTGATAAAAAGTTCAAACTATTTTAGACCAACATTAAAATTTCGTTGTATGAAAGCCAATTTTTGAAATTCTAATATTTTATAATAAACAATGAGATCGATTACTCCGAGAATTTCAAATATACTATATTGTTGCCCACAATTTTTGGCGCGTAACGCAAATTCCTTTCCACGTAAGCATGCGTGAGCGTGATATAATTTTCCACATGAGCATACGTGAGCGTGATATAATATTATAATTTCTACGTGAACATTAGTGAGTGTGTTATAGCTCTCACGTGATTACGCGTGAGTTGGAATCACATTATCCTTCAAAAATTTAATTTTAATAGGGTATAGCGGGGGAGAGGTGATGACCCCGGTCCTTTATTTTCGGTTCGTAGTTCTACACATTAAGTCTAGTCTTCAAATTGTTAACAAATAGATTTTAATCGATTTTAGTACAAAAATATCTCCGCTTTTGTAACACTTTTTGTATTTCATGAAATTTTATGGACCTGACATTGTTATGATGATATCGAAAATGTCAGATAATAATTATGACGGAGTATAATTGATAAAAGAAATATGAAGATCTTATATTTTTTTACATATTTAATGCTTCGTTGTATATATGTATACTTTTTTATATTGCTGTGAATGAAGCGAAACCGAAACGGTCTATTATTTTACTGAAATCTAACTGGAATGGGCCCGGGCGCGAGGGGATGCCCCTGCTTTCCCCTCTCCTCAGACCTGAGTACCAGTAAAAAAACTAAAAAAAACTACCTTTTTAAATGAAAAGATTCGTCACTTGCAAAAACTGCGTAGATTTTGGAATTATCGCAAATAGTGCATATGGTGTCTACATATATGTTAGATTTTCAGGAATCTATCACTTTTGACTCAATGAATTTGTTGTTTTGAAGTTTGCATTATCTTTTAAAACGAGTTCCGGAGATATTATCGTTTAGTTTTTTCCCTTTTATTAAATATCATATGTGTACAAATATCGTATGTAAATATTTGTGAGCCCGTATCTATGTCAAAAGATAATCACTATATATGGATATTGAAGTGAACTACATCAATTGACCATTGAGATAATATAATGAAAAAGCAGACAAAAAATGAAGATGAAATTCGAAAGAAATTTAGGATAAAATCAACAACAACAAAAAAACATAAAAGTCATAAAAAAATGACTGCCAAAAAGCAAAAATAAATTTATGAGTTATAACTGAAGAAAAAGAAGTAAAGAAGAAGAAAAAACTAAAATGTTACAACAATCAAGACATAATTTCGTCCAGAAGATTAATGAGGAATTGAGAAAAAACTTGCAATTGCTGCGAGTTGTTTGTGAGAGCTTTTGATAGCCAAATTGGCAAACAAGTAGCTATAGAAGTCAAAACACATAAAGCAGTTTTGGTTGCTGTTAAATACACATACTTGAATTTAAAAATTTATAATCATTTTAGTTAAGATAAAAGTAAAATGGATGGCTCAAGTGTCTAAAAACTATTTATAACTATTTAAAATTAAATAACGAAAAATTTATGACTTTAACTAAAAAATTAATTTCAGCTTCTTGATTTGCCAGGTTGAAATATTTTATTTGCACATATTTTCTGTAATAAAACTAATATTTCACGTGTTTTGTCAGGTTATATATTAAACGAAGTAATACTTAAGTACATACACTTGGCGCTTTCAATTTTATGATATAAATATATTGAATGGTTTCCACTTTTTGTAATGTGGGCCATTTTGAATACATCAATGAGAAGCTCCAGTAACCTGACGAAGGAGACTATCGACCCATTTCGGATCATCTTCTACTTCTTCTTTTTTAGTGGCACAAGAGCCCATGGAGGGTCTAGACCGAACTTTTCACAATCATTCATGTTAGGCACAGCAGCTCACCAAACTACCAACTACGCCACTTTCCGATCTGATGACACAATTCTGATCTAGTAATGACAAATATCATTTTCCGTTCTCTATAAAAATGTTATTCATTCATCAACAATTTCCCTCCAACTAATACCCCTACATACAGTTTTTCTATTTTTCAATCGGACATACTTACAATCTAATTTTCCGTAACTTATTTATACAGGGTCAAAACTATAGACCAGCTCTTAACTAACCAGAATATTGGAAAACTTATGAATTATTTATTTACTTATTTTCGACTATGATCAATAGCTGAGCCATTGAACGTTCAGTGAAAATAATTAAAATAACATAATATCGAATTTTGAAGCTGTGCCACTCGAAAAGCTGATCTAAGGTGTGAATTTTCCCGATATTCATAAAAGTACCAATATCTCAAAAATGTTTACTTATTATATATTTTGATATTCTGGTCAGATATGGTCTATCAGCCCTCCAAGGAATGACGTTGACTTTTGGAACACCCTGTATAACACTTTTGGTTAAACAATGCGTACTTTACTAATGATTACTCAATATAAATTGTTAAAATTTGCCCAATCTAGTCACAAAATTGTTAAATTAGCAATGCCAACAAATCTAGGGAATGTTGTGGTTAAATGTTGCATCTCTCTTTAATATGGGTAGATAATTGCTGTTATTTTTTTAACTATTGACTTGATTTGTAGGTTAAATAAGTAAAGTTAACTCACAAATTATTTGGCTATTATTTAAAGTTTTTATTGTAGAAATGAGGATGTCCAAATCCCAAATATTGTATTTAAATACTTGTTTTTAAAATTGTGATTATTTGTGCTCAATAGTGATTTGTGTTGATGATTGATATTCTCTATAAAATGTCATTCATTCATCAACAATTCCCCTCCAACTACTACCTCATACTTTTACTACTAAATAAATAAAATTTACCACTCGCAAATGAATTGAAAACACCAAGAACAAAAAAAAAGCAAAGTAATAAAATCAAATCAATTAAAGATTGCATTTTTAACTTTACTCTTTTTAATGTTGCAACAACCTTTGTTTCTGCTGTCTCCTGGTGTTCTAACATAATTGATTGTGGTAAAGAAACTTCAGTTTATAAAAAATACAACAAGTTAAAAATATCAGAATAAATTTAACTGAGACAAAATAAAACAACAATTAATTTTCTGGTTGGATAAAAAGAAAACCACAGAGGGAAAACTTGATCTCCAAATGTATTTTTTAATTCAATATTTCACAAATTTTGCACTAAGTACATAATTATGATATTGTAATATAATATTGTAATAATATACATTGGCCTGCTGCGCAGAATGTTCGGGGTTCAAATCTCGGCACAGGCAGTTCAATGAGTCAATGTGTTTTTCTTGTTAAAATTATTACCGATTCAACTCCATCAGAAACATTGTATTTTGGTTTGCCAGTTTTTTTCTTATTTTGACTGTCAGTAATTGGATTTTCTTTTTACTATTATATGCATTTGACTACATACTAAAAAGTTGTGACCACAAACGTTATTGAATTAAGAAATCAATTAGCGCCAAATTGACTTTAATATACTTATATTATTTTAATTTTATCTGTTTGTATATTGAGCGCGTAAATGACATTTTCGAATTGTAAGTTCAACACAATACATAATCACCAAAAAAAAACACGTATGCAAACAACTGCACACATATCCAATATCTACGTAGTGTATGTATGTATGTATATAAAAGTGTCAATTCAAATGAGAAAAAATAGTAAAATTTAATATTGCTGTCTCTGTGAAGCACGTATTGGAATGATCTACTTTTATTTAGTTGAACTAAGTTTTACTAAATTACTTATTTAAATATTTGCATGTACATATGTATATGTACATAAGTGTGTACTTTCATATCACAAAATAAACAATTTTCTTTTTAAACCGGACAAAAAAAAAGAAAAGTAGAAATTAAATTCCATCATTGACATGTGTATTACAATGAAATTACGAATGAAATTTTAGTATCACATCAGTAATTTAATTCAAGCAAACAACTATTGCGCGTTAATAATTAAAAACAAATACATTTATACATAGATATAAATAGATATGTATGTACGTTTTAGATATGTGCATACATACTTACATACATATCTACAATAAAAATATTGATTATCCCTTTTGTAAACATCTCTGCTTCATTTGTGTTACTTAAATTTCAATGTAAGAAGTGCATTGTACTTCGTTGCACTTCCATATTCATTCCAGTGTAGCGAGTAATGTATAGGTATCCACAATTTAAAACATCAATAGCAAGAGACAGCAGTATCCATTTGTTTATTCAACTCAGTTCAAGCCAAGCCTGAAATAAAACGTATACAAACACAATTTCGTAGTGATCCGGTATTTTTTGGACCTATCAATTGTAATATGCTTACCTCATTTTAGTTGGAATCTGAGTGAAGACGGTATAGGACTCTTACCTTGTGCGACGTGAGAAAATTACAAAAAGTTTCGTGAAAAAAAACTTTCTACATGGCACCACCTCTTGGCAGGCAATGGCAAACCTAAAAGAGTAAAAATTGCCTGTGAAAAGCTTTTCAATTCGCCGTTCGGATTCGGCATAAAACAGTAGGTCCCTTCCATTCATGTACAAAAATAACACGCACAACATGAGTGGATGCGAAAAGCTTGGCCTTTGGCGCTACATGCGGTCATAGTCGACACTGATAAACTGAAGTTCATTGTGGTAAAGGCATACCACTTTCCACAATGGCTGTCTATCCCTTTATCGATGTCCTGTGTGATTGCATTCCCTCTCTGATTCTCCCTCCTTCTTTCTCCAACCTATCAATCTTCCATTTAACACAATGCTCTGCATTCATAGGTGTACACCCTGAGTGTTGAATTTATACATTAAAAAAAAAAAAAAATACTGTAGGTCCCTTCCGTTCATGTACAAATAAAGGAATTTTTTTTCTAGACAGCTGTCACTTGATTTATGCTCAGTTTGGTTTGCCATTTCAAAATGAATAGACCTACGCCCGAACAATGTTTGCAAATTATTGAAATTTATTATCAAAATTCGTGCTCTGTGAAAAATGTGTGTTATCGCAAAATTGTCGTCAGCGACGATGTTCATTTTTGGCTCAGAATTTCCGTATTTGGAGTGAAGACCAGCCAGAGCCAGCAGCTATCAATGCACCCCGACAAATGCACTGTTTGGTGCGGCATCATTGGGCCGTACTTCTTCAAAGACGATGAAGGCCGCAACGTTACGGTCAATGGAGAAAGGTACCGTACTTGTGTAACTTTTCTGAAAATTTCCAACATTGGGCAAAAGCTACGCCTACTTCCCACACATGTGAAATATCAAAGGAAATAGTGAAGCAAATGGAACCAAATTTTCAAAATGTTTTTTGCTTCCGCTGAAAAAATTTATAAATGCATGTTAGGGCTTTTCAAGTTAAGGGAGTGATTAATCTGTTAATATGATTTTCTATGATTTTATTTTAGTAACCATTTATACATACAGGTACATAATGAAACAAAACACAAAAATATTTGTGGAGTTACAGTTTTTGTTTCTATAGGCATTACAAGCTAATGATTGCAGCTTCAACCAAACGACTGCTAAACTGAAAAGGAATATCTGGTGAAAAAATCAGATTTGACTCTCATGTATTGCATTGAAAATATTAATAGATGATTAAAATATTCACATAATTGTTCTATGTACGCAAATAGCAACATAACATTTCATATGTAAAGTGAAATTATAATATTGATAGAAAAATATTGAACCGAAATTGGGTCAATACTATTTATGAAGTTAATTACAATTGCATGTTGTAGCCTTCTGAATTGTGAAATTTTTAGATAGGCAGGTACTTATACACTGACTAACTCACTTACTGACTTATGCTTACTTGCTGCTTGACTGCTAGACTCTAAATTAGCAATTAATCAAATTATTAAAAAGCTTATTTACTCCTTTGCGTAGATGGATGGAAAGATCGAAAATAATTTCATATTCCTTAAAATTAAATCCAATTTTTATTCATCAAATTTGTATTAAATAAAGCAGATTCTTTAATTTATTATTTTTTTAAACTGCTGCTTATAATTTACCCTTATCTGATCTTCGAGTTTGAACTATGCATACAAAAACAGCAAAATTCATGACTTAAAACTAAATGTTTGTTGATTTTCTTGTGCTATAATTTCTTTTCATTTTTCTAGGTTAAAAAAAGAATGAATATCAATCGCTAGCACTCAAGAAACAGCAAATGAGATGCTTTTCTCTTCCGATTAAAATCTGCTTGTTATTTTTTGACTAATGCGCGAACATAAATTCGTAGATAAATAAATTTTGAACATTTTACATACATACAGGTAACCCAAGTTATAAGTATTCTACCAATAATTTAAATTTTTTACTATTAAATATTTTGTTTTCAATTGCCTCAGGTCATACTCTAAACCATGTAAATTATTTTCTTTTCCGTAGTTTGGGGGCATGAAAGCGCACAGATAAGTTGCGTGTAAAAGAAATGAGTAAGAATAAGATACAATTTCTATAGACATAAACTTAAAAATTAAAAAAAAAAATTTATTAATTTATAAATTTCATACATATGTAAATACTCAAATATGTTGAGATACGCTCACATGAGTGTATCATAAAAACAAAAATGTCTTAAACCCAACTTCTTTGTTATTGCACCTTGCACACTCTGTGTACAGGGTCTTAAGGTTTAACTAGATCAAAAGAAAACCAATAGCAATGGTAAATTACAAACTAGAAAGTTTCCCACTTTTTTAAACTTCTGCAGCCCACATACGCCTCAATGAATGCCTGAATGCACCACTGCTTAAAACCAATATATCCACCTTAAACACTCTCCGCATCAAGCAGACAAAGACGTCGTCTCAAGAATCTCATTTAGATCTACCAGATTCTTTCTTTGAAGCTTCTTCCACACCAATTGCTCATCCTGAGCGATGTAAATAGTTAGTTACTACCCTGTAATTTTTTAATATTAAATTTGATACATGATCGATTTAACTTTGATTACCCTGAACTGTGGAAATGTCATAGTTATTCAAGTCATTGTGTTTTAAGAATATCACTCTTTGTTGGATGCACCATTTCTTGTTCTTGTAAAAAATTTTTTTTTTTTTTTAGTGTATTACACACAAGCAATTTCTTCTAAATATTTAAATTCATTCATATATTGAAAAACATACATACGAGTATAAAACGTGGCCAACTTTTTCAGTGCTCAAAACAGTATAGAGTATAAAGTTGAAAAACGATGCAAATATTACTTATACATAAAAGTACACATAAAGGGTATACCTGCTAAATAAAATCATCAGAAATGTAGTAATTCAGCCAATCAATTTTAATGATTAAAACAAACTAAAATTTGTAGGATTTAGTTACTTATATTAAAATTACATTAGTACATACTTTACAATTGGCCTTGAAACTTATTGCATAATAGGTTTGATCCCAAAAATTTTTAAAACGAAGCGAAAAATATTAATTGGCATGATGGTCTACAATCAAAAGGCAAATTTGGAAGTTTGGTAGCACTGTTTTGGAATGAAATGAGGGAATCCTCGCAACAAAAGTTCTTCCCGATAAATATTGCGGCTTATTTATTTGTTCAACCTTCAAATTGATCTGGATAATAAAATAGGTGTGTTTTGGTAAAAATTAAAAATGAATAAATTTAAAGCGTTATTTAGTTCCAGAAGTTAAGATTTCGATGAAATTGAACTAAATAAAGGTTTAATTATAATTTTTAATAATATTAGATGGGTCGTGGAGTTCAGTGCAGTACAGAGGAGAGCAGACTTGTTCGTCAGCTCCGAGACAAAGGAAAAACCTACAAATTCATCAGCATTTCGTTACAAATGCTTTCAAGCCAGAAAAAGCTATTGAAACGCATGGAGCACCTAAAAAAACTTCATTAGTGACCGAAAATCGTATCGTTACATTATCTAAATGCGACCCGTTCAATTTGCCCAGATCAATTGCAAGCGAAATTGGGAATGTTATATCATCACGAACCGTTCCAAGACGATTAGTAAGCGCAAATCTACCCGGTAGTATTGCTCGCAAAGTTCCTCTGCTTAGAACTGTAAATTTGAAGAAGAGGAAAAATTTAGTCCTTGAGTGGCCAAGTCAATCCCCAGATCTAAATCCTATTGAGAACATCTGGGGAGAACTTAAACGCCAAAAAAAACCATAGTTATGGGGAAATTATTATTATTATATAATATTGCATGACATAAAAATTTAAATTTATAGTGACAATCATCTGGAAGTGCAAAATGAAGTATAAACAAATTAGAACTAAAATTAAACATTTTCCAAACTTTTCGTAAACATTTTCAAAACATAAAATAAACAAGTAAGCTAATGTGAAGCACAAGACTATAAATATAACAATTATTAAACATCCAATCATAAAAATTTGAACAACATGATATAATTGACTATTTTCTATTACAGCGAAGAAAATAATAAAGCTAGTTTATTTTTTTGAATTGCACAGCGTTATTACAAGATCTTAAACTATTAGGAAGTGCGTTCCAAAAACAAAGAACAGAGTGAACAAGAAACTGCCTTTCAGACGTTAAACAAGAAACACGAAAACAGTTAATCATATTAGTTCAGTTGGATATAGAAAAGTTTAATCTCGAAAACAAATAACTGGGTTCTGCATTACATATAATCTTATGCAACAATAAAAGCGTTCGATAGTTCAGCAAGTTATCAAAGGTTAAGCCATGGATTGTTTTAGCATACTGGGAAACATGATCTCTTCTTTTTAGTCCAAACTCATAACGAACAATGTTATTGAAAAGAATATTTTATTTATTTATTTTTTGAAAAAAAAATATGTTCAAACCTATTATTTTGTCGAGGTGTGTATATATATGTAGGTACATTCTGCACGCATTTACAGCTCGTTTAATGGTTGGTCAGTTAACGTCACACAACAGTAAATACCGCTTCAGATATTACAAATACTGGCATACACAAACACACAGAAGCATTGCTCCTTTTGGATGCCACCAAGTTTGATGTTTATACTGTTGTTGTTGTTCGCTTTTAGATTTTACATGCTAATAGAGTTTCTAGCTATCTATACTCACATATAAAAAATTAACCCTCTACCGTCCAATTTTTTGTTGTTGTAATAAAAAATTGTGGTCGCTGTGGTGTAGTAGTAGTGCGTTGGACTGCTACGCAGAGTGTCCGGGGTTCGAATCTCGGCACAGGCAAAATCAAAAAAAAAAAATTGAATTAATAATTTTTCTACACCACCTCTTGGCAGGCAAAGGCAAACCTACAAGAGTAAAAATTGTTATGAAAAGCTTTTCACTTCGCCGTTCGGATTCGGTATTAAACTGTAGGTAAAGTAATAAAAAATTCATCAATAGGAAATTTTGTGGTGCTGAACACAAATCTGAAACCCATTTTTCAGCTGCAAGTCAAAAAAACTTTCTAGGTATGAAAACGGATAACAGGCGGTGTTCACTCGGAGGCATCTATTATCGCATGTGTTTTTTATGTATATTTCAAAACCAATACAAAAATAATAAAATATATTTCATTCCACTTTACAACGAATTTTTTTTTTTACATATTCTGAATTTTACAAATTTCACTTTTACTTGTTATTTTTAATCCACTTCACACTTTCTGAGTTTAAGTTCATAATAGTAACTTCGAAATAAAAGAAGATAAAGGTTTGAAACAAAAAAAAATGAACAAGTCTAACATTTTTTAAACAGATTTTACAAGATCGATGCATAATAGTGTTTAATTTATTTTAATTTTGCTTTTGCGCGTCCGTAGGCGGTTTTGGACGGTAGAGGGTTAAACTTTTCTGTTGGTATAATTCTATTTGCTAATATTAAACGCTTTGCCGAAACGCCTATGGCTACATGTTTTTGTTTTTTTTTTTTCATTCCATTTTTTACGTTTGCTGTTGGTCAATGTTTAACCATTTTGTTGTTGTAAATTGTAAATTGTTTTAATATTGTTGATTTATGCTGACATGACTGCCACAATTTCAAGTTTAAAGTCGATTTTTCAATCCGATTGTTATTGTTATTGTTTTGTTATCTTTGTTTTCATTCACAAATGTGACTGTGTCAAATGCGATTTCATTTTACATATCATATATCTTCGTATCAAGTGTAATCATACATACTAAGTATACCTAGTATATATTTTCTACGAAATTGCGGTGTATACTTAAGCTGTTATAATAAAATTAATCACACATCATTAAATCAAACCAGCAATTAATAACAACAACGGTTGCGATTGCGCAAACATTTTAGTAGTCGTATGAATGACTTGAGTGTAGATGCGCAGTTAAAGATACAAACATTTCCAGATACAAACAAATTTTGTTTTCTTTTTAAAGTAAACTTTAAAATAAAATTAATCAAATTGTTTATTTTGTCAGTGATTCTTCCAAGTCTTTAAAAATTACTATTAAAAGCGGTGAATGACAATTAAATAAACAGAGTCCAATTTACTTTGAACAAATACGTTTTTTTAAAAAATAAAAATGGGCTTTAATCATTGTTTCCTCTTATCGCTTTATTTGCATAGACATATCGCTGCCTTAATTTGTAAAACACCTAACACGCATTTAGCAAACTTTTCAGTAGAAGCAAATCACATTGAACCTCTAATATTTTCAGTATTGTTTTCAAAATATTGAAATTTAAAGTTGAAAAAAGATGTAAGTTCTTGATGCATGCCTCTTAAATTTTAGGCTGAGATGCAGATGGATACCCTCCATCAAAATCTCCCTTTAATAATCCATCAAATTCTCCGTTTTGAAAAATTTGATGTTAGGGCTTTTGCCAATTAAGGCAGCGGTATGTACGGTATGTACACATACCTATGATTATAAATATACTAAGTACATACATACATTTCACAATCTCCATTATGTACCTACCTATACGTCGAAAATGTTAAATTGAAATTACTCAAGTAAAAATCAATCATATCAATTCTGGAGTTTCCATGCCCTCTTTATTTTCTATAAATTAAATTAACATTTCATTTTTAATGGATACAAAAAATACAACATCTCTTGGTTTCATCGAATTACCTTACAATTACATATTTAATCATCTAATATCCGCTTATCGCTAGAAAATGTGGTACTCATTTCCAAAGATAAATGTACATATGGTATGTATGTAGCAACGAGGTAGGTAGAAGGGGCTAAAAATTCCCCGCACACATCTACTTTAAAATATTATTATGAATAATTACAGAAATTATTTCATGTTTTAGCTTTCTGTTTTTAATAAAAATAATTTATTTTAGAAAAAAAATAGCTCGCCATATTCAGAAATAGAGAAAGATTTGAACGGCTCTAAATATGCAATACAAAACAAAATATCTCTTATGAATATGAAAACTGAATACCATTAGAAATTATGTAGTGGAATTTTATAGCTTTTAAACTTGGGAATAGAATAGAGCTGAGCTACAAATCCAAGGTTGGAAGAAGAATACCATCACAGATAAGTTTTCAGCTAATGAAGTCGAAGTAATGATTTTTAGTCCTTGGCTATTCCACTAGTTTTTATGTTAAATACTGCAACATACCATAAATACTTCTCCCTCCTTCTCCATCCCACCTATCAATCTTCCTTCCAATCAAAACAATGCTCTGCATTAATAGGGGTACTGTATGTGTGTTTAAAAACAAATGTATGTATTCTACAAATAATAATAGAATAAAAACAAATAAAAAAAAACCTGATCAAAATACTATATCACACCCAACAAATTGCAATTCTTTCGGACAGAACAAATTCTTACACAATTAGTTGTAAGCTAATTTAGGAATAAATGTTTAAATGATTTATCCTACGTTATAGGGTCCCATGATACGGAACTATAGAGAGAGGTGATGGAAAGTCATGTTCATTCATACGCTTCTGCTATCTACTAGGCAGCTAAAACGCGAACTCAGGAAGGAAAATGAGATGTAAGGTGTAAAGTTCTCAAGGTAGCTGATAGATATATAATTTCAAAAGCTTCAAACTTTTCATTAAACAATACCAAAATAACCTTATACCATAATAAGTATATATTAGTACCTATTCTTAGAGGTATTCTTAAATCAGGAAAAAAGTTTTTTTTTTTTTTTTGTTTTGGCATTCCATTCAATGGAATTTTTCGGTTATCACATATATCATAAACACACATACATATATCACGCCCATGTTTTAACCTTATTTTCAGAAATCTCTACGTTATGGAAACTTAGATAAAAATTAAATCGCTTTTCTATTTCCAGATCTTTAGTGCTACGGCTAGACTTTGATCTATAAATAAAAGATGAGTCAGGATGTAATGAATTATTGAAAGGAGAAGACGTTCCCGAAAAGTGATGTAACAGAAAGATCACACAATTTTTTTTCTAGATCTTTCTAAAACTGTTCACTGTATAACTTCCTACGTCATCCCTAGTAATAACAACTGGTAACAAACAATTATATTTGGTAAGCAAATATGAAGTATAAACATATGTATGTAAATAGTAATTTGGATTGAAAACAAAAATTCAAACAAATTTCAAGATGATTATGATCAAAATGATACACAGAATATATGACACACAGCAAATATGACAAATATTCAACAAAAATAAAACAAATACGCCAGTAATGAATACAACCAAATTAGGTAAGAGGGGTGCAGTAGGCAAATGAGATGAAAAAAAGAGAAATTAGACTAAAAATACATTACTTAGTTAGTAGAGTGTAGAGTGCACAGTGGGCCAATGCAATGCTAGATACTCAAAACGCACCCACAACATGCGCTAATGTAAGTAAAAGCAAGTGAGGAAGAAGAAGACAAGATGCGTTTGCCATTGACGGAGAAAACTGGAAGATACATATTCTGGAGATTGTGGGTGTCACACGCCTCATTGCATGTACGACTACATATGTATCTATACATGTATGTAGTATGTATGTGTGTCAGCATGTATAGGTAAAGCTGATATGCAAAGTAGCAAATATTGTGTTACCTACCGTTTGTATGAGTACAAGTACATATGTACATACAATACATATGTACATGCATAGAAATATATTTATGAGATACTTACTGCATCTGCTGTTGTAGTTAAAGCGAAGAACATTCACGTTTTGTCTTCATTGTAAGACAGTTTAAATTTCTTATTTTTGGAAAAAACTTAATACTTTTTGTTAAACAAATTGTCTATCTTTGAAATAGTTCAGCATCTCTGCTATAGAAGAATTAAACAATTAAATAAAATTTTGTTTAATAATTTAGAAACGTAATATTTTTTATAAACGTTACAATATTTACGATGTTTTATTACTTTTCCTCGACACACACACAAATATACTATATTAAAATTTCATTCATTTGTTTACAGCGAAACAACAACAGCAACAGTAATAGCGCTACAAGAACAGCAAAGCCTAATAATTTTACGAGTATACCTCAAACTGATAAGAATTTCTAAGAGCGCAAAAAGGTTACAACTGAAAACGTACTTACAAAATAAAAGTAAAAACAGAACATGAACTGGAAAATATTTGCGTATAAGTAAGCGATAAAATTAAAGAAAACAAAATTGAAAAAAAAAATAATTCATAATTAACAAAAGGAATTTTGTGCCGCACGAAAAAGCACGCAAACAAGTGGTCTTCGACGAAATAAAATACAACAATTAAGCTACGCAAAATTAATACAAAATAAAAAACAAAAACTGTGCATTTCAGATAATCGTACTTCGTCTAAGAACATTTTTTTAAAATTATTTTTTTATTATGATTTAAATGAAAGAAAAAAGTGTTTTTTAACTTAAAAGCATTGCAAAGTTTTGAATCAAACCAGCAAGTGTAAAAACGTAAATATTTTAAGTGAACTTATCAATAAAAATGCCCGCTTTGCCACCGAAATCACCTCCAACGCCTACAACACCCACAATATTTTTAACACCGCTGACGTCAACGCTAATTTCACCGGTAACACCCATCATCAACACACGCGACATCACTGGCACTACTTCGATTAGTCGTAGCAGCTCGCACCAGAACATCGACACCGATAGTGGTAAAAGTAGCTGCAGCCCGGCATTGCTCGATTGCAGCTTTGACAGCGGCATTGGAGTGGACGGCGAACACGGCAAAAACATGAAATTGCATAAGTGCTTGCAGCAGTGGAAGCGTATATTAATTGCGCTTGAGCGCGATAAGGAGACGTACCGAATGTTACGCGACCGTTTGAGGTAAGCTTTTGTATTTCTGGTTCGTTTTGTCATTATGATTTCTTTCATTACCAGCATGGGCTAACAAACGATGGAATCATTTAAATTCTAAATTTAGAAATACTAAATGTTTCCACCGTGTAGTCGCCGTGACGTAGTTGGTAGTGCGTTGGCCTGCCTCGCAAAGTGTTCGCGGTTACAAATACAATATATCACGTACAACATGAATGGATGCGAAAAGCTCGGCCTAGGCCCTCCATGTGCCAATAAAAGAAACTAAGAATAAAAATGTTTTCATTTTACCAATTTGAAATAAATTACAAGATTAAGTAAAACAGAAATGTAGCTCTTATCTACATTTAAAGTAATTTACTACTGCCGAAAGCGAAAAATTTATTTTTTGTTTTCTAGAAATCTATGATTTCTATCTGCCCCTATATTACACTTGGTATCTTTTACAAAGGAAGCTGCTAAGTAATAAAATTAAGGAATTCTTCAGAGATCAAGATCAAGTCAAAATTCTTTAGGACAATCTAAAAATATTTAATTTGAAATCAATCTAGATTGAAAGCCAAATCAAAGACTTCAAAATTTTAAATATCCACCAAGTATAAAACGAAAGCAATATGAAATTTTTCAGAAACGAAATCGAGTTCTTTGTGATCAAATCGTAAATGTCAAAACTCTGTCAAAACTACTCTAACTTCGCCCTCGAAAGCTCAAATCAATCTGACAAAACCTTTGACACCATTAAATTCCTTGGGCACTAATTAGGTTAGACCTGCCACGAAAACTTTATCCCAGATTTTTAACTTGCACAGTGATGTTATTGCTCTATTTAACGCGATTTAAAGCAATAATAAAATGTACCTAAATCGACTCTCGATGCGCAGATTTACTGTTCTCCTGTCTTATTATTTAAATAAAAACATTACTAACCTACATAGCTTCTCTTGACAATTTTGACGATCTCAAAACATACAAATTCCGATTTTGCTAAATAAAATGTATATTTTAACGCTACCTTTTAAAACTAAAAATATATCTATATATTATATATATATAAAACAAATGGAATTTATAATTCCATAACTCGAGAACGGAGCGGAGCGCCCGCTTTGGGGATTTTTTTGTTGGGAATATTTTGTTGTATTCGTAATTGTCAGGACAAGGAAGGGGCACCGCCCACACACTAAATCTATGTGCGCTATAACTTGACTCCCTTTTATGTGTTTAACTTTAGGCTCTATGTAACATATGGGCGGAATTGGACAAAGGGGCGTGGCATCGCCTATACACTACAATATTTCAAAATACTATAACTCGGCTCTCATTGAATATTTTGTAACGAATTAAGCACAGGGCTTAATGTGTTCAACTCTTAGCTCCATGTCACATATGAAGGTCGTTGGACAAAGGGCGTGTAGCCAATACGATTCAATACTTAAAAATGGTATAACTCGGCTCCTGTCGAGCATATTACAGGAAAATTTGGCCCATTGATTCTTCTGATCTATCGTCAAATCAACTATAGGCGGGATTGGACCGAGATGCCGCGCCCACTTTAGTTACAACGAAAACAAAGTCGTGAAATATATTTGTAATTCCATAACTCGAGAACGGGACGCCCGATTTCCTTTTTTTTTGTTTTTGTTGTGTTCGAATTGTCAGGAAAAGGTTTGGAAAATCACATAAGGAGCGTGGCACCGCCCACACACTACCTACACATCTATGTGCGCTATAACTTGGCTCCCTTTTATGTGTTTAACTTTAAGCTCCATGCAACATATGGGCGGAATTGGACAAATGGGCGTGGTATCGCCCATATACTGCAATATTTCAAAATGCTATATCTTGGCTCCATTTGAAAGATAAATGATGATGAATAAAGGATCCAAGTTATACTATTTTTAAGTATTGAATTGTACGGGCGGTGCCTCGCCCCTTTGTCTACCTACCTCGCTATGTGGCATGGAGCTTAGAGTTAAACATATAAAGCCCTGTACCAATCAAATCAATTTTAGGTGGTACGAAGTTCACCGGATTAGCTTGTTTAATATAAACTAAATATAATTTGTACAATACACAATTGTAGCAGTAGAACAATGTAAAAAAGTATATGTAAAGTAAATTTAGTAATTAATGTAGAAATTTGGTCATGAGTCATAGAGTCTTTTAATTGCATTTAATTGAAGTTATAAATATACTTGATGACTTCAACATAAATGCATAATAATAGATAAGACTAATATTATGGCTAGTAATTTTCCATTTGAAAGTATAGGTAGCGTAAGAAATTGAATCTATACAACAAAGAATGCAACTCATTAAATGGAATTGGCTTTTGCTGATTATAATCATAGAATACCCGCCATCCGCAGTGTCATGTGTAAACCATAAAATTAAAATTAGAAAATAATAATGAAAAAAAGAAAAGAAATATGAAATAAATCATGACTGAAAATTATTTATCCAAACCGCATAAATTAGCATCACGAAGAACAATCACCACACATAAAACCCAACAGCTGGAAAACTAAAACTACATAATATCACAAACTGAGCAAGGTATAAGGCAAAAATGATTGCCTTCATATACTAGAAGTAACACTGCGTGTGTCAGTTGCCAACATCATTTGCAGCAACATCTCAGTGCTGCTGCTGCTGGCGATGATGATAGAAACATTAAGTTTAACCATAATCTACAACGAGTATATGATGAAGAAAAACAAAAAGCAGATCATTGAATTTAAAATTTTTACATGCCAGAACTGACAGCAACGAATGACAACTTTGGCGGTTGCGGCGAAAACTTTGACTGCTGCTATGCACTGGAATAAATCAACAATGACAGTGTTAGAGTCAGCAACAGCATCAGCGATAGAATCAACAGCAACAACAGAACCAAGATCGTACGGTTGAATTAAATAAATACATACCTACCAAGGGCGTAACTAGCGGGGTGGGAGGAGGGTGACGTTACACAAATCTAAATTTTTATAAAATTGTTTCCGCCGAAATTTTATAAAAAAGTGGATAGTTTGGACAGGGTTCCCACCTAGGCTGCTGGCTAAAGTAATATTATATACTTTCAAGTCAGCTTTAAAAAATATCGAAATTCACTTTATAAAATGTAATTTAAACATTACTGAATTCTTACTAGAAAAATGTATAATTGATGGGAAAATAATTGAATTTTTACAATGAAAATGAAAAAAAGGTCATTATACAATGTCCTATTGATATTTAAATCTATATGACAGAAATTATGTGATTAAAATGATTTGACAAAATGTATCATTAAAGCAAAATTAATGTAAAATTGATATGAAACCATTAAATAACTTTGCTATTTGTTTAATAAATATAATTTTATTTCAGTAAAAATCAACACACGAACAAGTGTTTCGTAAATGAAATTCCTTCAGCAAGTTTTGCTAATTTGCTAACTGCATCAGTTTTTGAGACTTTCGCGAAGTCGGTTGCAGACTGATTGTCGCTGGGGTCGCTCAGACATTTTAAAAGTCGTCTGCAACACTAACAACGTAATCGGTTGAACAATCAAATAAATCATTTATTCATAATTATTTACACTTTTTAATGAACTTTTTCCAATACTATTAAAAAAATTCAATACGGTTACTAAATTGATACGGTTCTCACAATTGAGAAGTATTTTCAGTCTAAATTTATAATGGTATAGCCTGAGTGCTTGAGTCCTGCATCCATCCATCCATGCTTACAGTCTTTTTACATTTTGAGTGTTAAATTTACTTAAGATAATATCAATTTTACATGTAAAACGTAATAAGAACATTTTTAATGTAACTTTAACATTTTTATTTGATATTACAATGTAAAACGGATAATGATTATTTTTATAGTTTTAATGTAAATTTAACACAAAACATATCAGACTGATAT
Source organism: Palloptera scutellata (assembly GCA_958295655.1). Classification (NCBI taxonomy): domain Eukaryota; kingdom Metazoa; phylum Arthropoda; class Insecta; order Diptera; family Pallopteridae; genus Palloptera; species Palloptera scutellata. The sequence continues at coordinate 62,849,374 of OY282451.1, read as the reverse complement.
TTTTTACCATAAAATCTCAATTTTTGGTTTTACAGTGAAAATGCCGTTACAAAAATATAAAATTGATATTGAACTTTTTTTTTGTTTGAGTGAAATGTCGTAGTAAATGCTGCTAACAAATATTACGTGGTATTTAAAATACAAAAATTATTGTAGAAACGTTAGAATTTTCGGTAAAATAAAAAATCAGTAATAGATTTTAAAAAAAACCTACCTGAAAATCACAGAAAATTTAACGAAACTTGCATACATCTGCGTTCTGTTTTTTTCGACAAGCAGTACCCCTGAAACCCCCCTCTAAGTACAGCCTTGATACATACAACCATACATATTTCTGTTGTTGGTACACAGAAGTGGAAGCATTGACAAAAAAAAATGCTACACAGAAAATCAAAAATTTAAACAAAAAGCGACAACAAAAATTGTTAGGAAATTCCAGAGTCATTGTAACAGTAGAGCCAAGTTACTGATTCTGTTATTACTTGGGAAGCCAAGCCTATGTAAAGCGAGACAATTTTAGGTTGCTAGCTTGCATTATTAACGCCAATAAACATAGAGTTTGGTTTTGGCAATGATGAGAGGTTGCACGTACATGCATATATATATATATATGTAGTACTATATACTACATTTGTATAACTACATACATACATATTTATAAATTTATAGGTGCGGCCAGCACCTTTGTTGCCTTTTTCGGTTATTGGTGGAAACTGAAAGCGTCTTTGTTGTTTTTTTGCCGCATTGTTAAATAATAATAAAGATAATTATATCATCTTAATTTTATTTCTATTTTTGTTATTGCTGCAATTTGCATTACAAATGTAAGTTTTTTATTTTGCAATTCCATTCAATTGCATTGCATTACATTGCATTTTTAAATTCCTTCTGTTGAAAATCTTATTATTAGTTAAATTTTGCAATTACTTGTTAAAAAAAAAAAACAAGAAATGAAACCATAACCGTAATCATTTCAAACCGTTTCATTTTTCGAAACCGAAACTGTTATTTTATCTGAAAAAGAACTATACCGAAATCGATTCTAAAACTGGAACCGCTTCAAATAGGTTTTGAGTAAAGTTTTGATGGAGGAAAATTGGATCACATTTTTCAAATCGGTTAAATTCAGATCTGAAATATGAATGCTTCTATATGCTCGTGTTATTAAAAAAATCTAGGTCTAAAAATTTAAAATCAAGGTGGCCATTAAACCTGGTTTATATGACGTTTAACCTTCTAACGGTTGTAATAACAAACAGAATATTAGTCTGGAAGTTCATATCATATAATGAACTCCCCAAACTTTCGTAATAAGGCTTCGGTTATGAGCCGCGATATGTATTACAGCCGCTACCAGCAATCAAAGTCCAAAATGTTCGAAAATCTGAAAAAATAATTATTTAGACTGTTTGAGAATTTCGGTTAAAAATAAATAAATAAAAAACTTTCCGTGATACTAACGCTTTATAAAATAGTCTATGACTAGCTAAGAATAGGAACAATCATTAATCATTCAAACATACAGGCTCAAACGACCACAATTGCTTTGAGGGATCCCGACTTCAGAAATCCACGCCAATTAATATTTAAGTTTTTGAAAACAGGTCTGTGCGTTTTACATCGATATTTATCTATTTTAATTTTTTTAGGCCAATCAAAAATTTGGGAACTAGAGGATTAACTTTATTGATTGAGTAAAAATTGAGAAATTGGGTACAACTCGCCTCATAATTCACTCTGAAAAACATATAAATAATTACATGCAATTTCGGAGTGATTTAAGTTGACGGAAGAAACGATTTGATACTTAATATGGCATATTCACAATGTGAAATACGCTTTATTTTTAGACTCGTAACGCCATTCCGCCATGATTACGAAATTTTTCGCAACACTGCCAGATTCAAATCACAATAAATATGTACAGCTATGCCTTAAAGAAATTGTAGAAGCCAGTATCTCTATTATTACTTATACTTTACTATGTACATATTTAATTCGTACAATAACCTTTCGTGGTGAACTGAATAATTAATTAAAAGCAGTCTCAATCTGTTATCCTTATCGGTATTATTTAATTAAATAATACTTTATTAAAACCTGCTGTGTTTTTTTTTTTTTTATTCTTCATTGATACTTTACTTTTAATGGCACAACAGCCCATAGAGGGCCTGGGCCTAGCTTTTCGCATCCACTCATGTTGTGCATGTTATATTTGTACATGAATGAAAGGGACCTACAGTTTAATGCCGAATCCGAACGGCAAAGTGAAAAGCTTTTCATAGCAATTTTTACTCTTGTAGGTTTGCCATTGCCTGCCAAGAGGTGGTGCCGTGCAGAAAAATAATTTTTTCTACTTTTTGATTTTGCCTGTGCCAAGATTCGAACCCCGGACACTCTGCGCAGCAGTCCAACGCACTACCACTACGCCACAACGACCACTTCTTCATTGATAACTATATACAAATATTCAATTTTTAGTATTTTTCCGTATTGCCATCCACCAATATTTTCCATACATAAATTATTTTTCCGCTTTTCTTCCTTTCATATTGATTTTTGCTTTACTACCCTTACCGATTGTCGTATTATATTCTTGCCGTATTTTGTCTTTTTCTGTTTTCTCTTTTAGAAATCTGATTTCATAGTTCTTCATAATTCTTACACTTTTGCACAACTTTTCTTGTACCGAAAAATATTGTTAAATGATAAAGATGACAGTGGCGGAATAATTATAATTTAATTAGTACATATTTAGTGAGTTATATAATGTTTGAATAAACTCGAATTCAATTCAATGAACCATGACCTATTTCTAATTCCAAAATCTAATTAAAAAAAAAACCGTGAAATCAATAAACAGCCAATGGAAGGCCTAGGACTAGCTTTTCTCACCTATTCTTGTTGTGCGAGTTATACAAGGTGATTTAAAAATAATCACCCGATTTCTGAAAGCAATGACTTTTTTTGTAAATGAGAAAATTGGTTCTGTTTGTGGATAATGTTTATGTCGACTGGTTACTTTGGCGCCACTTTCTATGAATGGAAGGGGACAACAGTTTAATGCCGTGTTCGAACGGCGAAATAACAAGCTCTTCTTAGACAGTTTTTTCTTCTAGAAATTTTCTATTATCTGTCAAGAGGTGGTAATGGTAATTCACTATTTTAAATTTTTACTGTGTCGAGATTTGCGCCTCACTTCTAACTACTACACCAATGAATGAATATATCTGAGTTTTCAAAAAGAAATTCCAAGAAGGTCTCCAAAAATTGTACACCAGTTCTCATAATTCTTCTTTATGGTTGGCCCGAACAAAATTTAACGTCAAAAATTGCATAGAAATGGTCTACTCTAATTTTTGGTTCTGATAGAACATACAACAGCATAGGACAATAATTATTTATCAAAACATTGATCAAAATATATGTTCCACATATAAAAACAAAAAAAGGCCAGACTCCCCAAGGAAGCGCTTAGGAGATAATGAAAAATGAAGCATTTTTCTTTAATTTCTTTCACCTTAAAAACGATGAAATGAAATCTTTGTGTTTACGGGCGCACAAATCACTGCACAGAAATCGCTGTACACACAAATCACAAACAAAACAACCAATTGGTCCAAATCATATCAATTGATCAAAATATTATATTTTCACAATAATGCTCATAATATCTTAACGTTAGAAATGGACTATCAAGCTATTGATAGTCTCTGGCGACATACTTAAATAATAAGCCGATTGGATTTCCCATACCATTTAAATCAGATATTTCCAGTTGAGATAATCAATATACTATATGTAGTTTGGTCTCTAAGTAAGATTACAAAAAACTAAACTAGCTTCTGGTTTTCATCTTCTTTTATTAATTCCATATCTATCACTTCTCAATTAAACTAATCTTAAATCGATAAACGCCACTGCTTTTTAAGGTTACATACATAAGCACATATGTACTATATCTGAAATACAATATCTGGCTAATTTTACACACTTTTATATACGAGTATTTGTCCATTGGCATGCAAGCGTCGTTATTATTATTTATCATTTTCTTTTTGCATTCATTTGTAAGCTTAAATGTTTATGTACAATGTACAAAATTTCCAAAGGGTTGAAAAATGTCATACCGAATTGAAAACAGTTCCGCTTTTGTAATTCGCACGAAACGCACATTTTCCCAATAGAGTTAGTGTTGTTGTTAATGAAAAAATTAAAAAAAGCCGAAAATAAAATTATATATAAAATTAATTTGAGTGTTAAATAAATAAACATTGCAATAAATATAAAAGATTTGAACTGAAAGCTTTAAATATTTTCATTTCATTGCATTTCATAGCAAACCCGTTTAAAATACTCGTATATGATTTGATTTTTCAAAGTTTTCGCACTTATCTGCGAAATTAAACTTGCTCTCTTTGCTTGTTTATGATTATTGTTGTTGTTTCTTATCAAACTAAGCGCGTACTACACAATTTATACTTTAGGTATATGTACTCTTGATATTTACGTGAAAAGATAAATAAGTAACAATATTTAAGTTCAAATTAATGCGATTCAGTTTAAAAGAAAAGCAACAAGAAAACAAATAAAAAACAGAGGCAAAAGCTTCGTTCAGACTGGCAGCTTGAGCGAACGTGTAGGTAGAATAGTTGCAGAATACATCGAGCGTTGTCAACAACTCCTGTCCATCAAAATTATAAAACAACTGCCGCTTATAGTTGATATCTCTTTTTGAATGCGGACTTCGAGATTTTTGCGGGTGTTTTGATTTTACCAAAAGTATCTTCTCTCTCTGTCTCTCTCTCTCTCTCTCTATCTCTCTCTCTCTTTGTGTCACATACATATGTATATCATGTATCTTTACATGTAGCCGCGATTTACAAACGTTATCAAAAAATCGCGATCATGTTATATAAATTATCTTCTTTTTAAAACTAAAAAAAAAATTTTCGGATTCGTGTAATCGGGCGTGACTAACTGTACCACATTTAAAATTGTCACTGTTTTTTTCAGTGGAAGAAAATAATAAAACAAAGAAAAGGTTAAAAGTTAAAAGTAAATTGGTAATGCTCATTTTCAAAAAATCTTACGTAACTATACATGTACAATTAAACACTCAGGCGCACAGTGCTAGAATTTTATTTAACTCTATCGGGGACTTTGTCGTAGTACAATATGATTCCTTGAGACCAACATGAAGAACATGAAATTCTAAAAATTGCAAATAGTCAGTTCTCAGCCGTTAAATTACAATTCGGACGTTTTTGGTCAGAAAGAAGCTGTTTCCGTTTCGGCGAGCTCCTACCAATATTGTGTTCATAGCACTACTGTTTCTTGTAGGCCGTTGTGCTGATGGCCTTCATTAAACGTCCAGAAATTTTTAGGAAAAGCTTGTGTCCTAGTTTTCGAGGAGTTTTTCTGGAAGAGAGGTTTTATATAGCCTGTATATCCTGGTTTTATGAAAAGTGTCGAGCCATTTCTCCAATGTTCGTTTTAAGAGATGAAATTATAATTATAAAATCATGGAATGAATAAAGTACACAAATAAGTGAAAATGTTCCATGTTTATTCAAGTAATGAAAGTAAAAACAAAATTATGCAAAATAAGCTCCGAAAAGCGTGTTATTTATTTTCGAACTTTTTATCATAGCATTTTTTTATTACTTCGTTATTCTTATCGTGATTATTTACTTACTCACATGACGTACTTAGATGGGCGTAGTCATATACAAAATTTATTGGGGGCATCTAACAAATTTTTTTATAGCAATTCACACTTAATTCGTACCAGATACATATGTACGTAACTTTAAAAACACTTAGGGGATATCGTCCCCAGCGTCTCCCCCCTGCTATGTCCGTGAGTACTCATAAATGCGGCATGGCATGGTCACTTTCCCTTACACTTTCGTTTTGTTTTTTTTTTTTTGCAATCAATTCGTAATCAATTGCATTAAATCTATCATATAATTGCCACAATAATACAAACAAATAAATTAAAGGTTTACTGCAAAAATTATCTTAATGGCATTTTTAATTTAAAAAAATAATTTTTTTTATGAAACGTAATTTTAAGTTTGCAAAATTGTGGAAATAACTCAAAAACAATCCAGGTTTCTGTATTTAAATCTTGAAGATTTTTTAAGTAAAACCTCTTTACGCGCAGTAGGTTGGAAATATGTATACCGGTACCTAGGATGGAGTAAAAGGGATATTCCGTCACAAAATCTTATAATACTTAGATATAGAATAAGTCTCTCTTTAAAGAATTGTTCCTTTTTGTTTGTTCTTTATACAAGGTAGATACCGGCAGCTCAGTGCTGTTCATCATGCACGATTCACACGTCTGTGTACCATACCTACACACTAAAACCACCTCCTGAGTCTCTTTGCCCTGATGGACCCTTACGGCACCACCAATTGAGGCGTTCCTTTTCTAAAGCAGTGTACGTGAGTACCGAAAATCAGTTAGTATGTGATGCTTAGGCGGTTAGCAGATGTAGAGAGAAGGTTAAGAAAAAGTGCAAGTATAAAAGATTTCAGGACATTTCATTTCCTTTGTAGCGGCGATATGTTTTATTTGAAGATGATTGCAATAGCTCAATGGCTAGTTAAAAGGATCTTCTAGCTATATTCTAGTTTCTCTTGGCAATTTAATTATCGTAAAATTATTAATTATATTTTCATGCATGAAACTTCTACATATATACTCGTATGTATGAATATTAGAACGAAAACTTCGATTACCTCAATCTAGTTATGATTGTATGTGTTTAATCAAAATACCTTTGTCTACAAAATTTTTAGATAGAAAAACACAACAACAAAAAGTTGTGGGAGTCAATAGGATGCAAAAGCTCACTTCTTGAGAATGTTTTGAGTTTTGGGTTTGCAGTTTAGGTTAAAGGCGTGGCCGAAGGAATTTTTAACGAACATGTTTTCAAATTGTTTATGTGCTGATTTATGCAAACAATAATAATTATATCATCATTATAGTAATCATCATCAAAAATTTCAGGTGGTATGATATCAACAGGTGGAAAATTTGCCACTTGCCGGTCTGAGAATTCGCAAATGTTATGAAGTTGACTAGACACTTAGCAAATCTCGTCTATGTTTGTTTGTGCTTATGTGAGCTGTTTTCTTTTCACGGATGAAAGATTTCCAGGCAAATTTTCAAGTAAATCTTCTGGCCCTCTCTTTCGTTGAGAAGCTGGGAATTCGGCTTCGTCGGCTCTAAGAGACAGCGAGAATATTGACTTCGTCATTTGCCATTCATACTGTCTCTCCGCAAAAGTCTTTGCGACTTGTTTTTCAATGAAATTCGAATTCTGTTGTGCCTCAAGTTGCTTACACTCTATCGATTGATAGAATGAGCTTAGTGGATGCATATGAGCTGCCCATCATTTTTGTGTATATACATATGCATCCTCATTTTTTCCATACTTGATTGATAGATGGCGCTGCCCTTCATATCCGTGACAATTTCCATTTTGGCACGATCATCTTTTACCCCCTCGTAAATATAAAAACGCGCTCAATGTTCATTATCAGCAAAAGTAAATAAATCATTAAAATACTTGAAGTTTTTTGTTTTCAAAGTTAAAACAAAAGCTCTGATTGCCTCTGATTATACATAATACAGATAAGTAGATTGCGACAATTAATTTACCTAAAAAAATACAAAAATGCAAAAAGTAAGTTTTTTTTCTAGATTTGTAGCAACTACGATTGTTACGTTTGTTACGTTTGTGTGTTTAATTTCCGTGTTTCGAATGTATTACCAATTTAAAACCTTCTCTCCAACTTATTTGCATGTGTTTTCAAAATCATTTTGTAAACATATTTACAAAACAAAAAAATACAGAGTTTGGAGTGCTAATAGTGGAAGCGTATAAAAATGCACAACCAAATGCGTGTCTTTGAATTTTTACCACCAAAATGCAGTAGGTTTATTGCTGGAATTGCTGCTTGTGTCGGTATCATCGGAGGCTTTTATGTGCTCACTCAGAGCACTAAAACTATTATTGAGTAAGTTTCGGTTTTATTATTTGTAATGTTGTGCCTTCTGCTTATATAAATTTAATTAAGAAAAATAAAACACAATTACGCAAAAATTGCGTACATTTATGTATGTGAGAAAACAGAAATGTAACTTGTATGTAACTTGTTTCGCAATATAATGATGCAGACAAAAAACAAAAAAAAGTTAGTAACAGCAAATCAGAAATAAGAAAAAATTAAGCTTAATTGTAGCTGGTAGCGGAGGAAAAACGTTTGGTTTGTTTGTTGTTTAAATGATTTAGTTGCTTTGTTTTAGTCCAACCTATCAATCAAACGTCAAAAATTTCACTTGCAAAGTAAAATAAATGGTGCAACAGCCAAAACAAGCAAATTGACACAGTAGCAAAGAGATACAAGTATTGCCAAATTTGCAATTTGGTGTTGCATTTTTGAAATTGACATGTAAATGATGGGAAGTTTTCTTTGTTTGAAATAAAGCATTTATTTGAACGCACCTCCCGGTTGAAGGTTATTTTATCGGTATTAATTTATGAACAGGTGAATATTTCCGCTTGTATCTCCTCAGAAAAATTCATTAATTTTGCTTTCGGGAATGATTGAGTTCGCGAAAAGGGGTTCTAGCTTTAAAATGGCATATGAATCAAAATAATACATGGGTGGACAAGCGATGGGCGATATATGAAAAAAATCGATTTTATGTATGTATAAAAACATTTTGACCTTCTTATCGATATTAAAAATATCGCATTAGTCGTACATCATTTAAAAATATTATATCTAAAATTTCCAATGGAAATTATATACTTATATAAGTATCATACATTGAATACATTTTACTAACTTACTTAGCTGGCACTACAACCGATGATCGGTCTTGGCCGCCTCCACAAAGCTCCGCCAGTCACTTCTGCTATTCGCACGCTGGTGCCAATTGATAAGGCCAAGTGCAGTCAGGTTGCCCTGCACCTGGTCTTTCCTGCGTGTTCCTCCACCGTTGAATACATTTTATTTAACCCATTTCGAACACCTGTAAAATATTTCTTACACAAAAATGTTCGTACAAAGAAACTCGTCAAAAAATTCATTTATAAATATTTTATAAAAATTAATCACTCTTTATCCTCATCCTTATTTGCTGGCTTTAAAATTGCATTTTCATAATCAGAAATTATTCAGCTTCATCTGACTTAAATACTAGGCAACAAACACACTTTTTTAGAAGATAGTTTGGAAAATCCGGAACAAATAGTAAACTTAATTATTATTATGCGTTTGAAATAGTATATACATCTAGATAAAACACCAAACTTGACCTAAAAAACTATAACTTCAGAGGGCTCCAAAAATTTTTTTGAACCGTAGTTTTCTAATACAATTACAGAAAAAGGACAAGACATTTCTAATATCACAATTGAAAACAACAAAAAAAAAACACTACTTTGTAATCAGGAGGGAGCGGATTATGAGGAAGTCTTATTTTTTTCCTGCTTAATCCTACATGATAAAACATACATAAATATAGTATATAAAATTTTCATTTTTTACTGGTTAGTCCATTTTTCCATTTTTCAAATTTTTTGGGGTTTTCTACCGCTTGTGCCTTTTTTATTTTTCCAAATTCGATATTTTAATATATGTAGATCTATGTACTTATTTAAAATTTTTATTTTTACGATCTCTCAAAACAACTCAAAAACTCATCTTGAATTCTAAGTAAAATAAAATTTATAAAAAACAGAGAAAGTTTTTGGGTTTTCTGAAGAAGCATCGCAAACAAAAAAAAAAGACATCAGCATTTGTCTCATTCTTTCATATGCTGAAAACATAAACGGCAGAAACTCCAATATATATATTTACATACCATATACCATGCTGCCGTATTTTAATTTTTGGTTTTACCCAAAATATACAAACAATTTTATCGATTTCGGTTAAAAATCATTTTGACGCTATTGCTATTATTAGTGAAAATATTCCATATGTTAGTTAAAAATATTGATTTCGATATGCCATTGATTTCTTTCCACGAAGGAAAAGTTTTTGGATAAATTTTCAATTAAATCTTCTGCCCTTCTCTTTCGTTGAGCAGCTGGGAATTCGGCCACCTCAATGACATCGTTGGCTGTAATTAACTCATTTGCCATTCATACTGTCTCTCCGCTTTAGTCTTTGCGAGTTGTTTTCCAATGAAATTCGAATTCTATTGCGCCTCAAGTTGCTTAAGAAGTCTACACTCTCGCGTTCTCTCGGTGCTAGTTTTTGGTTTTTTTTCGTCATAGCAGAATCTGAATTTTGTTGGGCCTCTATTTTTCGACGAAGTCAATATTCTCGCTGTCTCTTAACAGCAGTTTTTCAGTCTGTATTCGTTCATTCTTTCTGCTCTAGAAACTTCTAATTTTTGTTTGAAATTTCAAATTTTACTAGAAACGAATAGGCAGCCCTCTATCAATCGAGTATGATTCATATTCAGCGCCCTCTATCAATCAATTATGATTAATACTCGATTGATAGAGGGCGCATAGTGGATGTATATGTGTATACACACAGTTTTTCAGACGCTACTTTCGCGTTTTTTTTCTCGCTCATTCTTTCAGCTCTAGAAATTTCTAACGATTTTTGTTTGCAATGTAAAATTTTTTTTTTTAATATAAATTTTTATTGGAAACTGAATCATATGCGAATAAGCGCTCTCTAATAACCAAATTTGGAGCACTCGCGAATCAAAGCCCTCTATCAATCGAGTTTGATTCATACTCGTGGATACATGTGGATGCATATGGCATATGTGCTGACCATCATTTATGTGCATATACATATGAATCCTCATTTTTGATAGATAGAGGACGTTGCCTATCAATTCCGTGACAATCAATTCCGCTGCGACGATCACGATTCTAAAGAAGTAATCTTACAAAATTTTTGATTATTTTATCACTAAATGCATAAAATGGAAGTGATGAACCAAGTAATGTAACGTGTACGGAATGACACCTCCCATACAAACAATAGAACTTACCAAATAGGTAATAGACGACGGTTGTGAATACAAACGAAACATGTAGAACTGTGGATATGACTTAATTTTCCACTCGACGACTTTTGAAGACACATATGGGATTTGGCTATAATATCGCGTGTTGTGTACTTTTAACCAGGGATACAAACCGAAACGAATATCGGTAACGATAACTGTAAAGAAATGATATCGGTAACGGTATATCGGTATGTTACCGGTAACGGTAAAAAGAAATTTTACCCTTATACTTATTATGTACTTATTAAATAATAACAAATAGACCATTTTGAAAACAAACAAATACTATGAACAACGATAAGTAACTTCATTTTAAAACTCTCAGTTTATCTCTTATTTGTTTTGAATCAATGATTACATAACTGCTTGATTTCTTATAATTACTTCCATACATTTTAAAAAGCTAATGTTACTACTTTTTACTTTTTGTTTGTGTGCAGCATTGTTTCAATGCAATTTAAAGTGTAGGTATACTTTAAAGTCTGTTAGATAACAGACATACATATATAAATATGTATGTACACTTGTTTACAATTGTAAAATAATCACGCTCATGTATACTTCACCTCTTTTTTTATTTATTAATTTTTTTTTTTTTACTTTTATTGGATTATATTATGAAACAAGTTTTATGAGGTTTCCGTCATAATATCTTCCTTTTTTGTTGTTGATATGTATATTTAAAACGATAATGGTAACTGGCAATCAATCGTTGTAGTTGTTGCTGCAGACTATTGGTTGATTGCTGTCGCACACCATAAACATAATCATCATCGTGAGCACCAACTCTACCACCACGTTGTGGTCAATACCTGTGTGCATGTGAATTCACTTAAAAATAAAAAATTAGATAACAAGCGGATTGTGATATCGTCGCGTCGCGATAAAATTGTAATTTGCAATTAAGTAAATTGTGATTGCATTCGTTGGTTACTTACCTACAGTTAAGTGTATACTTTTAAGTGTACATGTGTATACTATAAAGCCCAATAACAAATGCCAAACCCAAATATTAAACGGTTAATGTTGGAAAAATAAATAGTTAAATACAACCTCATACATAAAATTATTAAGATTTGCGCAAAAAAAAATTGCATAATCAAGTGAAAAAGCTAGAAGCTTAGAAGACAAGTCATGCATATTTGTTTTACCCATCAATTTGCTAATTGCCGCTCTGTATACATTTTTCGTAAACTTCACAAATATGGCAACCACACACTTAAACAATAGTTAGTATAAAAAGAATTCACCAACTGTGAAGTTCCAAACGATAGAACGGAAGTAACGTATCGCAGCAACGTTTATAATGACAAGTTGCATGGATATAGGGTTACCATATAAGCATGGAAAACGAGGCAATTGAATTTTAGAATTCAAGTACTTACACTGGAGAAAAAGTGAACTTTTGAAATTTCAGTTAACTGAATAGATAGGATTTTTTTTTATATAAAAAATCTTTAGGGACCCTCCTCCCGTCCAGCACGACCTAGGGGCGCATCTGTATAACGCATGGATCGGTGACCCACGCAACCGCTTTACATGAAGATATGTAATTGACCGCGTATATCGAAATAGGCATTCTTTATAACTACAGATATCAAATTATCAGCTGTTTATCGATTTAATATGATAAGTAGGTTTGTTTTGATGTGTTCTAAAGAATCGGAAATTTTGATTGGATTATACCAGGTGTACAAGTATGAAACCAGTATTGTTTTTAAGGAAATACACGTTTATTTAAGAAAAATGGTTATACTTTCATCCTCAAAGTAATGGCCATTGCTAGCTACACATTTTTCCCATCTCGCTGGCAATTTGTGAATACCTCGCCAAAAAAACCTGTTCGTTTTTTGAGTCCAGTCATCCAATCATCGAGCCATTTTTTCACATTTTCGTACAAATCGAAGTGTTGCTCAGCAAGTGCGTACCGCATTGATGAAAATAAGTGGTAGTCAGATAGAGCCAAGTCTGGTGAATAAGCCGCATGGGGGAGGGCTTCCCAGCTGTACGAATCTACCAATTCCTGAGTCTGTTTTGTGCGATGTGATGGTGCATTGTCATCAAGAAAAATCACTTTGTGTTTCCTAGCTTTATATTCTAGACGTTTTTGGCGCAAAGTACGGTCCAAATTGGCCAATTGTTGTTGGTAGCGTTGATCAGTAACTAGTTCACCTGGTTTCAGAAGGTCAAACCAGATAACACCTCGCTAATCCTAGAAAACGCACTGCATTGTCTTCTTTCCGAAGCGATTTGGTGTACCGGGCTTAACATATCGTTTATGTTTGGAATTCTCGAAATAGATCCAGTTTTCATTACCAGTAACAATTCGATAAAGAAATGACTTTCTTTTGTACCTGGCGAGCAACATTTCACAGGTGGTTTATCGATTTTCATGCTGTCTTTCAGTCAATTCAAGCGGCACCCATCTTCCCACCTTCAAAATCAATCTCATGGCTTTTAAACGTTAAGAAATGCCTTGTTGGGTCACATTTAATTATTCTGAAAGTTGTTCTTGTGTTTGAGCATCATCCTCATCGAGTAAAGCTTGCAATTCGGCATCTTGAAACTTTTTCGGTGGTCTTCCACGTTCTTTGTTTCTCACATCAAAATCGCCACTTTTAAACTTATCGAACTACTTGTTGCACTGTGTTTTGACTAGAGCGTGCTGGCCGTAAGCTTCCACAAGCATTCGATGAGATTCCAAATCAGATTTCTTCAATTGGAAACAGAAATCAATGATGTACACATATCGTAGTTTGTAGGCACAAAATACGACATTTCTACGAGCGAAAAAAAAAATGTTGTGTGAAACTTGATTGTTTATGAACTGAATATTGTTGACAGAACTTAATGCGAAGAAATGGCGACAATGATTTGGTTTGACAGAGCTTATAGTTTTACCTAGGGACACAGAGATGTCATTACCGGTTTCATACTTTTACACCGGTAATATTCATTAAAATCTCTACATAATTATTCCACGAAAGGGATCATTTTGAGTATAGTTTGTTCTGCATATTCTAAGTTTAATAGGAATAAAATAATGTGAGCTTCTACAGGGTATATTAATGTTTATTTCGTTTAGTAAATACGAAGACGGTAAAATGCTATTCAAAGGCTTTACAATAAATGTTATATTCAGCATTTTTCTTCTGCTTATCAATGTCAGTAGATTAATAAATTTTAATCGATGTTCATAAGGTGGGAGATTTAAAAGAGGCAAAAGCTCCTCAGCGCAAAAATAAGAAATTGTTTTTGAACCGACTCAATTTTACTTATATAGCAGTTACATATTGAGGATTCCAGACAGGAGATGCACTCACAATACTCGTATACAGATAATTCATCCAAAGTAAACTCAAATGATATTCGGCATTATTAGACGTCAAGATTTTGTCGCAAATATGTTGAACCGTTAAGTAAAAGGTCATGAGTTCCAATTTTGGTTTCAACAAGTTTTTATAAAGTGAAACTCATGCAGTTAATGAGAATTATTTGATATTTTTCTGTTAATCGTTCTCTTCTGCTTAGATTGGATGCTATATAAGGTAATTCAAGTCCCAAGTACGGGACTTTGAATTACCTAAAACTCAAATATTCTCTTTGCTCTTTTTTCTCGTAAATTCTTATTTAAAGTCTGGTTTGTGGCCCGTTTCAATTATTTATTATTTTTTCTAACAAAGTCAACACACCTTTCCCTTTAATACCATACAATAACATTTCTATTAGTTTATATATTGTTTATTCGAGTGTCTATTCTTTTAATTTATTTAAAGCGCGCTTTCAATTCTCTTTTATTTCCTGTTGGAATGTTAATTCGGAGTTTCAAATGCAAACAAAATTTGAGTAACCAGCAACAATTGCTAATACGGCGACAACATCGAACTTAAAACACCCGCACCTACATAATTCACCCGTTGTTGGCTTCTGAGTCTGGCTCTGTTTATTCAGTAGCACATCATAGTTGAGCAAGTGTGGAAAGTGAAGTTGCAGAAAAAGTGATATAAATGTTTTGGAAACAATAAAAAAAACTTAATTATAATTTTAAGAATTTTTAATAATTAAAGTATCTAAAAAAACTAGCCCAATGGTAGTGCGAATAGAATTTTTTGCTTATCCGCGCAGGTATTACGTATTTTTAATTTCTAAAACTGCTATGTACTTCAAAAGTCAGAGATAATTATAATTTGTGTCTCGCCACATATATAATTATACTTAGTACGAATGTATGCTGGCACATAATTAAATTATTACAGCAACAAAGTGTAGCTATAAAGTAAAATGTTAAAATATACAATTAAGTGCCACCACACCACACTGTAATACATAAATCCATATGTACCATATGCAATAAATTGTATTACTTATTTTGTTTCGAACAAATACAAATGTATTATTGGGCAAAAACGAATGCTTAGAGAATGTACAGTATGTGCATATGTACGTACTATATGTATTAAATAAGTGTTTGTCTGCATGGATTACAACAAAAAATAATAGTTTTAAACAATTACATAAAAAGTGGCGGAAACAAATAGTTCAATGTCAACTCGCCTCAACGGAAAATATATATAATAAGTGCACTACCGACATCATTTTAGTTAAACTTTGCTGTACACTTAACGAAAAAAGTTTGTAGTGATCAACCAAGAAATGTGTTCTCAATATCAAAATTTATTAAGAGCAAATTATTTTATGGAAATCGATTTTATTGTTTTTCGCTTTACTTAGGTAATAATTTTCCAGCGTAGATTGGAAAGGAAGACCGTATTCGATCCTTACCACTATGGTCTACTGTTTTTTTGTTCGTTTACCGGTCCCGATTTAACTGAGGTAACTTTCCGTAAAGTTCTTCCCGCCTTGTCCACTAAGTTCTTCCCTGAGTGTTGAATAGGAGTATAATTGGCTATTGAGTGTAATGCCCGCTTATCATTTCATTGTCATTAGTGATAAACTCTTGATATACATATGTACATGTGTACTCGTATGTAGTACATGTATACAAGTACTAAGTACTTACTTTACTTTTAATGGCACAACAGCCCATTGAGGGCCTAGGCCGAGCTTTTCGCATCCACTCATGTTGTGCGTCTTATATTTGTACATGAATGGAAGGGACCTACAGTTTAATGCCGAATCCGAACGGCGAAGTGAAAAGCTTTTCATAGCAATTTTTACTCTTCTAGGTTTGCCATTGCCTGCCAAGAGGTGGTGCCGTGTAGAAAAATAATTTTTTTAATTATTTTTTTTTGTTTTTGTTTTTGCTTGTGCCGAGATTCGAAATCCGGACACTCTGCGTAGCAGTCCAACGCATTACCACTACACCACAGCGACTATTATGTAACTATATATAAAAAACTTTTCAAATTTATGTAGTTTTTTGACATATAAATGAATGTTGTAATTTTTTATTATTATTATTATTATTATTATTATTATTATTATTATTATAAAGACTTTAGTGCACTGGGACCAGAGCTCTTATATGGAGCCTGATAGGAATAAGAGACGGGTTAGGTAGATGTGCATAGCAATGAGGTCATACATATATAAAACAAATGTAATAATTTTCATGTATTTAAAACGGTTTAATTAAAATAAACTGTAACAAGTGAAATGTGTTAAAAAATTAAACCAAACTGCTATTAAGAGAAACTTGTTATACAAAAAAAAAATTAAGTTCTTAGAGTGAAAACAAAATGCAAAATGATTTGGTTATTCATATATTTAAGTACAAAATTTCACGTTTGTTACCTTAACTTGTAGACGCTTTCTATTTCGCTATTTGTACTTTGTAGTACTTGCCAATGTTGTTAAATTTCATTTCTGCAATTTTAAACGACACAGCTGACATACTAATAAATTACTAGCAAATGCTAGAAATTTGAATTTGTATGGGGCCAACACTTGTCAGTAGTTTGTATCGTTAACCTTTATTAGAATAACTATGTATTAAAATAATAGAGACAAATTGGGACTCAACTTTCATAACTTTTCGTGCGTATAGTACTGAAAATTGATATTTTTGAGACCGCTGTGGTCGGAAGTGTGCGTTGTCCTGCATAGTGTCTGGAGTTCAAATCTCGGTACAGGTAAAATCAAAAAGTAGAAAAAAACATTTTTCTACACGGCACCACTTCTTGACAGGTAATGGCAAACCTACAAGAGTAAAAATTGCCTAGGAAAAGCTTTTCACTTCGCCATTCGGATTCGGTAGGTCCCTTCCATTCATGTACAAATATAACACACACAACGTGAGCGGATGCAAATAGCTCGGCCTATGCCCTCCATCGGCTGTTGTGGTATTTTTCTACACGGCACCACTTCTTGACAGGTAATGGCAAACCTACAAGAGTAAAATTTGCCTAGGAGAAGCTTTTCACTTCGCCATTCGGATTCGGTAGGTCCCTTCCATTCATGTACAAATATAACACGCACAACTTGAGCGGATGCAAATAGCTCGGCATATGCCCTTCATGGACTGTTGTGCCATTAAAAGATGTATTTATGTATTTATATCAATTTCAATTGCTTGTTTCCATTGTTTTACCATTTTCTGATATATGTAGTATAGATTTAACTGATATAGACTAGTTTAAATTGGTCTAGCTAAAAACAACCCTGAAAAAGTTTAGTCCGCAGCTGGTTAATTTGAAACTAGTTTGACACTGGCTCAAAAATGACCAGCATGGAAAACAAAAAGGAGGCTGCGTGTAAATGAGATGGAGAAATGAACTAGTGTAGAGTTTTTGGGTCAGATAGTTAACTAGCTGTTGAGCTAGTCGGTTACATTGCATGGTCATACAATTTTAATCTTTACTCATTTCTTTTGCATACTAAAATTACAACAATAGAAAATCGTTTTGATATTTTTCATAGCATATTTTCAGGCTGTAAAATATGTAAATTACTTTAAATGTTTATAAACAACACATACTACTTGTCTATAAACATATTAAATTATTGTTAGTTATTGCTATGCAAAATTTGTGTGTTTGCCGGTTTTTCATTCATCACTATCTCGTGCAGATTACGAGGCTATTGCCTTCGCCGTGAAGTGGAATTTCGCACTTACTCCATCGCAGCGTTTGCGTTTTGTTGTTTAAAGACAGCAACGAAGCAGACACGCGGTATGATATTTAATTACTATATGTACATAATATGGTATGGTAGCTGTTTGTTATATAAAACTCACTATACAAAATTTAGAGTAGGCATTCATATACATATCTATATACATATGCATATATAGATGTAGTGCGCTTAGTCATTACAATTCAATGCAGCACCTTGTCACTTTGTTTGTGACTTTTTTTTAGTCAATTTGCAAAAGTTTATTAACTAATGCTAATAGTTGTTTACTAAATTGCAATTAATTTACTAACTAAAAATAGAGACTAGCAGTAATATGTCTAAGCAATTTTTTATTAATATTACTTAATGCCAATTTCGGGGGAAAAAAGAAACTGGTTCATTTCAATTTAATAAAACAAAATATTGAATATTTTATGTATATATTTAGCGAAACAAACCAGCAAAAATTATTCACTATTTGATTTGTTTATTTAATGTTTGCTTCATTCAGTTTCTTTACTATTCTCATACAATTTGGTCGGCTTGCTCAGCATTATCCACGCGTTTCGGTGCTTTATTTAGTTACTCACTATCTGCTAGTGTTTTTTTTTGATATGCTTGCGCAAACACACTTTAACTTTAATTTCAGCTTCCGCATTCGCATTCGCACACTCTGTCTTAAGCTCTGAAACTCTTTTTGAGATTTAGTTACAAAATTCGATGATGCTAAAATTGGTGTTTGGGCTGTGGTTTGACTAAGTATACATACATATATATGTATTTCTGTATATGTTACAAGGAAGAGATATACGAGGGTAGATCAATAAGTACCCCTGTTAGGAATGAAGAGGAAATTTTTCACAAATGTTTTTTTTTTATTTCCAACGTAATCTCCTTTTAGTACAATACACTTTTCCCAACGTTTCTGCCATTGCTTTAACCCCTCCAAAAAATACGATTTGTCAAACTCTTCAAAATACGCTTCTGTTTCGACAATAACCTCCTCGTTTGAGCTGAATTTTTTTCCCCCGAGCCACGTTTTCATGTTGGGGAACAGAAAGAAGTCGCAGGGAGCCAAGTCGGGCGAGTACGGTGGGTGCGGTAGTAATTCGTAGTTCCATTCATGCAATTTGGTCGAGACAATTCCCTATCCGCTTGTTGTCCACCGTAAGCAATCGCGGCATCCATCTGGCCGACACCTTTCTCATGCTTAACCTATCATGTAAAATATTAAATACCATTCCGTACGGCACTTGTACGGCCTCTGCTACTTCGCGCACTTTGGTTCGGCTATCAGCGAGAATCATGTCGTGGACCTTTTCAACGATTTCCTCGGTAACCACGTCTGCCGGGCGGCCTGGGCGGTTCTAATCAAAAACAGATGTACGACCACGTTTAAATTTGTTGAACCAACATCTTAGTTGTCATAGATGATGAAGGGTCCCCATAGACAGCATCCAACTTCGCTTTTATTTCTCATGTTTCGCATTTTTTTCCATCCAAAAATAAAAAGCGAATTACGGATCGATATTGTTCTTTTTCCATTTTATCGCGAAACACGAAACACGTGTGATAGTAATGGCTGCCAAATAAAAACAAACCTATAAATCAGTTTGAAATTTAGTGTGGTGTCGTGTGACAGATGGCAGCACACGACGGTAATGCCAACTTCCCTCAGCCACGCCACCAGTGTTCACACACTTATTGATCTACCCTCGTATTCGCCATATCTAAGTAATAGTCGGAAAGCTAAGTTCAGGCGCACTTTTTACAGACCATCGAAACTAGAAAACCTTTTTGCATTCATGATTGGTTTCTATTTTTATGGTTTTATCGTCAAATATTTTTTTTATCGGTCCGACTATAAATCAAATTTTATATGGGAAGTAGCCGTGGTTATGGCATTAGTTATTTTTGAAGCTATTTTAGCTGTGTGCCCCAAATTTGATTCCATTTTCTTTACTATTTTATGGTCGTCATAATCGACCCACAGAGTAGGCTATTCAGCTCATTGTGACCAAATTTCGCACCAATTTAACTTTATTTGCCATCAATCCACCAAATCGTATCTATAGCGTGCGTACCGAAGAGAATATTGCTGCTGCATCCGCCACTGTTGAAGAAGATCGCAATTGCGGCGCCGATCTCAGCAATTAAGTTTGTGTTATTCCACCATCTGGAAGATTTTACACAAAGATCTAGGATTAATGCCACACAAAATACAACTGGTGCAGGCAAAGAACTGAAGCCAGGCAAAACTACCACAGCGTTGAATTTTCGATGAATGGACTTTAGAAAAGCTGGATGAGGATTCGAATTTTTATCGCAAAATTGTCTTCAGCGACGAGGCTCATTTTCGACTCCATGGATACGTGAATAAGCAGAATTACCGTATTTGGTGTGAAGACTAGCCAGAGCCAATTCAGCAGCTACCAATGCATGCCGAAAAATGCACTGTTTTGTGCGGCTTATGGGCAGGCGGCATCATTGGGCCGTACTTCTTCAAAGACGATGAAGTCCGCAACGCTACGGTCAATGGAGAAAGGTACCGTTCGATGATAACAGACTTTTTTTTGGCGAAAATGCACGAATTGGACTCGGCCGACATGTGGTTCCAACAGGACGGTGCCACATGCCACAGGCCACACTGCACGCGAAACCATGCATCAATTGAGAAGTGAATTTGGTGAGCAGTTAATCCCACGTTTTGGTGTAGTCAATTAGCCACCAAGATCAAGATGTTAAGACTCTTATCTATAGGGACAAGCCAAACACGATTGCTGCTTTGGAAGCCAACATTGCGTGCGTCATTTGTGAGATTCCGGCCGAAATATGTGAAAAATGTGCCAAAATTGGACCTTCTTAAAGCGTAGCCAAGGGCAATATTTAAGTGAAATTATCTTTAAAAAGTAAATGGCAGGAATTGATTTATCGCTCCAAATAAAAATTTCAATCACTTTTGTAAAATTTCTGTGTTTTTGAATTATCCAAAACCTAGCTCTTAAAAAATCAGCCTTTACACACATAACTTTCCAATCTTTTTAACCCATTTTGAGCAGGTAACTAAAGCCGTGATTCAATATTAAAAAAATTTTCAATTTAGGTTCTATATGTTGTAATTTAACTTATTCATGACTATGAGAAATGGTTTTGCTAACTGTCGTTGAGGCTGCTGAACTTTTACGCGAGTTATCGCTGTCTGTCGCACAGACTCTCGACCGACAAAAATAACGCTCTATAAGTCCGTCATCCTTTCCGTCTTAATGTATGGCGCAGAGACGTGGACGTTGACCATCAATGATGGGAGGCTGTTAGTAGCGTTCGAGAGGAAGATACTCCGTAAGATCTACGGTCCAGTATGCGTGGACGACGTTTATCGAATAAGATGGATTGATGAGCTGTATGAACTATACGCCGACACCGACATAGTCAAGTGTATAAAAATCCAGTGCCTTCGCTGTCTGTGTCATGTTGAGTGAATGGAAGAAGCCCTTCCGGCTAGAAGGGTGTTTTATTCGAGCCTCGGTGGAGGAACACGCAGAACGTCCTAAACTCCGTTGGGAAGACCAGGTGCAGGGCAACCTGACTGCACTTGGCCTTATCAACTGGCGCCAGCGCGCGCATATCAGAGGCGACTGGCGAAGCTTTTAGAGGCGGCCAAGACCGATCATCGGTTGTAGTGCCAGTAAGTAAGTATATACCTAAGGCGCCCAATTGTGGGCGTTACAAGCAATCGTTTAGCATTATCTCGGAAGTAGATCAATGAACTTTGAAACAATTTACTAGAAGAACAGATTTATCTTAAAATGTATGACAACCTCAAAATCATTCGCCCAATTGAAAATGTTCCAGTTACCAGATATCGACATAAACTTTATGAATGACAAATGTAGTGCTTGGAGTCTAGTTTCTTATACATATAAAACTTTTTAAGATTTCACGAGTTATAAAAGAGATCGCGATACTGATTTAAAATTGTTCATTGGATCATGTGTTCCTAGTAGTTCAGAAAATGTTTACTATTAAACTCTATAAATAATAATAATTTCTTTATTTATACCATCAATTTGAATTAAAATTATTTGTCTCAAAATAAAAAATTAAAATAAATACATGTAAATTTCACATACATGTTTTACTTAAACAATAAATGAAAAAGAACTTGTTTGCAAGAAGAGCTTTCGAAAATAAAATTTATCAGAACTAATTCGTAAATTATCAATATATTTTATATTGCACAAGAAATAATGGCGCTTAAATTGTTTTTGGATTTTTTTCTGCAAAATACGCTCGTAAACCTACGTAATAGTTTTGCATACATTATCTTTAGCACAAACTTTGGTTATATCTTTTTTCGTTTGTTTGCATTTCGAACTGAAATACATATTACCTACATAATACAAATTATCAAGTTTCAAATTTTGCTTTGTTTTGTAGTTCGTCAGCTAAAGAAATTAATTAAAAATAACCAGTTTTAGGAATTTTTCAATTTTGTTTACGCAAATAGTATATATTTTGATTTCTATTCCTTAAATCTGATTAGAAGTTATTTTCCAAATTGAACTTGTGAGCATCGTACTCGTTCCTTGATTTAAAACTTTTTTAACCAAATTAGTTTTTTTTTCCTGAAGTGTCTATTATGAGTCATGATTAATTCGAATTTAAATTATAATTGCCCGATTTTTCCAGTCGTGAGATAGTGAACTTTGAGCTATGCAACAAAAATTATGCAAATTCTATATTGCAATATTCAACAGTATATTTATTATTTAATCTTAAATTTCTACTAATGGATACCTATGTATGTATAGTTTGCGTTTTGACATTTTTAAATGAGTCATCCTACTACTACTAGAATAAAAGCAATAAAAATTTCAAAGCCAGTGATGAAATACCTACTTATTTTAAAAATGTATTTATTTTGTCTAAGAAATCATAAAATGGATTTGAAAGAATTCACGTAATTTGGCAAAAACGCAAATGTGCAAGCATATAAAAATTTCCTTGCGCCACAAATTTACTTAATAGGAACGTCTTCGAGTCAGAAAGTTCTCAATATTGAATTTTTTTATAAAAATACTAGCCTTGTCTTCGTCAAGGTTTTTAAAATAGTTTAGGTACATTTTATGAAACGAATTTCTCTTTAATCATAGAAAACTGCATTATTACATTAAATGCTTACTGGACATTTGTACATACAGGGTAGGCCATTTATAATTTGGAATTTGACTTTGATTTAAACAAGAAACGAATATTTTTTTTATGGTTTTTATTATTCGAAAGTACAATCCTTGCGGTTAATTTTCGAACACTAACCCAGTGAAATGACTTCCTCGGCTGGCTTTGTAGCAGCCCATACGATCAACCCAATATTTCAGTACATTTTGGCCTGTGTGGAGCTGTACTTGACCGATGACTGCACCGATAAGAGCTTCAATCGTTGCTGGATGGTTAGCGACTTCTCACAAATACTACTCCAACGGAGTTAAATCGCGCGTTGACCAAAAGTCCATAAATAATCAGTTATCATTGAGGCGTAGCGCACACCATTCACTGTAACGCATCTTACTTCCTCTGCGCAATAGCAGCAATTATTTCGGTTGTGCACTTTTTAAACAGTAAAAATCCAGTTTCACGCACACGTTTCACAAATTGATCGACAAAAAATTGCGTTGAAGGCAGGCGCTTCTCTTCTATCGAATTTTGAACGTATCTTTCTTACGCTTTCGGTAGAAGATTCTTCATTTTGCAAGTATATTTTTAGTATTTCATAAAGTTGTTCAAGCGTTAACCGAAAATTAAAACTAATTTTCCATCATAATACTCATTTCACTCAAAATAATCAGTAGTTCAAATTCCAAATGTTATATGGATCACCCTTTATACATATATACATAAATATACATATATGCTCATACCTACGACGCCTTAGCGTTGTGGGCGTTGCCAACAGCAGCCACCCGATTAAAGCCACAGAGTTTGTAGGGCATAAAAAAGGATTTAAGTAAATTGAAAAATTACTAAGAGGTGAACAAGAAAAATTTCAGAATTTTTGCGGAGACATTAGAACCAATCAACAGTCGATTTCATTCAAATAAAGTTCAATTTATTAAGCATTTAAACTATAATTCACAAAAAAATGTATTTAAATATTATTAGCGGTTGCTAAATTGCTTATAATTTTTCTTAGTGAGAGACTGCACAGTTCGGTGAGTACTGCATGGACTTGATTGCATCGATTTCGGAATTCTATATAATTTTTGCATACTTTCTTTGTTTTTCTTAGGGTTTTATTGGGAGTATTTGCCTCTTTTGGGGCCACTATTATTTCCTTATACCATTCCATAGTTGACCTGGAGTAATGACTTCTGGCTAGGCCTGGCCAAAACAAAACGGTTCCTTTGTGCTGCCCAATAAATGGTAGAAGGCGTTTTTACAGGCATTCTTCTGTATAAACTCTGGAGTTAATTGTTCCTGTCGTAATGAACGCTTTGCTCCTTAGACAGCAGGTGCAAATAGCTTGCCAAACCATGAAGCGTTTTGGAAATTTGGTATATTTTACTTCAGAGTTTATTTTGGGTGTTGCAACCCTATTCTTTGTTGTGAAATGGGCATTCCCAGGCTACTGGTTGAAGTCCGCCTTACAGTAGGTCTCATCATCGAAAATCACCAAATCGAATTTGGTTAGGTAATAGCGAAGACCGAAAGCTTCGGTCTTCGCTATTTTTTTCTTTGTTTCTGTTGTTTATAGGTCCTTAATCCTTGACTTCGCTTATATCACAGTAAAGCTGATTGCTATGTAGCAGCTATAGCTGCAACATCTCCAGTCGACCTCGTGGGATTAACCCGATATGGACTAACAACTTTTTCAGCACTTCTGGGTTATTTGGACCCTTTTTTCTGCCTGACCTTTCGGTTCAGCAGATGGAGTTTCCCGCGTTGTAGTAGTTTATGACGTTATAAAACGTCGCTAAATTGGCTGTGTTTTCCCTTGCACATGTTGACTTAATTAGATCCAAGATGAAAATGACTAATATACAAAAAAAACTGCACTATTTATAGATACTTTCACTTGAAGATATCGGGGTCCTAACTCTTAACAATTTCGTATAATGGATACGTAAAAATTGTAAAATTTTTTTGATTCACCCCTTATTTCATTAGAGTACATATATACATAAGTATATGCTTTTTATACATTACAATTTTCGCATTCAGTATTCCTAAAAAGATGTTTAAAGTATAATTAAGAATCTGTTTGAAAAGAAATGCGCTAATTCTGTTCAAATCGCTAAGAGCAACAAAAAATACAAATATAAATTCACCTTAATTCAAACAATACAAAACAAAAAGAAATTTGTCGCATCATGCAAAGCAAAAATATATATAAATAGAAAATAAAAGGCTAACATCGAACACTTCGATTTCAACCGCTGCTCCACTGTCTTGGCTTACCTCATCAACACGTTTCAGACATGTTACCGCTGCTGCACATCAAAGTGGACAAACGAGAAGCGTTTGCTTAATTGAATATTCGTATATTGGCGACTCATCAAGTCTAAAGTTATGGGCAGCAGCAGCAACACAGCGCTAAAACCGGCACCAAAAACACTGCAAAATAAACTTCAGCGACGGCGAGCGAGACATATTCAAACTCAAGCGAGCCAAACCGTCAAGTTAACAGGCAAACAATGCGCATAACCAAAGTAACATTCGCCCGAGAAAGTCGTATTGAAAAAAATTTGCGCGGCATGAAAAAATAAATAAAAATACCTATTCAAATACAAATACAATAAATAATAGTAAAAATAAGTAAAATAAACCGTTTTTTGCTTTTATTTGATATAAAAAAAAATAAGAAGTTTTTATCTATTTACTATTTGTTATTAATAAAAATATGACTTAAAAAGTGTTTTACATACATAATACAAAACTGCTGCATATTTTTGCTTTAAAAAACCAGAAAAGTATTTCATCGAATTCAACGCTTCCTGCAAATCAGCTTGAACACCTTAAAAAAATGATTTTGGCTTCAACACTAATTGGCAGCTGGGAGAAATTATCCCTTAGCACGCACACAAATTTTGCTGTGCTCATGTTCCTCTTCATGATTTGTGCCATCGAAGTAGTGCTCTTGAAAATGACGACATCATCAGGATTTGGGCGCACTGATATTGATTTGGATTATGATGACTCGAGTGAATATGAAGAAGATATTTACTATGAAGATCTACACAATAATTATGATCACTGGGCACGGAGGCGTATGCGGTATCGCCAGAGACAGCAGCGGCAAGAACAGGAAATGTTGAGACAATTCCGTCTGCAGCAACATGAATATGCTGCTTATTAAAAATACATACTAAACAAAATCAAAAATAATACTACATAAAAAAGGAAAGAATTTATGGCAAAGTATCCAAAAATTTTTACTGGTTTTAATGGAAATGTGTTATTCGAACATAGCAAACCATATAAGCGCAGTTCACATGTTTTTTAAGTCGCATTAGTATAAAAAATTATTAAAATTAAATTGATTGCTGACATTTCAAAAAGACTGTTCCTATCTTTAAACATATATTGCCTACTGTGTTTAGTGTACATACAATATTAATGTTGGAAAAATTGTTGTTCCGATTATGAAGTAATCACCCTTTAGAATATAAATTTTAATCAAACCGTTATGCGCGCTTATATGATTTTACCTTTTCTTGACTTTACTGATTTGTTTACTTTCTGAAACTGTTCGAAAGCCCAAAATTCATTATGCAGCGCACGTTACTTATCCACACAAAACGTTTTTATTGTACATACTCGGATGTATGAGCTTTTTTGCTCTAACGTGCAAGTAAAATAAAAAGAAAAGTAATTCGTTTACTTCATACTTATTATTAGCTGTGTAAAAAAATTGTAATATATTTTATTAGAATTTATTGCAAATATGAGCATTTTCTGTAAATAATTTATTTATGCGACTGATTTTTTTGGGGAAAAAAACTTAAGTAAAAATTAAATTTAATTATTTTTTAATTCTAATTTTTGCCTAGTACCTATAAAGTTTATCGATACTTTTAAAAACGATTACTCAAGTAGTTGTAAGCAGTACTTTTGATTACTTCATCATTTCGATTGTTCCCCTAATGTACTTTGAGCATTACCATATTTGTTAACTTTTTAAATTTATTTATGTCTACATATGCTATATTCAAACATAATATTCAAGCATATTGGAATATAAAAGTCATAATTTTAGCTCCTCTAAGTTACTTTTGATTGGTGATCAAACCTTCAATGGCTTTCCTTAAATTTGAAAACTAACAGAAAAGACAACGTTAATTTATTTATACGTATTTATTTTAAAATAGTGAAATACCATAAATTACATAATAGGAAATGTTCTAAAGTTCGATTTGATAAGCAAAAAAAATGTTAAAATTATTTCCTTGCTATCCACAACAAACCTTTTCCTCAATCAAAATATTTATTTATATAAAATTACTATCTTAAAAAAGTTCTCAAAAAAATCAGAAGATAAGCTACGTTTTATTCGCCACTCACTTCTAGTTATGTACAACTAGCAGCGATAATGGAATGAGAAACGCAACAAAATATGCAGAGGTAACGCGTATAATTTTAGAATTATTTAACATACCTGGTTTCCTATTGTTGAAGTTGAACAGTGTGGGGAAAAAACAGAAGGGAAATGTGTCAGTGATATAAAAATTATATAATGAAATGTTATGTGTTGCGGAAGAACCTGTTCACACCATGTAATAAAGCAGAGAAATGATTATGCTTTTATGTGATATGTGCTGAAAGATCAGCTTCAACTGCCAATGCTATTAAACTAATTCATTGTGATTGACAATACATGAGGAACAGATTTAACACCTTGCTTACAATTACTCCGAAAACTTTCCAGAAAGACCACAGTGATATTTGACACCTCTCACAGTACCATGAATGACTTTCGGACCACTCATAATTTTCGAAGTAAACTTACATAAAATTATTAAAATTAACGGTATTCAAATATTATTGTTTTTTAATATTCATATGTACATATTATTATTTGACTGCAAATAGTAACAATCATGAAAAAATATGCTTAAGTAAATGTTAAGGTACTGAGCGACAATAAGGCAAAGCACCACTAATTTAAGTTTCTTTCTCCTTATTTTCGAAACAAAATTGTGTTCAAACTAAAAAATTTTAAATATTTTTGGTTTGCTCGAATAAAAGTTTAAGTAATAAAATAATGTGATATTTTGATCGAAAAAAATGATGTTAGTTTAAAATTTTGAATTAAGCACCAGAAATTACTCCTGAGTATATTTATACTTACATAATTTTAAGAAATAAAATTGGTTTTTCTATTACTTCTGCTTACTTTTTTTTATCATTTTCATATTCGACTACGCTTTGTTTCCGCATTGTAAAACTTATGCAATGCAACATTACATGCACATGCAACAATCAGGGAAGGATTGGGTAAATTGTAAGCGGCTCTTTTCGTTTTCGCCCCTAACCCGTTCATTTCACTAAGTACGACACAGTCTGGCTTTAAGCATTCGCAAACATAAAATGGAAGCTATATGAAAGCTATACATACTATAAGTGCTTATGTATGTATTATTTGACGAATTTTCCTGTTTTTTTTTTCATTCCATAAAAAACTGACACCAGCTGGTCTGGTGATGGAGAAGTGCAAATTTTTAAAATAAGTTTCGTTCATGTTTTTTGTTTCTCCTTTTTGGTTGAGTTTTATAAAGAAAATTATTCAGGTGTTGTTGTTTTTCGTCATTTAGTGAAAGTGAGAGAGCGGCAGGTACAACAAAGTCCAGCGTAATTGCATAACTAATCTATTGATATTTTTGTTTTTTTTTTGTTATTTTATTACTTTAATGTTTTATGTTAATGCAATTATTTTAGATGAAAATATAAAATTTTGCTATTCTATTAATTCATTATACTCATTTTATTTGTGTAGATCAACAACTATTTTTAATTAAGAAAGTATCTTACTTGATTAGTGTTTTGAATGTTTTGGTTGGTACTTATCATCAATTAACTGGTTTATACCTATTAATTTGGCTTTAATTTATCTTAGCCAAAAGTTATATTTCAAATATTTTTGTATTGTTTTATTTGATACTTTTTCTAAATTACTCTCAGTGCAAAACAATTTCATACTTACATAAATTAATCTTCACAAAGTTCATAAACCTTTTATTTTTGTTTCTCTCCAATAAAAGAGACACCGAAAATCTATTCATAGTCGGAGATGTTTTATTGTATGTATGTTAATTTTTTTTTCCCTCACAACTTGTTACTTATCGTGTATCTATAAAACAGTTTTTGATAAAATCAAATCAACAGGCTGACTATTAATAAATGCATACAACAATTTTGGGCAAAAAAAATTATTGTAATTAATAACGAAAAACCGGCCGAAGAAAAAGATAACATAATGCTTGAGTTTCGAAGTAACCACCCTTGGCCGGAATACACAGCTTCAAGCGTTAGGAAAAATTTTTGGCTATGGGCCGTAGCTCCTCCACCATTATTCGGTTCCATTCTCAACGCAACGATTGTTTGAAGCGACTGCAAATTTGTATGATGTTTAGTAGAGATCATGGCCTTGGATTGAGATATAGCGAATATGGTGGCCATTCTTGAGATGTGATGGCGCAGAGTCTAGCTGCAACGTCCAATCATTATCGCCAAAGTGCTTTCGGGCCCAGGGGAGTGCCACAAAATTCAGAATTTCACGGCGGTTCCGTCATGGTATGTTCCCACCCCATACCATGACGGATTGCAGAATTAAGCGATGTTGAATGACGAATGATGGTCCAGGAGCCTTTGGTGACCAGCTTCTGTCATTTATCCAATTCCTATGGCCCGACATCTTTGCAGTCGTACGCGTTTTTTTTTTTTTTCATCCGTAACTAACTGCCATTTGTGGAGCTTGTAAGCCTGTGGGGTAATTGGTAGTGGGTTGGCTTTCTACGCAGAGTGTCCGAGGTTCAAATCTTTGCACAGGCAAATCAAAAAATAGAGAAATAAATTTTTCTACGCGGCACCCACCTCTTTGCAGGCAATGGCAAGCCTACAAAAGTAAAAATTGCGTACGAAAAGCTTTTCACTTCGCCGATCGGATTCGGTTTAAAACTGTAGGACCCCTCCATTCATGTACAAATATAACACGTACAACATGAGTGAATGCGAAAAACGAAAGAAGAAGAAAGAAGCATTGAGTCTTAGTTCGTTTTTTGCTATGAGTCAAACTGATTCACGAATGATGTAAGTTTCGTAAGCAACTTTTCTCCTGGAAACCGTTAAATTACGCTGCACCCGCTTTTTGAACGATTTTGCAATTCATGGGAGTATTGACGATGGGTTTTCTGCCTCTTCCCGGACGATCACAATCATGACCCAGTTATTTAAATTGTTTAACTTCACGAGAAACTAACGAACGAGCAATGCAAAGATGCCGCGCAATCTCTTAATTGCGTTTGCATAGCTCCAATGTCCAATGTTATATTAGCTGACCGATTATTTGACATCGTAAAATAAATAACTAAATGAAATCTAGACTACACAAAAAACAAATCCGATGTCGATCGATTACGTAGAATAATACAAGAATGAAGAAAATTTTAGTAAAATTACAGTACATTCTCTAGAGCGCAAAGAAACTTATATGTATGAGATATGTTTTTTTTTTATACTTGTATAGTAAGCACGCACAAACAAAATTTGAATCATATTTAATCTGAAAGAAATATAAAACAGTTCTGAACATGTAAGGGTGATTAAAGTTCAACTTTATTTATTTATTTACGTATGTACAATAACTCATAAGGGTATATAAAGCTCCCTCGCTAAATATGTTGTTTGATCACGTGACAACACTTAATGTAAAGCTCGTTCATGAATCGAGAGTTCATGGAAAATTTCGTTACGTTTTTAGGTGATGGATCAATTTTTGTACTAAATACGTGAATGACACGTAAATTTACAGGTGTTCTATTCTCGATTTTCTATCTGAGAATGTAACCTTAACGGATGCCTTAAACCTTTTCCTAAATGCTTTTATATTTATTTAGTCATGAGTCATTCCTTAAGAAAGGATATATGTTGACTAGTATTTCTAAGTGGTCGCTGTGGCGTACTGGTAGTGCGTTGGACTGCTACGCAGAGTGTCCGGGTTCGAATCTCGACACAGGCAAAATCAAATTAGAAAAAATAATTTTTCTACACGGCACCACCTCTTGGCAGGCAATGGCAAACCTACAAGAGTAAATATTGATATGAAAAGCTTTTCACTTCGCCGTTCGGATTCGGCATTAAATTGTAAGTCCCATTCATGTACAAATATAACACGCACAACATGAGTGGATGCGAAAAGCTCGGCCTAGGCCCTCCATGGGCTGTTGTGCCATTAAAAGTAAAGTAAAGTATTTCTAAGCTTCCTTGCTTTCATTATGTTGAAACAAGCTAGTTTTCGTAATTTTGTGTGTCGTCTTGAGCCACAATATTGGAGCAGCATAGGAGACGATAACGTGACTATCCAGTAAAAACTTCCTAGTCATTTATATGTTAAGTTCCAAGATTTTACCACAAATTGTCAAAAGGAATGTAGTCGTCTTGAAAATTATATACATAGATATGATTTTCATGTGAGCTGAATACCCATTTTGTTTAAGTAATTTACATTTATTATATATTTTTGGTTTTTTGTTGAGAGCTGGCATGGTGCTTTTTAAGATTAGCTCATAGTATTTCGTGTATGTACCAGCCAAGCCATAGTTCAAGAGATTTCTGCTGAAAGCTAGTAGTAACATCTGTATACCCTTGTATTTATATCATAAAGGATTCACATAACTCACAATATTTCATAGATTTTCTTTTCAATGGCATATATTTCTGTAAGCCATGTTTACTTCTTTTTGTCCTATTGTCTATATTATTCTACTTTCCCGTACGAACGCATGAATGCAGAAGTTTCAACAAATACTGCATTAATTGGTATAAAAAATTTTTTTCTTAATAAATTTGTAAACAAAACCATTAATAACAGCATACAACTTTAATAAAATCACATAATTTTTAGAACGGAAGAATTTGACACTCTGAAAGCAGAACCGTTATTCTAAAAATACGAAATTAATACTTCACAGTTTAATTTGCATAGTATCTATAAAAAATATACATTTATTTTTGAATTAAAATACACGACAAATAATCTACTCAAAATCTCTGAATTAATTTGATATTTATTTCTTATTTGTTTTCAGCAAAATAGTTGACAAAAAAAGTAAAAAACAAACGAACGAAGAAACTTTTTGTAATGTTTGCTGTGCAGAAATCAATTTAAATAATGCAAAAAGGTAAAATTGAATATTCAATGAAACCTTTTCCCCAAGTAATTTTCACGGTTTTCTCTCTCTTACACTTCGCAGTTTCGTTACATGTTGCATCTGCAAAAAACACATATGTCGCGGTGCCAAATGTTGTGATTGGTTATCCAAAACAGCACAATGGGAATGTCAATTATGCCATTCATCGAAGGAATCGCTGGCGCAAACATCATCATGGGTGGCCGAGCAAATGTCCTTCAACCAGCAGAAACTTGTCTATCCAATGCGTGCCAGAAGTGAAATTTATATACCGATAAGCGATTGCAATGATGGTTCTATGCGTACGTATTGCAAATAAAAAAAAAAAAAGAGGAGAAAGGAAAATTTTACATTATGGTATTGTAAAGGGTGATTTTTAAGCTACTTAGTTTCTGGCGTTTATATTTCTGATAGTTCACGCGTGATTCATGACATGTGTCAAAGTAAAAAATGCTCAGTTTGGTTTGCCATTTCATCATGAATAGACAAACGCCTAAACAACGTCTGTAAATTATTGAAATTAATTATCAAAATTCATGCTCTGTGAAAAATGTGTTTTTATCACAAAATTGTCTTCAGCGACTGGCTCATTTTTGGCTCAATGGATACGTGAATAAGCAGAATTGTCGTATTTGGAGTGAAGAACAGCCAAAGGCAATCCAGCAGCTACCAATGCATCCCGAAAAATGCACTGTTTGGTGCGGTTTATGGGCAGGCGGCATCATTGGGCCGTACTTCTTCAAAGACGAAGAAGGCCACAACGTTACGGTCAATGGAGAAAGGTACCGTTCGATGATAACAAAATTTTTTCCACACGCCACACTGCAGGCGAATTTGGTGAGCAGTTAATCTCACGTTTTGGTGCAGTCAATTGGCCACCGAGATCGTGTGATTTCTCCCCATTAGACTATTTTTTGTGGAGCTATGTTAAGTCTCTTGTCTATAGGGACAAGCCAAACACGATTGCTGAGATTCCGGCCGAAATGTGTGAAAAAATGTGCCAAAATTGAACCTTCAGAATAGACTACTTGAAGCGTAGCCGCGGGCAACATTTAAGTGAAATTGTCTTTAAAAAGTACTAGAAATGGCAGGAATTGATTTATCGATCCAAATAAAAATTTCATTCACTTTTGTAAAATTTCTGTATATTTTTTAATGTTGAAAAACCAAGCTCTTAAAAAATCACTCTTTATTATAATTTTTTCAGAATTTGAAAGTGTTAGTCAAATTGGTGTGAATTCTTCAATTGATATAAGTGCTGAACAAAAAGTAAAGATACGCGAGTATGTAGAGGAAGTGGTGGCCAATATGTTGGGTGGTTCGTTGGACAGCATACGAGTCGAACAAATGTCCAAGAGTGAAAATTGTAAGTATCATATTCAATAATTATGAATGATTAGCTAGCTACATTATGCACAGCATTTTTAAACATACATTTAAGCTTTCCATCTAAAAAAGCTTTATTTTTGTTAGTTAACGTTAACGCTGCATAAACATTGCATACTTTTAGCTGCCTTACATCAAAATTTGATATCAATACCAATTTATATTGTACAATTTTCTTTTACACTAATCCTTTTCTGCACTCAATTTTGCATACGCACACACACAGACTTGCAACTGTTTCATAAATATCACTCGAAATTGAGTAATATTCTTATAAATATGGAAAACGCTTTGTGGTCTAAAGCGCTGAAAGGAGGTGAGTTAAGGGAGAAAAACGAAAAAAGTTTTTTGAATTCATTTGACAAGTGCATGTCACTTTGTAAGTAGCATCGCTTGTGTGTTCAGTAATCATCATTTAGTAAATTATCGTAAGATTTTGAAATTACTGCCTTTTGATTTGAACGTTATTGTGTAATCTTTTATAGTATCTAACATTATAATGTAACTTTGATTGCTACGTTGATTTAAAAGTTGAAATTAATTTATCTAATCATTGTGCGTAACATCAGTTTATACATAATAGTCACTCATACGTCATAATGACAAACATACATTATCGTCGCGGCCACTGTAAATCTGCTAGCTCCATTTTAAGTCAAATGCAAATACCAGGTTTTACCGCAGCGCCTATGATATGTATGTGACGATATGTGGTTTTCAACTTTCTATCAAGTCAATTCTCAACTCGTTTGCCGTATTTTATGCACAACGAAATTTTTTTATATTTATTCTTTCAGACATTCGCTCTAGGTTGGAATAGGCCTCATTTATCTGGAGTTCAATTTATAGTACTCATGTTAGTAAAATGGAACGGCTTCAAATAACTTTATTAAGTTTCTTTACGTTCACTACATTTTTCGCAACATTTTCCTTGTTACTCATAGATTTGAAAACACTTTAGGCTAGAAGAATTTCAATCACTATGCACTATGTTGGCTTATTTTAAAAACTAACTATGCACTCACTGAGCCGATGACTACAGCTCAAATTGAACTAAAAACTACTTACTAATAGTTCCTTTACTAATAAAGCCTTTTTACATTTTGAGTCACACACACTGACGGTGCCTATATATTGATCATCACCAGGCTGACAATCACTTTAAATTAAATTTTTTGCAGATTCATATTTAGTGGCATCATATTGGTATATGCGCAAGTTCTCAGACTTTTAGTTGAAGCAGCTGATAGTTACTACACGCATAAAAGAAAATACTGAAAATCAGTAACTCTCATGCACAAAAATGTTTTAGGGGCATTAAGCACTTATTTTCAGAAATACTGGTTTTCAGTAATTTTATTCATTACTTTCCATTTAAGCCATTTGCTTAGCATTTAAATGATTATTTAGTCGATTAAACTCTCGGCTAAAATCGTAAAAATATTAAAAATATTACTAACAAATTTTATTGGCACTATTATTTGCAATATTTTCTAGACTATTATCAAATGACATCTTTCTTGGTACTATTTAGTATAGTACAGCGTGACTATCAATTGATAGTCACGCTGTTTGATTCTCAACAACCGACACACAGTGATAAGTCCCAAAAGGAAAAATTTATGTATATGATTCTGCATCAATTGAATGTTTTTTGGGTTTTTCAGAAGTCAGGATTAATTTCATGTCGGTCAACATCATGCTAAATATTTGATTGTATTTTTGTTATTTTTCCGAAGACTTCGTAACATTGCAAACTGACCTCCTAACGATTCTGCATTGATATTATGTATTGGTTTTTTTTTTAAGTCGATTAATATTTATTTCGGTCAATATCATGCTTAATATTTGATTGATTTTTTATTATTTTTCTGTAGAGCTTGTAAAGTTGCTTCACCTCCTTACGAACCCCAAACGATTCCTTTTTTTAAATCTCAATATCTCGATTTTGTCGGTCAACATCATATATGTAGATAAACATTTGGTCAACTTTTGCACTACCGAAATATTCTTAATATATGAGTCGTTTTTGTTCTGAGCGCGCAATATGAGCTACCTTTTTTTGTTTTCTACATATCTGTAATATTTTATAATTTAGAGACCTCATAGCAATTTGAAAAAGATAAAATTTAAATCGTTTTGAAAAATGTAAAAATTCTACATTTGTATAGGAGCACACATATGTATATGCGTACATATGTATATTGTAGTTAATAATAACAGCTTGTTAAATAAAATAAAAAATTTACTAAATGGTTAACTAAGTTATCTAAAATTTAATGTGATAAACATGAGTATGCAGACAGGTGAGCAAAATCAAAAACAAAACAAAAACCTCTCAATCCAATAGCAAATACCATAGCAATAAAAAAAATAACACATAATATTATTTCAACTGA
This sequence comes from Palloptera scutellata, assembly GCA_958295655.1. NCBI lineage: Eukaryota > Metazoa > Arthropoda > Insecta > Diptera > Pallopteridae > Palloptera > Palloptera scutellata. The sequence continues at coordinate 62,813,051 of OY282451.1, read as the reverse complement.
TTACGCGTATAAAACAGCAACAACCACATAGCTTAACACTTATACACTCTCAGCAGCACAACCAATTCACCACACGGCATGTATGTAATATGTAATGTTGGTGGTGAAGGTGTCGATAGTGCTGGCTGATAGTGGTGAATAGGTGGAAGAAAAGTAAACTCAATTTCAATTTCAGTTGAGATACGCGAGGCGCCGCGTTTAAGTCACACACATTTAATTTAAATGTGATTTAAAAATAAAAATTATATTTAATAATAAATAATAATACTACATTAGCAATTAAGCTATACAAAAATGATATGTACATATGAATGTACATACATATACATATGTTGAAATATTTAGTAACGAAAGATTTGGTAGTCAGTGGAACTAAAATAATGTGAAAATTTTAATTAAAATTATATTTAAAACGAAATAAAACAATGGCGAAAATTTATTCTTACAAGAATTGTAAAATTTGAGCAATATACTCGCAAAGTGAAAATTTTGCCCAATACCAAAATATTCATTAGCGGCGATAAGCATTGATAAGAATATACAAATATTACCAGTGATAGTATCTAAAAGATAACCTCATATACGAGTACAGAATAGAAATAATATTTACATATAAAGTGCGTCTGCAAAAAAAGAAGCAAGCATTACTCATTAGCAAAGAAATGCTGAAAGCTAAAAACTCAAAATTATGCATCAAATATTTAATGAATATTAATTAAAATGTCTGCAAAAAAAAGAAAAAATTTGTTTTTAACCAACGGAGCAGTAAACAACAACAACAACAGCATCGTCAACATGCATTGACCTTTTAACACTTATTTAATCTGAATCTAAATCAGCGCTAATGATGCGCTGCAAAAATTTAAAATGCTTATTATAATTGTAAAATAAAAACGAAAACACAAATTTACATATTATGTACATATGTATTTTTATGAATGACAAAATTCGGTAAACAAGTTTTGGAAAATCATGCCCTAATTTCTTAATAACGATGAAATATTTTTCATTCTAAATGAAGACACGTTAGATTTTTCATTTGTAACAGTTTGTATCTCTACGATACTCTAATATTGCGTATGCAAAATGTAACCTCACACTTTAAAATACTATTGAGAAACCAGTTGAGATTAATAATAAATTTATAATTTTTTGTTTATCTACATATAATAAAATTTCAATTTGTTCGAACGTTTTTTTTTTTCAACCTTGAAGTGGAAAAAATGTTGTGGCATTCTTGAAGATAGTCAATAGAAATGTGACAGTTTATTAAATACAATATTAAGATATAAACCATAACTACATACATAATGTTTAATAAAACGGTAACAATATCGGTAATCAATTGTGTATAAGAAAGAAGAGTGAAAAGTAGCTAAAAATATATTTTTTTCTATATTTACTTTCTTTGGAAAAAGTAGAATAAATACATAAAATGCTAAACATTTTTTATTCTACAATAGTTGAACATTATCTTTACAAATAATGCTTTAAAATTGTATGAGAAATGTGATTAAGGTCAAACATTTTGAAGTAATAACTAATATAATACCGACACATCAAATGAGTGAATGCTTTAGCCTGAAAATGTAAACAAAATATTATACATAGGGAATTACCGACAAGTTGCTAGAAGTTGTCTGCATTTCCTGTTTCCTTCAGAAGCCCGTTATTTCGTTCCGGATTTACAAACGATTTGAGCATTTTACTCTCGTGTATTTTCGGCAATTATTGTTCGTGTCAAACGAAGCATAGAATTAACAAATAAACTTAGCAATTAACAAAATTTTCATGTCACTTTTGGTATGGTTTTAATTCCAGATATCCTTTTTGAATTATTGTTGCGCTCATATTTTTGCAATTAAATGTAGGTGAAATTATAAAAAATTCCTTGGTGGTGAAATATTTTTCTTAAATCTTAAATCTCGAGATCATAAATATGTAAATGAAAGAAAAAATTATTAAATTAGGCTCAGTGATATAAAGTAGTAAGTGTGTTTTGGATATGTGCTAAATTGTGTCATTTTGATCAAAATTGGTTTATATTGATTTGTCCTCAATTTTTTAGAATGACCTCAATAGTTTGAGATTGGTAGCAGTTAGAAGTATATAAGTAGATAATTCTAATACAAATTCTAAAATCTCTGATCAATATATTTATTTGTAACAAGCATGAATTATTTTAGGTAAAACTGTAAATTATAAGCTTTTAAATGCAGGCTCTAAACAATTAACGGTGAATTTCCTAGCTAACCAGGTACATAGAATACTCCTGTAAGAAATTAACCTATCAAACTGTCCTTGAAATTTAGGGCAATATCATTGAAAGATATGGAATTTTAACTAAAATGATCATAGTGAAGGAGAAGCGAGGAGGCAATTATAATTGTTTAGTAGTTATAAATTTTAATTGAAATGTGAGAAAAAGGAGTATTAACTGTCTACACTTCGTGTTACATAAAACTAAACCTTTGATTTATTAGTAAAATACATAAAACATATACGGATAGGGAGTGCAAAGCAAATATTTATATATTCGTACATTACTAAATAAATAAGTACATATGTATGTAGTATAGAACTTTCAATAGCACGCGCACTAGTCACTTCACTGTTTTCAAATATATAAAAATATATAACAACAGTATATAAACAATATCAATAACTTGTTTTAGCTGCAAATTTTATAAAAAATCAGTAAAAATAATACTTTACACTATGAACCTTCCCCATTCATTAGTGACAGCATTTAATTTAATTTGTATTCTTTTTTTTCACTCTTTCTTTTAAAAAAAAACTTTATTCTTAATACAGGGTGTTTTTTTTAGAAGTGTGGTTTTCAAGAAGAAATAAAACGCATATAATTTAATGTTATGGCCAAGAATTTAGCTTTATTATAAAGATAAGGATTTGCCATTATGTGTTAAAAACGATTTCGGGCAAGTGGCCGCCGCGGCTGGTTCGAATAAATTCCAGCCGAGAGGCCCAATTTTCGACCACTTTTTGCAGCAATTGGGGCCGTATGTCAGTAATAACGCGCCGAATATTCTCTTCCAAGGCGTCAATCGTCTCGGGCTTATCTGCGTAGATAAGCGACTTCACATAACGCCACAAAAAATAGTCCAGAGGTGTTAAATCGCACGACCTTGGAGGCCACGCCACAGGCCCACGACGCGAGATAATGTGCTCACCAAAAGTTTCCTTCAATAAATTTATTGTTTCTTTGGCTGTATGGCTGTATGGCATGAAGCGCCGTCTTGTTGGAACCAAATGTCGTCCACATCAACATCCTCCAATTCAGGCACGAAAAAGTCATTAATCATGGCTCTACAGCGTTACCCATTGACTGTAACATTATGAGCGGCTTCATCTTTGAAGAACTATGAACCAATGATTCCCTCTGCCCATAGAGCACACCAAACAGTGACTTTTTGAGGATGTAACGATGTAACGGCGTCTCAACAATGGCTTGTGGATTATGATCCCTCCAAATGCGACCATTTTGCTTATTAACGTACCCATTCAACCAAAAGTGAGCTTCACCGCTGAACATCGCTGCGTCGCGCGAATCGAACCATTATTTTGGTAATAAATTTACACGATTTGCAAACGTTGTTTAGGTCTTAAGTCTATTCATTATGAAATGGCACCTCACCAACTCCAAAAAAAGTATTGCCAGATTGAAAACCACACTTCTAACACCCGTTACAACAAAAAAAGCAAAACAAAAAATACTAGAAAATAAAAAATTAATTGCTAAAAATTTCGATGTTGACTAAAGGCAAATTGCCTATAGCTCAGAAAAGCTCACAATGTAGCGGCAACATTTTTAAGTTATGTTGATTTAAAAAAAAAAAGTATACAAAGTTTAAAGAATCTCTATCACTATACCATATACTTGCAGTCGCTCAAATAGTTATATGTATAAAGTTATGTTTATATACTATAAGCATGAACGATAGAAGCTGTCAAAATAATGAGCATCAGCAACAAAACAAAACATAGTTATTAATGAGTAAAGATATTTAAATATTAAAGACAATAATTATACACATGCTCATTGATTCAATATCTGGTAGCTACAAAAAAAAAAAAAAACTACATACACACTTAAATTTACTCGTGTAGAAAAACTGCGCCACCTTTATACTCGCGCATATGTATTAATTGAAAACATATAAATTTATAGATTAAATCGATGTAGAGAAATAAGTACGAGCTTTTTCAATATAATGTGATCAAAGTCTAAGCAGTTGGTGATACTTATCTTTGGATTTTATACATTCTTGCATGATACCCTGTATTGCGCAATCGAAACTTTATGGCATTTTTTCATTCAGCAAATAAGTACTCCAATAGATATTTTTTAATAAACGTTTTAAAACCTGATCCAAATTCACATGCTACTTATGTACGAGTATGTAAGTACATTAAAATACACAATTACAGCCAACTTCAGCTCGACTATTTAACAAGTGTTGTATCAATTTTAATACTTTTTCAATCAGTAATAAAATATAAATTGAATTTTTAATAAATTATGTATGTACAGGGAGCGCCATCTTTTATGTCGGTATGTGAATATTAAATAACTTAAAAAAACCGATTTCCATATATGAGGTACTTTTATTATTTGGACTAGTTTTTGAGTGCTCCATCAATCAAGTGGCCTCTGTTATTGACCAAAACAAAATTCCCATCACTTTTTCGAGCATCTCGGGCGGTATAGTGATGATTTCGGCGCGAATATTTGCCCTGGCTCACCAATGGTCTGAGGCTTGCTTTGCTTTTCAAATAACGCCACAAAAAGAAGTCCGAAGGGGCAGATCTGGAGATCTGGGTGGCCAGTCAATATCGCCATTTTTTGACATAACACGTCCAGGGAATTTTCGTTGCAGAAACTGCATTGTTTGATTTGCAGTATGTCATAGCGCACCGTCTTGTTGAAACCAGTAACCATCCAGATCTTTTTCGCATATTTATGGGCAGACATAATGAGCCAACATCCACCTGTGCAGTGTGGCATGGCGCACCGTCTTGTTGAAACCAGTAACCGTCCAGACCTTTTTCACACATTTGTGGGCAGACATGAGCCAACATCTGCCGATATCGATTCCCATCGACTGTTTCGCCTCCTCTGAAGAAAAATGGCCCAACGATGGTTTTGGCGCCAACGCTGCTTCTCCGTTCCCCAACTGCGGCAAATTTCCTTGTGTACGGCACCAAAGAGTGTGAAATGGATCTCGTCGGTCATCAAAATTTCCTTCCAAACATCAGGTTTGGTGTCAACCATTTGATTGACTGTTTGGCCGTATAACAAGCAAGTCGTCAATATTCTTTGAGTTAATTGCACTTTATACGCAAACAAATGCAAATTTTCCTTGAAAATGCGCCGCAAGGTGGTTCCACTGACGCCAAAATGCTGAACGCGGTGACTATACCACACATGTGGGTTCTCGCCAACACTCTCTTACCGCTTCAACCAGTTCATTGGAACGTCTTGGGCGTTGATGAACGGTTCGTGCTTAACAAAATTCGACACCAAACGACGAATACGGTTCTCAGACGGTGCTTGTTGTATTATAATGCTATCTTATGTTTTAAACATACTTATTTTAAGTCACTATCCCTAAGTAACATTACATTACAGTATCAAGAACTTGAAGGGTTTGATATAACTACCTACTATGTCACAGTGAGCCAGTGCATTTGAATTTGAGAAATTCGCCGAATAGTAATTTGAAAATTGAGTAATTATTAACATGCCCTTAGCTAAAATTAAGCTGACTTACGAGTATGTACCTATTTATTATTATTGATTGATTGGGTGGCTGAACATAGGAATCACTTAGACCAGGAGCGGGCCATTGTGATACCACATGGCGAGATTCCGAATGGCGAGTGGCAATTTGTTATCACTTAGTGCTTTTGCCCATTACATATATTCCAAGTGATGTAATTGCACTTATTCTTCTTCTTTCTTTTAGTGGTACAACAGCCCATGAGGGCCTAGGCCAAGCTTTTCACATTCTCTCAAGTTATATTATATTTATATTTTGTACATGAATAGAAAGGACCTGCAATTTAGTGCCGAATCCGAACGGCAACGTGGAAAAGCTTTTCTTAGGTAATTTTTACTCTTTTTTAGGTTTACAATTGCCTGACATGAGGCGGTACCGTGTGGAAAAATAGTTTTTTCTATTGTTTTTTTTTATTTTTATTTATTTAGCTTGTTATGAGATTTGAACGCGGGCCACTCTGCGTAGAAGCCAACGCACTACCAACTACGATACGGCGACCACTGTACTTGCACACTTTCTTATAATTCTTATTCACTACATAACGGTAGAAATATAAGAAGTTTTAATGAGAATTAACCACCAGACCAAGACGGGAATCGATCCCCAACCTCTAGAGTGAAATTCTATGCACTGCCCACTAGACAATCTTACCATATTCGAGTTATTGAAATTCTTTTTATTAAAGAAACAAGTTATGAATATCATTTTAATTATTTTAAACTGTATGTACTTAATTTGCAATTAAGTTTTATAGCAGAGCATTGCTTTGAAATATTTATAGTTTCAAATCCCTAGTTTGTGTATTCTTTGCCACCAATTTCGTCAGGAACTCTTTTCTTACCTACTTCACTTTATGAAATATTATAACCAGAATCAAGTTAATCCTGGAAAAGAATACATCGCAAAATTGTACCCAGGATGAGCTTAATAGGAAATTATCTTTACTAAAGCTATTTTATTCGTGTTCTACGTGAGCTAGTAATCAACACAACTGTTGGTTTTTCTTAGCCATATCTGTGTCATTTGTCATTTATTTCTCTATTAGAAAAATTTTGCATTGCTTTGAAATATTTATAGTTTCAAATTCCTATTTTGTGTATCCTTTGCCTCCAATTTCGTCAGGAACTCTTTTCTTACCTACTTCACTTTATGAAATATTATAACCAGAATCAAGTTAATCCTGGAAAAGAATACATCGCAAAATTGTACCCAGGATGAGCTTAATAGGAAATTATCTTTACTAAAGCTATTTTATTCGTGTTCTACGTGAGCTAGTAATCAACACAACTGTTGGTTTTTCTTAGCCATATCTGTGTCATTTGTCATTTATTTCTCTATTAGAAAAATTTTGCATTGCTTTGAAATATTTATAGTTTCAAATTCCTATTTTGTGTATCCTTTGCCTCCAATTTCGTCAGGAACTCTTTTCTTACCTACTTCACTTTATGAAATATTATAACCAGAATCAAGTTAATCCTGGAAAAGAATACATCGCAAAATTGTACCCAGGATGAGCTTAATAGGAAATTATCTTTACTAAAGCAATTTCCTTCGTGTTCTACGTGAGCTAGTAATCAACACAACTGTTGGTTTTTCTTAGCCATATCTGTGTCATTTGCCATTTATTTCTCTATTAGAAAAATTTTGCATTGCTTTGAAATATTTATAGTTTCAAATTCCTATTTTGTGTATCCTTTGCCTCCAATTTCGTCAGGAACTCTTTTCTTACCTACTTCACTTTATGAAATATTATAACCAGAATCAAGTTAATCCTGGAAAAGAATACATCGCAAAATTGTACCCAGGATGAGCTTAATAGGAAATTATCTTTACTAAAGCAATTTCCTTCGTGTTCTACGTGAGCTAGTAATCAACACAACTGTTGGTTTTTCTTAGCCATATCTGTGTCATTTGCCATTTATTTCTCTATTAGAAAAATTTTGCATTGCTTTGAAATATTTATAGTTTCAAATTCCTATTTTGTGTATTTACCACCAACCAAACTCGGCATTAATTATGGTAATCTCTGTTTGTTTATGTATAAATTATGAAAACATTTGCTAATTCAGATGTTAGGTATGCTCCCAATAACTGATTTCCCCAACGTACTTAATCTAGGATTACTTTGATATTAAAATACGTTTAAAATCTGAAGAGTTGCCTACTTATGTTTAATGAAAACCCAACTTTATACATACTTATTTCACTATTTGAAAAGTGAGCACAATAATTACATTAAGACTGCAAATTCAACTATTTCCTTTGTTAATTAATATGATAATAATATACATTTTAGTAGCCAATTAAAAAGTATAATGATTTTAAAACTGCAGTAAATTTTGTTGTTGTGAAATAATGCACTCAAAATTACTTTACAAATACGAACTAATACCAAATATATAATACCAACCAACACCAACAAAAGCAACAATTTCATGTTCAAATTCTTCCTCAAATATTAATTTTACATGCTTGCGAATATTACGTGACACACTCAATTAATAATAGGCAAATATTTACTTAAAGGTTGATGAGAAGAAACTTAAATAGGTACTTACTTATGAATGAAAGAAAAATTTCAGCTATACGAGTATGTATTGATGAAGTAATTGCTATCTATCATACAAACTGTACTGGTATTACATATTAGTAAAATAAATATTATTAAATAGACATAAGAAACGAAAAGTATTTCATACATATTGTAGATGCCAAGTGAATGTGTTAGTAAATGCATGTAGTAAGTATCCAAAAGATACTTTATAACATAAATTGAAAAATAAAATGGATTTTACATTAGGCCTGATTACAGGCGCTTATGCTGTTATAGCCGTAATTGTATTTTACATTATTTACATCATTGAAGTAAAATTGGGTAAAGTATTTGATTAAAATATTATTTACATACATTTTATTTTGTCTAACTACAGTATATGGTACATATTTACATTATATTTGCATGATTTTGGCTTACAAAGTATTTAACTAAAATTAATTAAAAAGCATGAATATAAATACAATATGTTTGAGTGTAACAATTACCATATTTCATTGTTGATAATAAAGAAATATTGTATTTTATTACAGATTTACCTGCCGTTATCAATGGTAATAGCAGTCGTAGGAGTACCAATAATCTCACCACCAACACTACCACCACCACCAACAATAACAATGATCACATCGATTTCGCCGATATTTCTCAAACACGTCTCAGGCAATTGATTGAATCAATTATTGGTGAAACATTGCGCATGTCCAACATATCATCAAGTGGCGCCGTTTCGGAAATCGCTCTCGACACGTACAATGCACGCAACAAGAAAGATGCAAATCGTGCGCTACCTCTCACAAATGGTTGTGTTGCCCGTCGTCATCGCACTGAACATTATTTTGAACCACAAATCTATCAAGATTTGTTGGCAACAGCGGTGCTTAACAAGGTAATACTTAATTGAAAGAAAAAACCACAATTGTAAAAATATTTAGGAAGCTAGATTTTGAAATATGTAAAGCCTGCATTCCACAATAAAAATTTGTGTGTCCAGTTGATGTCAAAGATTTTATTCTCATTTCTGCCCTCTTTCCTTTTATTTCCTTCTTCTTTTTGTAATGGCACAACAGACCATGGCTACCCTAGGCCGAGCTTTTCACATCCACACATGCTGTATGTGTTATAGTTCTACATGAATGGAAGAGACCTACCGAATTATGCCGAATCCGGACAGCGAATTGAAAAGCTTTTCTAAGGCAAATTTTACTCTTGTAGGTTTGTTATAGCCTGCCAAGGGGTGGTGCCGTGTAGAAAAATTATTTCTAATTTTTTTTTTGCCATTGCCAAGATATGAACCCCAGACACTCTATGTAGCAGGCCAACGTACTACGAACTACGCCACTGCGACCACTTTCATTTCCACATTTCGCTATTTCGGTTTCTTTGACTAACTCTGCACAACAAAGACTTATTAATCTCTCTCTCCACCTTCTTCTCTTTTCCTTTTTCCACCTTTACTTTTTTTCCTAATTAGTCTCTTTTCTTATCTCTCCTCTCCCTTACCCTCTCTTCAGCTTTCTTCTTTCCTTTCCACTCTTTGTCCCTCTGTCTCACATCTGAATTTAAAATGTTTTCAATCACTCATTTTCCTATAACACCTTACAAGTGGCAGTGAGTAGTGGAACTGCAATATAAGTCAATAATTACAAAAGCTCTAATTTCATCTAAAATATTTATATTCAGTTTCTTTTTATTTTTTTATTGATACATGTGCGTTGAGCACAGGGTGTACCCTTAGCATTGTGTTGAATGGAAGAAAGATTGATAGGTGTGAGGAAGAAACAGGTAGAATGAGAGACGGAATGCAATTACACAGAACACCGATAAAGAGATAGACAACCATTGTGGCAAGTGTTATTAGGCATAAATACCGCAAAGAACTTCAGTTTATCATTGGCGACTATGACCGCATGTAGCGCCAAAAGTCCAGTTTTTCGCATTCACTCATGTTGTGCGTGTTATATTTATACATGAATGGAAGACGTTTAAGACTTATACGGTTTTTTATCGAGCATTTGTTATTCTATTGAAAATATTTATAGGGATCCTTCGAAAGGATCCCTATAAAAAATGAATAAATTACAAAAAATTTTATGTTATCAGTAACGAATTACTGCCTCTGTCTTAAACTTCCTTGTTCGATATTTCAATTTAAGTTTCGATTTTCCATTTATACACGATGCAACATTTCACTCAAGTACCATACTTATTCCATTTCACAACCTGTGTAACTAATATCACTCATACGCTTTTGTACCTCAAATGAAAAGTAATTTTGATAATGTGAAGTTTTACCATTAATTATAGCACATTCTGTGCTAATATACTTACTGAAAGAAATAGCGAATTAAATATACTATGTATGTCACTGAACCCTTTCTATACTATTTAAATACATCGGTATTTATATATTCATATGCCATAAAAGCTAATGTGGGTTAGTAACATTCCAAAAGAAACATATAAACAACCACTTGTAGAGCTACAAGAAAGCACATCGAAAAATTTGCGCTACCACTTGCAGCTCACAATGAAAATCAATACAATATGATTTATAAAAAAATTTAAATGTAAATAAATAAATAGAAAACCGGCAATGAAATTTTCAGTTAAGCATTTCAACTGTTCAAACTAAAATCTATAAAGAGACATTGGCGCCAAATTTAAATATAACTTTGCCTACGCATTTATTACGTACATGCCACAATTGCTTATGTACGTACTTAGTTAATTTTAGAATATTGTAATATATAGTACATATACATATATGAAAGCTTATACATATATATGCTTGCCAATAGCCAAATGCACTTAGTGATTAACCAAGTTCCAATGCAGGTTGTATAGTCTTCTCCATTTTGCGACTTCTGCTTGTACATTAGGAACACCATATGTGTGTTAAGTTTTCCTTCATTTAGCATTTCTTAGGTTTCCTTCAGTTATAAATTTCAATTGAAAAACAAAAAGAAAATGTTGGAAATTCCACTTAAGAAACAGAATTCTTACACTATGTAAATTAGTGGGTCGCCAACTTTTAAGCCATTCGGACGCGTTCTCGAATCGAGAGTCTTAATAACTAAATAACTATAGAAGGAGAGACTCTAATTGGATAAAAGAAAACTATAATTGGAATTTCTATAATTAGCCAGAGCTCCTGCGAAATTGTCATTGCTTCTTTGCTTCGGGAAGCAACAAAGGATTATCCAAGCGACTACAATTTCGAAGAACTTTTCGCGTAGCTTAATTTCGGTTGCTATTTTAGATTTTCGAAAGCAGCAAAGGATTATATAAAGAATTGCTATTTTGGAAAACTTTTCAAATAGTTTAATGAGGCAGCTCTAAGAATGGAGGAAGAGAAATCAAATGTAATAGCTTACATAATTCAAGGATTTGCAAAAGTGGTTTAAAGAATCTACATTTTCAACACTCATTTTTAAGTTTGAGCAAACGTTTAAAATTATTTCTTTTTTTCATTTTATAACTCACGTCTCAAATGCATTGGTGACAACAGATCACCTTCGTAGCAAATAAGTATCTAATTATATACTATGTACAATGTCCTCACTTATACGTACTAAAAAGTCAGAAAATCAATAATCTTAAATTTTTCAATATTTTTTCAAACGTAAAAAAATTGCATTCACTTTATTTCATTTTATATTCAAAATCAATATTACCTGAATTCTCACTAAACGAGGATGGTTTCGTTAAAACAAGAACACATGACTACGTTAAGTCTCCCTCAGGCTACGATAACATTTTTGTTGACTTAAGCGACTTAAAAGTATTGTGTGATGTACTTAGTTTGCATTAAAAGAGATTTTCCCATTATTCGAAGGTCAAAGTCAAACAAATAAATAAAAATATAAAAAGCTACTTTTACTCATATACATACATATTATATGTATAAAGTGTTTACATTAATATTTTTTCCAGATTGTTGATAATCAAGGCAACAATGTCAGACATTTATCTGAGAGTACACCGGACTTAAATAGTCATACAGTTGATGCAAATTTCAATGTCGAAAATCGAAGTACTACTTCTGGCAGTTCGGTAGAACCGAAAAGTGACTGCAGCTCCACTGATACTGAACAGCGAACCAATGTTAGCATATGTAGTTGCTGATTTAAAATTATGAATCTAAAATGAAATACCGTTTCTCATTTAGGTTGGCAAAGGTGATGACATGTCTCCCTGTGATTCTCAACAGAATCTTCATGCTGACAATATAACTGCTGCACTGTTAACAGCCGGACGGGAATCGGCCTTAAGTAATTATATTGCGGCACATATGGTACCACTACCGGATCTATCAGCAGCTCCTACTGAGTCAGAAGAGGATGGTTGGTGTTTACAACATGCAATATATTTTCTTAAACATATGCAATTTATGCAATATTCTGTAATTTCAGACTATGTTTCTGTTACTTCAAGCACACTCGGTGAAGGAACTTGGGAGGATAATTGGCTTTTCAAGAAGAAGCGTGCCTCTTTGAAGGCCCCTGTTACAGCGGGCAGTGTTGGAATGTTGGTTCCTGCACCCAAAGAAGATATACGCGCACAAATTGGTGATAAAACTGCGGATGAAGTGAGTGATCTTTCGGAGATGGGTTCTGATACCGATGAGTCTTCAATGGATTTATTACGTGCCAATTTGGATCCATTAAATGATCGTTTATTAAGTAAACACTTAATCGGCGGACAAAACACTAAACAAGTACTGGATGAAATCATGGATCGTGCGAGTATGGTTTCTAGTACATCGCCTGCAAGCAATGAGCCTACCTACACTGAAACCAAAAATGAACACGTTGTTGATGCTGCGACAAAAACCGAGGCTGTTAATACCAGTGTTGCGCAGTTACAAGTTCCAGCAGCAAATGTGGAAATACTGACACCTCCCTCAGAATTCAAAGATCTGCAATCCGAGACAATAGCAACGTCTAATCCAATATCAGGTAAGCAAACGATATCCATTAAATTCACGCCATTAAGAAGTCCTAATCCTTAGAAATTAGTCGTTAAAATTGCTAACAATACATACTAAATGTAGAAGCATTAACCCCTATATCAAATGAATAACCTTAAGTATAAAAATAGCTTGCTGTACATAAATATTTCAGTAGTGTCATTTGATTTGCTTGTTCTCCCCCGTCAAAAGCATTAGTCAGTCTTTATCTTTGCATAAATCTAAAGAAGCGACAATGAGACGTCGTTTGTGTGTTTACAGCTGCAAAACTCATTGAAGCTCTACGCGAACATGAAGGTTGCACAGGTTTCGGTACAGTCGAAGTTTTTGATTCAGATCCCGAAGCTACAGAGTGTAGCACGATCTTCGATAGACCTGTAGTTCGGAATACGCCTTCGGTTATTGAAATACTAGCCGCCATCGCACTTGGCCCAATGCTTGCAGTGCCCGCCTCGGAACAGCAAACTGTGCTCACCCCTTCCGAAATAACTTCGCTTAAAGATCTTAGTGACTTAGCACTTGTTGAAATAAGTGAACGTACTTCAGATAAATCGTACCAAACTCTTGGCGTAATAGAAGAGGAGATTGTAGATGATAATGGGAAAAGCAACAGCACAACAGAAACTGAACGTGCAACAAGAGATCTTCCACTGATCCCAATTCCTTTTCACCCTGGAATTGATAAGGTATCTGCGCCACAAGCAGCTATTGCAGAGACAGAACCAAATGTATTGGAAAATGAAGCGATGGCAAGTACAGCAGTAATTGTTGCGGTAGAAACTTCTGCAGTAGTTCCAAAGGAAGCTACAAATGTTGTTCAAACTAAAATCGTTTCTGGCGTAACTCCAGCGATATTAGAGATAGCACTAGTAACATCGGCAGAATCTGCTCCTACATCGGCAACTATTTCAATACAGTCTGCAGCCGTACCAGGAACTGTTGTCCAGGAAGTACCTATTGCTATGGTGCCTACTCCAGAAGCTATGACTGTGGTATCTGCAAAAATTCTTACCGTTTCACCAGCAGCACATCAAAATGTATCGGAAGTGCCTATTTTAGTATCTACTCCAACAAAAGCAGCAAGAAATGTGCCATTAATAGCTGTTGCAGTTGCGGCACCTGCACTAAGAGAATCCCCGGCAACCCAGGCAACAGAAAATATTTCAGAAGTACGATCAGAATCTACAAAAGTGGTTCCTGTAGATACCGTTGCAGTTGCATACGCAGAAGAGGCAAAAGTAATTCTTACGGAGCCCGTAGCTGAACCAACAACTACAGTAGTCTCGGTTGTACCAAGTGAAATAGTAGCGAATGCCACCCTTGCACCCGCAGAAGTGATTGCTGCACCTGTAAAAGAACCAATTCCTACGCAACCCGAAGCAGCTGCACCAGCAGTTATAGAAATAGCACCTCCGAACATGGCAACACCAGAAGTAGAAACGTTTGTTCCAGTTGAAATTATAACGGTTCCTACTTCTGCACATGCTGAAGTGGGTGCCGCATCAGCTGCAGAGGCAATTTTTAAACTAGCAGCTGAACCAGTAGTATTTAAAGAAAACGCTTCTCCGTCGGTAGAAACAGTACCATCTGAAGTAAAAGCAATTTCGCAAGTTCAAATTGTAACAGTTGCTACACCTGCCCTCGCTAAAGTGGCTGCATCAGCTGTCGCAGAACCAACTTCTACGAAACCCTTAGCAGCTACATCACCAGTAATAGAAAGTGTGGCACAAGCTACAGAAACTGCAACACCTGCACCTTCTGAAGTAGCAGCAGTTATGTCAGTTGGAATTGCAAAGATTTTAACATCTGTAGCCGCTAAAGTGACTGCCGCACCAATTGCAGAACCAATTCATGCAGCACCAGTGACACTTGAATCAGCAATAATAGAAGAAGTAGCGCCTCCAAAAGCAGAACCTGGCGTACCAGTACCACATAAAGTAGGACCAACTCCGTTAGTTGATATTGTAACTGTTGCGGAAACAATTCATATAGTAGCAGTAGCTGTACCAGGAGCGGTAGAAGAAATGGTTCCTCCTGAAGTAGAGTTAGATGTACCAGCTAAGATTTTAACGGTTGCTGCACCTGCTCTAGCTGAAATAGCTGCTGTACCTGCCACAGAACCAATTTCTCCGGAAGCCTTAAATGCATTAGCACAAGTCGAAGAAGCAACTCTATCGGCAGAAACAATACCGCTTAAAGGAATAGTTATGCCAGTTGCTCCACCAGTAGAAGAGACAGACGCAAAAGCTCTTACTACAAAACCCATTGCTACACCAGCAGGAGTAGAAAAACATGCACCTACAATTTCTATAGAACCCGCAGTAATCAAAGAAGCACTTCCTTCGACAGCAACAGCACCACCTGATGTTAGAGTAGTTGTTCCAGGTGATAAAGTAATGGTTCATATACCTACACCTGCTACAGAAACAATTCCTACGGCGCCCACAGCTGCACCAGTACAAAGTATGACACCTGTGGCAACAGTTGTATCCGTTGAAACTATGTCGATTGTTACACCTACACCCACTGCAGTATCTGCAACAACTGCCGCTGAATCAATTCCTACAGGTAGCGCAGGTGCACCAGCTGCATTGGAAGAAGTAGCAAGCCCAGCGACAACAACTGAAATACAAATACCAGAGCTAATTCCAACGGGATCTGAGGATGCCGCAGTAACAGTAGGAAATCATGCATCTACATTGGCAGAAGCACAGCAACTTGAAATAGCTACAGTCGTGCCAGTTGAAATTGGGCCCATAGCAAATCCTTCCGCATCTGTCACAGACCCAATTTCTTTGGCAGCTGCACCTGTACCAGCAATAGTCGAAGTAGCACCTACATCAGAAGCAACAGCACCACCTGAAGTAGGATCAGTTATTCCAGTTGAGAACTTAATGGCTCCTATACCTACAACCAGTGCAGTGGCTGCAGCACCTGTCACAAATACAGTTCCTATGGAACCCACAGTGGAACCAGTACAAAGTGTGAGCCCTCCACAAGCAGAACAAAGTGATGTAGCAATAGTTTTATCCGTTGAAACTATATCGGTTGTTACACCTACACTCACCGAAGTATCTGCAACAAGTGCCGCAGAATCAATTCCTGCAGGGAGCGCAGCTGCACCAACTGCAGTGGAAGAAGTAGCAACCCCAGCGACAACAACTGAAATACAAATACCAGAGCTAATTCCAACGGGATCTGAGGATGCCGCAGTAACAGTAGGAAATCATGCATCTACATTGGCAGAAGCACAGCAACTTGAAATAGCTACAGTCGTGCCAGTTGAAATTAGGCCCATAGCAAATCCTTCCGCATCTGTCACAGACCCAATTTATTTGGCAGCTGCACCTGTACCAGCAATAGTCGAAGTAGCACCTACATCAGAAGCAACAGCACCACCTGAAGTAGGATCAGTTATTCCAGTTGAGAACTTAATGGCTCCTATACCTACACCCAGTGCAGTGGCTGCAGCACCTGTCACAAATACAGTTCCTATGGAACCCACAGTGGAACCAGTACAAAGTGTGAGCCCTCCACAAGCAGAACAAAGTGATGTAGCAATAGTTTTATCCGTTGAAACTATATCGGTTGTTACACCTACACCCACCGAAGTATCTGCAACAAGTGCCGCAGAATCAATTCCTGCAGGGAGCGCAGCTGCACCAACTGCAGTGGAAGAAGTAGCAAGCCCAGCGACAACAACTGAAATACAAATACCAGAGCTAATTCCAACGGGATCTGAGGATGCCGCAGTAACAGTAGGAAATCATGCATCTACATTGGCAGAAGCACAGCAACTTGTAATAGCTACAGTTGTGGCAGTTGAAATTGAGGCCGTAGCAAATCCTTCCGCATCTGTCACAGACCCAATTTCTATGGCAGCTGCACCTGTATCAGCAATTGTCGAAGTAGCACCTCCATCACCAGCAACAGCACCACCTGAAGTAGGAACAGATATTCCAGTTGACAACGTAATGGTTCCTATACCTACATCCCCTCTACAGGCAAAACAAAATGATGTAGCAATAGTTTTATCAGTTGACACTATATCGGTTGTTACACCTACACCCACCGAAGTATCTGCAACAAGTGCCGCAGAATCAATTCCTTCAGGGACCGCAGCTGCATCGGCAACAACTGAAACACCAATACCATCTGAAGTGGCGACAGTTGTACCAGTTGAAATTTTAACAGTTGGTCCACTTGCATCCGCTGACGTGGCTACCACACTTGCTGCAGAGCCAAATCCAACAGAACCTGAAGATGCCGCAGTAGCACAAGCCACAGAAACAACTCCTACGGAACCCACAGCAGAAGTACAAAATATGACCCTGGCAACACAACCTAAATTAGGAAAAGTTATGCCAGTTGAAATATTAATGGTTGTTGCACATGCACCCGCTGAAGTGGCTGCCACACTTGTATCAACGGAACCCACAGCTGTACCAGCATTAGTTTCAACGAATAATTCCCCTGTTCCAATAGCAATAGGTGCCATACGTGTTGCAGAATCAATTCTTATGCAAGTTGCAGATACTGCAGCAATAGCAGAAAAGGCATTTCCACCCGCAGAAACAAAAACAGCAACACTACCTGAGGGTGCACTAATTGTACCAGGCGAAATAGAAAAGGTTTCGGAACTTGAACCCGCTTTGACTGACGCATCTCATTTTGTTCCTACGGAATGTGTAGGTGCACCAGCAGCAAAAAAAGAGATATCACCTCCGCTGACAGAAGCAGAAGCACTAGTTACACCTACACCTGAAATAGAAACGAAAATGCGAGTTGAAAATGATGTGAAACAAGTAGCACCGCCATCGAAAGAAACAGAAAACCTATTAATAAATGAGGTAGCAACAATCACGCCAATTGAAAATGTAGCTTCACATTCACTCTCTGAATGGGAACTCGAAGCTGTAACAACTTCTGCCGAACCCGCACCTGCAGTAGCGATAGTACAAAATGTGAGACCTTCGTTGGCAGCACTTGTATCCGTTCAAGGGGCTGGCGGACCCATTTCAGAAGCAGCAGTTGAAGAAGAAACACTTTCATTGGCAGGAACAGCATCACCTAGAAAAGCAAAAGATGCGCCTGTTGAAATTGTAACGGTTGATGCACCCGCTGCATTGGCTGCCGCAGAACCAATCCTTACAGAACTCGCACCGCCTTGTGGCAACTCAATAATACCAGCGAAAGCTGAAGTAGCAACAATAGTGGTTGCTACTCTTGCACCAGCAGAAGAAACTGTCCCACTTTTTGTAGGGACACTTCCTACGGAACCCACAGCTGGACCAGCAATAGTTAAAGAACTGGCACCTCCGCTGGCAAAAACAGAAACACTAGTACCATCCGAAGTAGCAACAGCTGTGTCAGTTGAAATTGTCACAGTTGTCGTTACTACACCCACCGAAATGGCTGCAGCAATTGCCATCGAACCAATTCCTACCATATATGCTTTAGCAGAAATAGAAGTGGCATCCCCATCGGCAGGAACGGCTGAAGAAGCAATATGTGTACCAAATAATATTATAACAGTTTGTACACCTACGCTTGTTGCTGCCGCACCTTATACAGATCCAATTCCTACGGAAGCCGTATCTATGCCAGCAGTAGAAAAATTCGTACCTCTATCAGAAGAAACTGCACCACCTAAAGTAATAGTTATGCCAGTTGAAATTGTAAAGGTAACTCAGCCTACGCCTGCTGATGAGGTTGCATTACCTGGCGCAGAATTAATTTCTACGAAACTAACAACAGTAGAAGAACTAGTACCTCCAAGGTCAGAAACAAAAGCACCAGCTCAGCCTGGACCAGCTTCAATAGTGGTTGCTCCACCAGCGATAGCTGGCGCAAAAACTATTCTTACGGAACTCGTGGCTACACCAACAACAGTGGAAGTAGTGGCACGTTCATCGTTAATAACAGGAACACCAATAACACCTGAAATAGCAACAGTTGTGCCAGTTGAAATTGTATCGGTTTTTACTCCTGCCCCCGATGCTGTCACACCCGTCACAAATCCAATTCCTATGGAAGCCGAAGCTGTAGCGGCACTAGTAGAAAATCCATTGGCAATAACAGCAACACCCGAAATAATAACAGTCGTTCCAGTTGAAATCGTAAAGGTCGCGACACCTACGTCCCACGAAGTGTCTGCAACAACTACTACAGAAACAATTCCTACAGGAGCCGCAGCAATGGACGATGTAGCACGTTCACTAGGAACAACAGGAGCACTAACACCACTTAAAGTAGCAACAGTTGTACCTTTTGAAATTGTAACGGTTGCTACAACTGTTGCAGAACCAATTCCAATGCAACTCGCGGATGCACTAATAGCAATAGAAGAACACACACCTCCATCGGAAGCAACAGCACAACTTGAAGTAGTTACAGTTTTGCCAGTTGAAATTTTAGCGGTTACACCAACTGAAGTGGCTGCAGTAGAAGAAGTGGAACCTCCACCGGCAAAAAGAGCAACATCAGCACAATCTGTAGCAGATACAGTAGCGGTAGCAGCACCTCTCGCAACAGAAAAGACTTGCTCAAACGCATTTTCTACAGAACCCGCAACTGCTCGTGTTACAGAGCTAATTACAACGAAATCCATGGATGCGCCATTGGCAGTAGAAGGACAGGTATATACATTAATGGAAGAAGAAGATCGTCCACCAGCAACAACAGCTGTGTCAGTCGAAATTGTAACGGGTTTTACACCTACATCTACCGAAGTGGCTGCATCATCTGCCACAGAGACAATTTCTTCAGAACCCACAGCTTCACCAGTACAATCTGATGTAGGAGCAGTTATATTTGTTGAAATTATTACACCCACCAAAGTGTCCGCTGGAATTTGCCCAGAAACAATTCATACAGGAGGCGCAACTACATCAACAGAAGTGGGTAAAGTACCACGTCCTCCCACGACAACAGAAATATTATCACTTCCTGAAGCAGAAACAGTCATGCCCATTGAAAATGTAGAGGTTGGTGCATCGCCGCCCGAATCAGTGTGTATCACACTTTCTGCAGAATCAATTCCTGCGGAAACAACAAATGCACCAGCTGCAGTAGAAGGTCTGGCACATCCACTGGCGGAAACAAAATATGTAGTTCTTCCCGAAGTTCCACCAGTTATACCAGTTGAAATTTTAACAGTAGCTTCTCCTGCACACGCTGAAGTTGCTACTGCAAAAGCAATTCTTACGGAAGCCATAGCTGTACCAGCAGTAGTTGAAGAAGTGGCGGCACCATCTGTGGAAATATCATCACATGAAGAAGCAAAAGTTTTTTTAGTTGAATATGTAACAACTGAAACACCTTTACCCGTAACAAATCTTGCTGCAAAACCAGTTCCTACGGAACTCACAGCAGTAGAAGAAGTGGCAATCCTATGCTTACAATCAGAAAGACTAGCACAAACTGATGAAGCTGCAATAGCTGTTTCTGCACTTTCTCCAGCAGAAAGGACTGCTCTATTTTATTCAGAAGTACTTCCTACAGAACCCGTAGCTGCACCAGCAGCACTGGAAGATGTAGCAGATACAACGGTAACAACAGAAACATTAGCACCACTTGATCTAGCAACAGTTGTACAAGTAGAAGTTGTATCGTTTGCTGCACCTACACCCACCGAAATGGCTACCACACCTGTCGCAGAAACAATTTCTGCAAGAGCCGCCGATGAACTAGCAGCAGTAGAAGAGGTGGCACCTACATCGGAAGAAACAGCGCCAGTTGAAATTGTTATGGTTTGCCAACCTGTATCTCCTAATTTGGTTCCCGCAGAACTAGTTCCTATGGACTTACAAGTATTAAAAGATGTAGAACCACTGGCAGAAACAGCAACACCAGCAAAATCTGATGTAGACACAATAGTTGTTACAACACCTTTATTAGGAGAAGGGATTTCCTTAAAAGGACTTCATACAGAACACTCAGCTGCGCCAAAAGTAGTGAAAGAAGTGGCACCGCCACCGACAACAACGGAAATAGTAGCACCACTTGAAGTAGCCATAGTTGTGCCAAACGATATTGTAACGGTTTCAACATCTGTACCAGTATCAAATGCAACTACTGCAGAATATTTTGCTACGGAATCCGTTGCTGCAGCAATAAAGGAAGTTCATCTTCCAGAATCAGAACCGCCTGAATTATCAACAGTGGTGCCAGTTCAAATTGATTCCGAACCTGATGGAGAACCAATTTCTACGGAACTCGTGCATGCAATAGGAGTAGTGACACCCCCATCAGAAACAGAAGCACCTGATGTACAAACAGTTGTGCCAGTTGATATATTTGCGGATTCTTCACATAAATCTGAATTGATTGTTGCGCTGCCAGCTGTAGAAGAACCAACTCATACCGAAACCGCTTCTGAGGCACCAACAGCACAAGAAGAAGTGGCACCGCCTTCGGAGGAAACAGCTACACCAGCAACACCGGAAGTAGCAACAGTTGCGCCAATTCAATACGTAATGGTTGCTACGCTTTCAACCTCTGTAGTGGCTGACACACTTGCTGCAGAACCAATTTCGACGGAACCCGCATCTGTACCCGCAGCAGTACAAAATATGGAACCTCCACCACCGCAAGCAACACAACCAGCGCCAATTGAAGTAGTAACTACTATGCCAGTTGAAATTGTAACGGTTACTGAAAATATATGCGTATCAGTTGTTACCGCACAAATTTCAAAGGAAACTGAAGCTGCACCAGCTATAGTAAAAGAAACAGCACATCTTACATCACCACCTGAAGTAACAACAGTTTTGCCACTTGAAATTGTAACGGTGGATACACCTCCTGAGAACGATGCCGCATTTGTTGCCGATCCAAATCCTAATGAACCCGCAGCTACACAAACAGCAGCTGAAGAACTAGCACCTCCGCCATTAGAATCAAAACCACCAAAACCATCTAAATTAGCAACAATTGCGCCAGTTGAAATTGTACCGGCTGTTGCACCTGAACCCCATGAAGTGGCTGCCGCAACTGTTACAGAAGCAATTAAAATGGAGCTTGGGGATGCACCGATATATGTGGAAGAATACGGAAATTTTTCGGCAAAAACAGGAGAAACTGACGCACCTATAGATTTGTCAGCCGAAATTGTATCGGTTACTACACCTACATTCGATGCAGAAGCATTTCCTGCGGAAGCCAGAGATGCACCAGCAGAAGTAAAAGACCTGGCTCACCCATCAGCAGAAACAGCAGCACCTAAAGTAGCAACAGTTGAACTAGTTGAAATTGCAACGGTTGTTGCACCTGCATCCGCTGTAGTGGGTGCCGCTCCTGTTACAGAAACAATTCCAAAAGAACTCGCGGATGCACCGGTAATAGTAGAAGAACACGGAATGCTATTAGCAGAACCAGCACAACCTGAAGTAGCCACAGTTTTGCAAGTTGAAATTGTGACGGTTGCTAAACCTGCTTCCGTAGCAGAATCTACCGTAGAACCAGTTCCTCTGGAACCCGCAGTAGGATTGAATGTTACACCGCCATCTTTACAATCAGCACAACCTGATGAAGCTACAAAAGAGATTGCTGGACTTCCACCAAGAGAAGGGACTACTGGAAAAGCATTGCCTACAGAACACGCAGCGGCTGTGCCACCAGCAACAACAGAAACACTAGTATCACCTGAAGAAGCAACATTTGCCCCAGCTGAAATTGTGACAGTTGCCCCATCTCCACCAGCTGAAGTGGCTGCAGCAGTAATTGCAGATCCTGCCGCAAAACCAGTACCGATGGAAACCGCAGTAGTAGGAAAAGTAGTACTTTCGCCGGCAGAAACTGTCACACCAGCACAACCTGAAGCAGCTAAAAAAGCGGTTTCCACTCCTCCACCCAAGGCTGCCGTCTCTGCCGTAGATCCAATTCACATGGAAGCATCTCCTGCATTAGCAACAGAGGAAGAAGTGGTACATCCACCGGCAACAACGGAAATACTAGCAACAGTTGCACCAGTTGAGATTGTATTGGTTTCTACATCTGCACTTGATGCTGCCGCACTTGTAACAGATCCAATTCCTGCAGAAGGCACAGCTGTACCTGCAGTAGTAGAACTAGCACTAGTAGAAGTGGCACTTCCATCAGCAGAAATAGCAGCACCTGAAGTAGCAACAGTTATGCAGGTCAAAATTTTAGCAGTTACACCTGCACCCGCGGAAGTGGCTGCAGCACCTGTTACGGAACCGGTTCCAACGAAACTCGCGCATGTACCGGTAGCAATAGAAGAACTGGGACGTCCATCTGCAGAAACAACTCAAATTGGAGTAGTTACAGTTTTGCCAGTTGAAACTGTAAAAGCGGCACCACATGCAATCCTAGCAGATCCTGCCATAGAACCAGTTCCTACGGAATTCACAGTAGGAAAGGAAATGACACCCCCATCTCTACAATCAGCACAACCTGATGAAGCTACAGTAGCGGTTACTGCACATCCTGCAGAAGAAAGCATTACCGTAAAAGAAACAGAAATGGCACATCCACCAGCAACAACAGAAGCACTAGCACTACCTGAAGTAATAACAGTTGTGCCAGATGAAATTGCAACGGTTGGTGAACCTCCATCTGCTGAAGTGGCTGCAGCAGCTATTGCGGAAGCATTTCCTGTCCGTACCGTAGATGCGCTAGCAGCAATAGAAGAATTGGAACTTCCGGCATCAGAATCAGCAGCACCAGTAGCAATAGTTATGCCAGTTGAAATTGTGACGATAGTTAAACCTGCTGGAATAGCTTCAGCACATGTTAGAGAACCGGTTCCACCGGAACTTGAAAATGAACCAGTAGCAGTAAAAGAAAACGCACCCCTATCGGTAGAAATAGCACAAGCTGGATTAGCTACAGTTGTGCCAATTGATATTGTAAAAGCGGCACCACATGCAATCGTAGCAGATCCTGCCATAGAACCAATTCCTACGGAATTCACAGTAAGAAAGGAAATGACACCCCCATCTCTACAATCAGCACAACCTGATGAAGCTACAGTAGTGGTTACTGCACATCCTGCAGAAGAAAGCATTACCGTAAAAGAAACAGAAATGGCACATACACCAGCAACAACAGAAGCACTAGCACTACCTGAAGTAATAACAGTTGTGCCAGATGAAATTGCAACGGTTGGTGAACCTCCATCTGCTGAAGTGGCTGCAGCAGCTATTGCGGAAGCATTTCCTGTCCGTACCGTAGATGCGCTAGCAGCAATAGAAGATTTGGAACTTCCGGCATCAGAATCAGCAGCACCAGTAGCAATAGTTATGCCAGTTGAAATTGTGACGATAGTTAAACCTGCTGGAATAGCTTCAGCACATGTTAGAGAACCGGTTCCACCGGAACTTGAAAATGAACCAGTAGCAGTAGAAGAAAACGCACCCCTATCGGTAGAAATAGCACAAGCTGGATTAGCTACAGTTGTGCCAATTTATATTGTAAAAGCGGCACCACATGCAATCGTAGCAGATCCTGCCATAGAACCAATTCCTACGGAATTCACAGCAGGAAAGGAAATGACACCCCCATCTCTACAATCAGCACAACCTGATGAAGCTACAGTAGCGGTTACTGCACATCCTGCAGAAGAAAGCATTACCGTAAAAGAAACAGAAATGGCACATCCACCAACAACAACAGAAGCACTAGCACTACCTGAAGTAATAACAGTTGTGCCAGTTGAAATTGCAACGGTTGGTGAACCTCCCTCTGCAATAGTTATGCCAGTTGAAATTGTGACGATAGTTAAACCCGCTGGAATAGCTTCAGCACATATTACAGAACCGGTTCCAACGGATCTTGAAAATGCACCAGTAGCAGTAGAAGAAACACCTGCATCCGTAGCAGAATCTGCCGGAAAGCCATTTTGTACGGAACTCGGAGCTGTAGAAAACCTGGCATCTCCACCGGCAGAAACAGCAACACTAGCGCAAAATGAAATAGCTAAAATAGCGGTTGCTACACCTTCATCCAATGCTGCCACATCTGTTTCAGAAACATTAACACCACCTGAAATAGCAACAGTTGTGCCAGTTGAAATTGTATCGGTTTTTACGCCTGTACCCGATGCTTGCGCACTTGTCACAGATCCAACCTCTGTGGAAGTCACAGCTCTTCCAGTATTAGTAGAAGAAGAAGTTGCAACTTCCTCAGTAGAAACAGCAGCACCTGAAGTGGCATCAGTTATGACAGTTGAAATTGTGAATTCCGCCGCTGCAGTGGCTGTAGCGCCTGTTCCAGAAGTATTTTCTGCGGGAGCCGCAGATGCATCAACCGAAGTAGAAGAACTGCCACTTCCATTAGCAGAAACAACAATACCTGAAGGAGCAACAGTTGTGCCAGTTGAAATTAACGCGGTTGTTGGACTCGTTGAATTGGCTGCTGCGTCTGATATGGAACCGATTCCAACAGAGCTTGGGGATGTGCCAGTTACAGTAGAAGAGCACATACCTCCATCGATAGAAGCTGTGCCACTTGAAGTAGCCACAATTCTGCCAGCGGAAATTATGTCAGTTCTTACACCTGCACCCGTTGCAGATCCTGCAGTAGAAGTGATTTTTCAAGCGACAGAAATAGCGCCACCTGTAATAGCACAAGTTTTTCCAGTTGAAAATTTATTTTTAATTCAACTGGTACCCACTACCGCACGTATCGCGGAACCAGTTCCTATTGAACTGGCAGCATTACAAGAAATGTCATCCCCACTGGCAGAGATAACAATACCAGCACAAGATGAAGAAACTACAATAGCAATTACTGCACCAGCAGGGAATAATGCCGCACTTGGCGCAGAAGCACTTTCTACGAATCTCGCAGCTGTGGAAGAAGTGTCACTGCTACCGGCAACAATAGAAACACTAGCACAACCTGTAATAACAGCAGTTGTGCCAGTTAAATTTGTAACGGCTGCTACCCCTCCACCTACTGCAATGGCAGCCACATCCGTATCAGAACCAATTTTTACCGAAACCGCAGCAGCTGATCCAGCTAAAGTAGAAACGGCATTTCCTAAAGGAGCAACAGTTTTTCCAGTAGCTATACTTGCACCCGTAGAAATGGCTGTTCCAATTGGGTCTGTACTAACTCCTACGGAACCTGCAGCAGATTCTCATTTATTAGTAAAAGAAGTAGCTTCTTCAGTGGCAGACACAGCCATACAAACATCAGCTGAAGTATCAGCAGTTGTGCCAGATGCAATTGAAACGGTTTCCGCGTCTACAACAGGAGAAAATGAGCTTGTTGGGATAGATACGCCTACGCCTGCTCACACAGACGCTGCTCTAGAGGTTCTTACTGTACCTATTGTAGCATATACTCCTCCGAAATCAGCAGCTGTAGTACCAGCAGAAATTATTACAGGAGATACACTAGCAACCGTAGAAATAATGGCATCAGCAATAGTAGAAATACCAACAGTACCTGCAGAGATTGCTACAGAAGTTGCACAAAACTTATTTGCAATAGCTCTTGTTGCAGAAAAAGAAAATGCTACAACAATAAAAATATCTGAAACTTTCCCAGAAGAATCTGTACCAGACGTAACTCCACCGGCGATACAAGTCGCGCCGGTAGTACCTGCACAAATACTGTCGGCAGTTAAGTTTGCTTCCGCAAACACTGAAGTAGATGTGTCGACAGTATCTGTTGTAGCAACAACTTCTAAACAATCAGCAACTACTGGTCCGGAAGAAGCTATAGTTTCGCCAACACAGGCAGAAACTTCACCTCTGGAGGTAGAAACTTTCTCAGTCTTGTCACCAACTCTAGTAGAGGAAGCAACACATCTGTCTGCAGACTCTTTGCTAGTCACAACCCCATTTGAAATAATTGCAGTTGCTACAGCAGAGCCTGTAAATTTAGCAGCATCTGTTGAAGCTGAAATTGTATCAATCGCAGCATCAGCTGTAACAGAAAAAGCGCGGGTTATTGCAAAAGAGATTACAGCAGCAATCTTTCCAACAGAAACACATTCCCTTGCAGCATCCGTAATAACTGCAGAAACTGTTTCAGTTGTAATACCAGCATGTATAGACATAATACCTCCTCTTTTGGAAGAAACTGTTACAGTTACGTCACCAGTATCAAAGGAAATAGCACAAGTTTTACTAGACGAAACTGTCATAATTGCAACACCAGTTGAGTCGACAGAAGCTCCTACAAAAACCGCGTCAGATATGTCGGTAACAACTATTGCAATCGCGCCTTTATTATTATCTGAACCAATGGTATTAGTTCCGGTGACTGAGATATCGTCAACAGACGCAGGACTAGTTGAACCGAGGGGAGCTACTGCAGAAGAAAGACCAACATCAGTTGATGTACCACCTGAAGCAAGTACATCCAGTGCTCACAGTGTTACTGAAACTCCTGATATGCCTGAAAATTGTTCAGGTAACACGTCACAAAGGCGATTGCAAAGGCAAATGAAAGTAATCGACACAACATCGAGTGATGAAGAGAGCAAACCAAAAATGGTTAATCAATTAGCGAATATTTGCAAGCTACATATCAAAGACAAACAATTGTTGGCAGCGCTCGAAAATCGACGACGTCGAACTTTAGTTATGCAAAGATACCTTAGTTCATTTGACTCATATGAATCTTCCTTGGAACCTGCACACACTTTGCTGCCTGAAAAAATTGAAATTATTAGCACCTCACCCGAACCTTACCCCACCGATGACGGAACAGAAACCGATAATTTCCTTGTAGGGAATTTCTGTGAATGCAATTTTAATTTCCTTAATGATATTCTCTTCTCAGATCAGTTAAGTTCCGATTCTAATCATACAGAAGAAAGCACACCAACCATCATTGAAACCTACGCCGCAGAACACGAAAACGAAAAGGCCAATTGTGTGGGTCACCACGGTCTTGACTTTTTGTCGATACCATCCATTTCGATAAATGCCACTACTACTAACACTACTAACATTGCAACTAACACACCTACTAAACTAACAAACGGCGCCTTAACATGCACACTCAATGACGATGATGATGATGTTGATGTTGTGCTGTTGAGACACTTTGTGCCAGGTAACACAAGGCTTAGGCCAAATACAAAATCACTCGGTGTTGTGTTGTGTTGTGTTGTTGTATTTCGTTTCGCTAAACATTTTGGTTTGTGTTTTTATACCTAGGCGCATACATTAACTTTGAATTGAAATTGAAATTTGAAATCGTGTTATATTGTAATTGATTTGCAGGTTCAATAGCTGAACGAGAATACAAGAAATGGAATAACGCAGTGGAGATGCCTAACAATCCATATGCACCAGAAGCGCTCAAACGACGTATAAGCGGAAGTCAGGAGCGCTTCATAGACCTGCCCAATATAAGTCCAAGCACTGAAAAAAATCCAATTGACTTAATAAAAAGTGCGGAGAGTGAAATTGATGCAGATGAACAAAATCGGGAAAGTGATTATAAAAGGTACTCAAGCACTCAATTATCTTTCGCACAGTAATGAAATATCACTGCCTCTTTAGATATAGTCGCGACTATTACATAAATGATGATAAGCAATCCACAGCGTCCAGTCCAAAACGTAAGAACTCACAGGATTTACTCGCTACACTAGCTATTAGCGATGACTCAACAACCGACATCACTATCAATGAGGTAATTTCGAATGGCGTAAATACAAATAGTAGTAGCAAACATAGCGATTGTCATTGGACCCTTTCCACCCCAGTGCGTCGTAGCAGTTCTCTAAAATTCATTAACAATCGCTCTTCTCCGCAATCATACTATAATTTCACCAACAACACCACTACTCGTACTTCTCCCACATTCCACCACCAACTACCTCCACGCTCCTCCACATCAGCATCATATTACAACGACCCCGATGATGACGATGACGACAGACGTTCACAACGTTCGTGGAAAAGTGCCAATGCTTCGGCGAATTTATCTTCCACACTTCCACCCAAGCGACATACACTTTCGTCCCTAAGTTTCCATAGCAACGCTAGCGGTGTATCGATGAGTTCCTCAGCATCAAAAAAGCGATCACTGCCCCATTCTAACATTTTATCACAATTCGAAAAGCAATTGCTGCATAAAGATTTGAAACGCAACAGTTTTCGAGCTATCTCTGCCACAAGCAAGGATTTCGTAATGAATCCTCTTTTTGAACGCGAACAATTTTGTCATCCTGATGGCAAACCAAAACTATCCGTAATGCCAACGGATCCAGATGAGCAGATTGATTCTGGTGTTGATAGTTGTTTAAATGGTTTCAGTGAACCGGATGCAATAAATAGCAATAATAGTTTATTATTTTAAATTAAAGCTCTTGTGGTTAAGGGGTACAAAAAGTATACACGTGGATTAGATGTAAAAATAATTACTAGTCAGTAATGCAACGCCTATAAATAAGCATAACAACAAATTATAGCTTCAGCTAGAGGTAAGCTTAAATTGTGGAGCTTCCGACGCTCACTATTCGTTCGGAGTCGTTTATCCTTAATTCGAATGAATCGAACAGTTCTTTGATACTTTTACTTGTAAGGTTTAAATGTAAAAAGCTGTGTTACTACTTACTTGGGTAGTTTCTAGTATGTATTAAATTTTAAGAATCTCCAGAAACTTATGCCACAATATTACCGGTCCTATTCTTCGTTACAATAACAAAATTTAGAATCCATATAGCCAGATTTTATTTATAATTTTTAAGTGGCATCTCTAATTTAAAGAATAATTTCTGAAAATTTTATGATAAATATTCTCAATTTTATAGCCATCAAACTGAAAATTCAAGTGTTCTAATTTTTATTTATTTTTTAATTTTATGGGGGCAAGCTACTTAAATAGAAAGGTAGTAGTACAATCGACATATTCGTTTCAATCATGTACACGCAGTGTAGACTAAAGCATGCTAAATTGTAAAGAATTCTCTTCCCTTTTAACCAAGCACTTTGAATCCGCGAAAGCATCCTAAAATTCGTGCCATTCTTTTCTTCTACATACATGCGATACATAACCTATTTACTTAATTGCACAATTCAAACTCTAGTTCATATGAAATGCACTAGTTTGCATGCTATTAATAGGCGCGTTTGATTCCACAATTTTTGCTTGATAAAAGTCGGTTATTCTCATCAAATAGCAAGCGACTTTAAGCGAGCAGAGTGCTGAATCGACGCGTCTAATATTAATATAACACTACACTAACAGCAATTGCTTTTCGAAATTTGTACAACTTTTTCAAAAGTTTTTCTTTTTATTAGTTTAATTTCTAAAACTTATTTTTTTTTTGCCTAATTTTTTACTTATTTTTTTTTTGCCTAACTATTTTTTTTGTTTTTGAATTTACCATATTACATAAGTAATTAGTTTATTTAAAAAATGTTATAAAGGCACTAGTAATTTTTATTTTATAATGTACCTATGAAGTTATTTCAATATTATTATTTATTTTTATTAAAATAAAATATGAATTGAAAAGAAAAGATAAATAATGGAAGCAAATGTTTTTAGTAAAATTTATTGTCACATTTAGGGTAAGTACATATGAGTATTTGAATGAGCAAGCAATTGTAAACTTCTTATTTTTGTACATAAAAACAATATACATAGTTAAAAATTGGGTAATTTCTGGTAAATTTTACTAACAACATTTGTTTCATACGGAATTATTATGACTAACCAATAGCATGTAAATTCAAGTATTACTAAAGTCATTATAATTGAAAAATCATCTACTTATACATATATATTTCATTCTTACAGAGTCTGAACTAAATAATAAAATGCATGAGTAAAAACTGATTATTCTAAAGAATTATAGCTTATTCCAGAATTCGTCGTAACAGTTACTAATTCGTAGCCTCATTTACGAATTGTATTCAGGAAACCAATCGGAATCATTTTAAATGTTGGTGCATTGAAAATGATGGTTCTTTCAGTTTGAGCCGTTTTCGATTCCAGCAAATGTTTTTTTTTTTTTAGATTTATAAATGGAGTAACGAATTCTTAACTGTTATGATGGAATCTGGATGTGATTAACCCATTTTGAACATCTGAACGAGTTTTTGTATACCAAAAATTAATATTTAAAAACTATAACACAATAAGTCACTCTTTAATATTTGAGCATATGCCTTAAAACTACATTTACAGAACTTAAAATTATTGGGTCTCACTTTGTTCAAAGGTCAGATAAACTGGCTTGGTTTTTTTTGAAGAGTGTTTTGAAAATCAACAAAAAAGGGTAAATTTTCATTTAAAATATGAAATTCATCTAAACAAATAACGAACTTGATTTCACAATTGTAACCTCGCAGTTCCACATATATTTTACAGAGATTATAGCTGACCAAGCTTTTGTAAAAAAAAACATATGGAAAAATAGGGAAATTTCAACATACATAAACGCAAATTTTACACATTTCGCTGGCTTTGAACTTAAATAACTTCTAAAATCACCATTTAATAGTATTTAGTAACAATGAACACTTATTGCCAACTACAATACATACTACTGTTGGCAAAAGTTAGTAAGACTTTGTTCATAATTTCAAATTTTTTTATTCATTCTTCCAAATCTATTTCGTCCCCTTCAAAATAATCTCCCCCGGCCCCAATACACTTGTGCCAACGTTTTTCCAATTCTCGAAACAGTTGTTAAAGTCAATTTCCGGAATAGCCTTCAATGCGCTTAGCGATTCATGTTTAATGTCTTCAATTGACTCAAAACGGTGTCCACGAAGCGGTTTTTTGAGTTTAGAAAATAGCAAAAAGTCACACGGTGCTAAGTCAGGCGAATAGGGTAGTTGCGGAACGATATCAGTCGAATTTTTGGCAAAATGGTCTCGTAAAACCAGTGCAGTGATTTTGGAACCAATCGTGCATTCACTCTTCTTAGGCCCAAATGATGTTTTAAAATGGTTTTCATTGATCCTTCCGATATTCCAACGATGCCAGTAAGGTCTCTGACTGTTAATCGTCGATTTTCGAGCACCAATTCCTTGATTTTATTGACGTGTTGATCATCAGTTGATGTTGATGGCCGTCCTGGACGTGGTTCGTCGTCAACGCGTTCTCGACCATCTTTGAACAATTTGTACCAATCAAAAACACTTGCTCGCGACATACAATTATCACCGAAGGCCTTTTGCAACATTCTGAACGTTTCGGCACCAGAAATTTGATTCCGCACACAAAATTTAATGGAACTTCTTTGTTGAATAATTTCACTCATTGTGAAAATAGCCGAATGCACTTTTTGTACTTCAGAAAGACAAGCGTATACTAAACACTAATGATTATTTTGATGTGACATTTGGCACAGATGTCACCGACAGTCATACCAACCTTAAAAAAATAATATTTCGATGAATGGGTTTCCGCGCGAAATTTAAATTCAAAAGTCTTACTTCTTTTTGCCCACAGTAGTATGAGTATTTATGCGTTTTTGCGAACTCGGTCACCTCAATTCTTCGAGGTAGGCCAAAACTTTTACAAAACAAAACTATTCACTATATATTTCTAAGAAAAGTTCTTAATGGTCATATAGATGTCATGTACATTTATAAAATTGGTTCATGTTCAAAATGGGTTAAAATAGCATAAATTGTATATGAATTGTTTTAACTACCAAAGTCGGAAAGTAGTGTTGCTACTTGTAGAAAACAATTTCAGTGCATAATCAATACTGAGATCAGTCCAAAATCACTTATTTCATTTTAAAAGTTTTTAATTATTATGCACTAGTAATGGTGACGGTGACGAATGTTTTCTGACATTGCTAGATATCTAACTTCAAATTTATAAGTTAAGGAAACTGCAGTTCAATGTGTGTTTACATAAAGGGTGGTCCATCTAACATTTGGAATTTGAACTATGTACTTGTTATTTTGAGTGTGGCAACTCTATGTAATGTGGCTTGTATTATGACAGAAAACTAGTTTTATATTTGCGGTTAACGAAATGAGCTTAAACATCATTGGAAAATACTAAAAATTTAACTTACAAAATGGTGAATCTTCTATCGAAAGTGTAAGAAAATTAAGTTCAAAATTCGGTAGAAGAAAAGCCCCTTCAACACCATTTTTGTGATCAATTTGTGAAACATGTGCGTGCGACTGGATCTTTATTGGATAAAACAACACGTACGAGACATCTATAGTGCGCACAACCGAAAAAATTGCTGCTGTTGCTCAAAGGAAGGAAGATGCGTTACAGTGAATGGCGTTCGCTACCGTACAATGATATCTGATTATTTGTGGCCTATTTTAGAAGATATGAACTAGACAACATTTGGTTCCAACAGGATGGCGCGCCGTGTCACACAAGCCGTGCAATAATCGATCTTTTGCATGGGAAGTTTGAAAATCGACGTTATTAGCAGTTTTGGTGATGTGCATTGGCCACACGCTGTTGCGATTTGACTCCATTGGGCTATTATTTGGGGAGAGCCGTTAAAGATAAGTGTTACGCTAATCATTCAGCAACGCTTAAGGACGAAATTGGTGTAGCTATCCGTCAAGTACAACTACAAACATTGGAAATTGTACTGACAAATTGGGTTGACCGTATGGACTTCACGCATGGGCTCAATGGAATGAAACAGTGTTCCACAATTAACCGGAAGGATTATACTTTCGAATAATAAAAACCACATTAAAAAAAATTATCCTTTTTTACTTACACCAAAACCTAATTCCAAATTATAAATGGTCCACTCTGTATTACTGTTGATAAAAAGTGAAGGGGTCTGTTCGTATATAGAAATAAATTGAATGATTTTCTTAAATTGAATCATGGTTTTGGATGTACACTTGAGTGCTTGGTTCATGATAAAACAACAAGAATTTAAAAGTTGAAACAAGTCTCTGAATATTTCAATCAATAAAACGTTCTTTTAGGAAGATTCCTTT
This sequence comes from Palloptera scutellata, assembly GCA_958295655.1. NCBI lineage: Eukaryota > Metazoa > Arthropoda > Insecta > Diptera > Pallopteridae > Palloptera > Palloptera scutellata. Next base: position 62,778,839 of record OY282451.1, on the reverse strand, counting down.
TCTGCTCATCAATATAACTACTAGCAAAGATCTTTAATTGATTAAGTCTGAATATATTTGTCAATTCTATTAATTCGGTAATACAGATTAGAACTTTTTGTTTGTTAATATAGTGATTTTTAAGAAAAATGGTTTATAGTCTTACAGGTTTGGTATTTTATAGTGGGAATGGTATTTTTTAGTATTTGGTTTACATATTGTAGTTAAATGTAGGCAGTATAATATTTTGAAAATATCTTCTGCTTAAATTCACTAGTTCACAGTTCGGTTCATATTTTGCCCTCAAATCATTTTATGGTTTACCATGGCAGTTGATATCTAACATATTCCAAAAAAAATGCATGTTACAACTGTCAAAAAGCTTTTACTAACATTATTTTTTTGGGTCTTATGTATTTTTCTGTACATTTTCTTTTCATACCAAAAATAAACAAACAATAAATTAAACACAAAAATACACACTAAAATTACATTAAAAAATTAATTCAAAACCTGATCAAACCGCAATACTAAAACTGGGTTGAAAAAATGCAAACAATCCTGCAAAAATTGAATAGCCTATATCGCCCAAGCTAGTAGTACCCGAAACAGTTTATCAAGCATTACCCGCGCAAGTGGTGGAAGAGAATGCATCTATTGAAACGCTTTCAAATCAATCGCTTCAATCGGTAAACACAACCACCAGTGAAGATTCGGATACAGTGCGTATTTATGATTTCAATAAACAGGAAACAACCATAATACGTGATAGCAAGGTGACAACGGAAACCGCACCAGCAACAGCAACTGCAACCACATCAATTGAATCAGCAACAGAGTCATGCATGGAATCACCAAAGCAATTTGTAACAAAACAACAGCGACCAACAGATTTGAAATTTCGTAGTAGTGCCAGTGTCACCAGCTCAACGATACCATCACATTCACCATTTACGCCCACGAGAGGTTCAACACCCACAGCTTTTAAGTTTTTACAACCCAAACGTAAACTAATCGAACCCGGTCAAGTATTATCAGTAGACGAAAATGAATCGGTAATTAACAAACAACGTTCAAGATTAAGTATTAGCAAATGTTTTACATATTTTTCTCAATTTCTATGACAGCAAATTCTAACGACACCACCAGGTGAGAAGGCAGTAATCGAGGAAGACGTGGCTCAAGTTATGCCATCTGTAAAAGCTTTGGCGCAAGCATTTCTACTATCTTCTAGCAAATGTTCAATTGCGGAAAAGCGTTGGAAATCAACGGTATATACATTAATGGTACTTTATATCGAAGACATTAATCAATGTATGTAAATTGTGAGTTTTTAGATCAAAGCTTCACCGGTTTCACCTATAAAACACATTTCACCTACAACAAATAAGAAATTCGAAGCTAGCCCATCGACAGCGGAAATAGCTGAGGACTCTACAATAGCATCTGATTTATCATCGTTGGAAACGTGAGTTTTTTCTTATGTACTCGTACATTCAAATAGATAAAAACCATAAACGAAAGAAATAATACGTTGCCTTCTCAAAGAGTGCATTCAGCGGCATTTTCAAAAAATTTCAAAAAATTTCAGCAAATTAAAGAGTTCAATTGAATATTTCTGTATAAACTTGTAGGATACTACAATTATTCTTATTTTATTGGCGCAGCAGCCCATGGAGAGCCTAGGTCAAGCTTTTTGCATTCACTCAGGTTGTGCATGTGAAAAGCTTTTCATAGGCAATTTTTGCTATTGTTGGTTTGCCATTGCCTGCCAAGGATACGACATACAATTAGTATGTACATATATAATATTTTGTGGATTTTAAGTTAAGACCAAAACATGTCATTTAACACAAACTAAAATGTCGCTTTATTCAATCTTTCGAAAAGTGATCGTAAGGGGAAAATAACCCACGCTACGCTTTAAATTGACCAATCTTAGGCGTTAATTATCACTTTTCAACTTGAGCCACACACTTTTTTTTTTAATCTTGTTTAATTGTTCCAGCGATCCATCCATACACTTAGAAACAGAGACCAAAGACCCCAAATCACCAAAGACTCCAATAACACAGGAACAAAATCCGACAACATCAACGACACCAGCAGAACCAAAACAGGAACAAGCAAAGCCTGCTAAAACTCCATCACCTTTACGTCGTGGTTTTCTAAAAAGTAACATTGCTTTCTTTGAGAATTTAAAGTTTAAGTAAATATTACATTGCCGACATAAACATCATTACACTCTTTTAAGTAATTAGAAATTATTTTGTTGAACCAAAATAATATTGTTCCAATGCTAAATGATATTCATGTGGACTGTAAACAATTTATGAAATTATGTATCTTTAAAGTGCCATTACATACATTCAAATCAATTCAATTCAAGAAAATTCAATTCGTAAACTTAAAATAAATAAAGTGGTTTTCGAGCTGTTTCGTGTGTGCCTTCAATATATTCTAAGTGTAAAAATAAAATTCCAATTATTCATCGAAATGATTATATAGGTACTTAATTTGTTATGTTAGCTTTTAAGTTTACGTTGTACAATGTTATTTATCTTTACATAAAAATTAAAAAAAAAGCAAATAATCGCTTAGAAAAAATGATGAGCTATTTTACAGTTTTACAGAAAACTCATTCACGTACTCATTTTCTGTGGGTGTAAATTTTCATTAACATGTAAATCTTAAAATTACACATATTAAATAATTATTTATTTAAAATGCTATAAAGCTTTCTGTGTACTTACTTGAACATGTAACAACAACAAAATACGTTCAATATTATGCCAAATAAATTATTAAAAATAAATACCATATTTAATTTTTTACCAAGGAGAACTTTTCTATTTAGCAGGTAAGAACAAGGAAAGATATGCAAATATTCTTCTGTGACGAACTCCACAGAAGACTCTAAAGTACTAAACCAATTTTCTTTAAATAAATGCACTTTTCTCAAATCTTTAAAAATTGTAAAAACTAAGTTTCCATTATAAAATCTTTATTAATTATCTGAGTTTAATTAGTTTTACTACTACGAGAAAAACAAATTAGTAGTTTAAATATTTTAATAACATATTTGGAAGAGTTTCGCTTAAGTATATAGAACATTAATAAAAAGTTCAAAAAAGACTGCATACAATAACAATAAAATGTGTAAAAATTTCGTACAAAGATTATCAATAATTTTAAAATAAATTCATTATAGTTAATTATGTAGATTCACAAACCATTGTCTAATAACTTATGCAGATTAAATCTTTTAATGGAGTTAATTCTTTTAAAGAATACAAATATGTAAATGTGAGAAAATATTTAAAAATTGGAAACCAAGCTATAGACCAACACTCTTTTTCAAATCTTTCAAGCAAAAAACATTTTAAAACTTTTATATTTTCAGTATTGTTTTAAAAAGTTTTCGTTTCAAATTAAAGAAAGAAGTCGTAGGTTTATGGTGTATGGCTACGAAATTTGTCCAGATGAATACGCTTAATCATAACACAGTGCGTCATTTTTTGATTTTTAAGAGGCTAATGAGTTCTCTCCAATCTAAAAAGTTAGAAGACTATACTTGCATACTTAATAGCAAACTAATTTCTGGAATATTCTCAAAATCGTTTCCTTTTTTTATTTGCATTTAGTAAACTGTGTTAATAGGAGAAAAATAAAAAATATATATAAATTTGGTGTGTTGTGTTATCTTTGTACATATTTGGTGGTTTTTTGGTACGAGGAATCCAAATCTCAAGCCTTTTTTTTTTTTTTTAATTGTTGAAGACGAAAAAATATTATTAATATATTAATAAAATATAATAATATATATATAATAAAATATTAATTTTTTTGAGAAACCTCGCCTAAACAAATGGTCGGAACTATAAAAAAATAGACGTAATTTCTTCAACAAAAAAAAAGAAATGAATTTTGGAAGTTTATCCGCAGTAATGTCTTCGACAATTATTTTTCCAAAAGAGAGCAAGAGATTCGGATTTCCAATATCAAAAAACCCCCAAATAGGTATCTAAACATAAAATTTTAATTTTTCCAGCGTTTCGATAAAAAATGCAAATAAAAAAGATGTGAGACGATTTTCAGAAAATTCCAGAAACTATTTTTTATTTTTATCATTCTCTAACTTCTAAGCTTGAACAAATCCTATTGGCACTTCCGATGGCGCACTGTGTAAGTAATTTGAAAAATTTTAAGCAAATTAAGGCAGCTACATATACATACTTATGTATGTAATTAATCTATTGTCAAATTGAAAAGAGGCACTTGAATGTGATGTTTCCAATAATAATAAAAATAACTAAATAAAACTAACTGCATCTGTTCCACTCCAGTAAGGAATGATTTTACATTTTACCACACAATTTTCTCTTTTTTTTTAGTTCTACTATACTTATAATATCAGCGAATGATATGGATTGAGAAGTAGATTTTTCTTATAGTGGACGACCAACTTCTGATGTATCAATGAGATGTTGCGTTTGAATGATGATGCGGATGCTCAGCTAGGTAAATTACATACACCAGCGGTATGACAAAACATAAAGCCAGAATAAAGACGAATAGGCAAATCCAGGACATGTCACAATCAGAACCAGACCAGTCGATTGCGCTCAGCGATGGTCCACGTATTGGGCGTAGTTGTGGCAGGATTTCGTCGTCTAGAACGTCAAGTAGTGGCGCTGTAGCTTTGTCATTTGCTGCTGTTGAAGAAAATGTGCCCTGAGAATCTGTGAATTAATAATTAGAATGTATAAACGTAGTTATTTTTGGGGCAGCTATTGAAACCATATAAATTCAAGATGCACACAATTTTCTAAATGAATTTTGCATTCTTTTTATTTCTATGTTAAATGAATTTTCAATACAAATGATTTTTATTGAAAAATTTCCAAGATATTGTAATCAAAAAGCAATTATATGTAAAACTATTAGTAATATTAATTGTAGGTCATATATCGTGGAGTAGCGCTGAACTTGGCATAGCTCTTGATAACCTTGTTCACCGCTTCCAGGAAATCCTTTTCAGTTGCGACCTTACGACGCGCACGTATAGCAAACATACCCGCCTCAGTACACACTGATCGAATCTCAGCGCCAGTAGAGTTCGGGCAAAGACGAGCCAACAATTCAAAACGTATATCTCGCTCTACCGACATTGAGCGCGCATGAATCTTGAAAATGTGTGAACGCCCTTCCAAATCGGGCAAACCAAATTCAACTTTACGATCTAAACGTCCGGGACGCATAAGCGCAGGATCGAGTGTGTCTGGTCTGTTTGTAGCCATCAGCACTTTAATGTTTCCACGCGGATCGAAGCCGTCCAATTGGTTGATGAGTTCCAACATGGTACGTTGTACTTCATTGTCACCGCCTGCACCATCGTCGAAACGTGCGCCACCAATAGCATCGATCTCATCGAAGAATATTAGACACGCTTTCTTTGAACGTGCCATTTCAAAAAGTTCGCGCACCATACGTGCACCCTCACCCACATACTTTTGCACCAGTTCAGAGCCGATAACACGTATGAAACACGCATCAGTGCGATTAGCCACAGCGCGAGCGCATAACGTTTTGCCAGTGCCAGGTGGCCCGAAAAGGAGCACTCCCTTAGGTGGTTCAATACCGAGATTAACAAACTTCTCCGGATGCAACAATGGCGTTTCGACAACCTCACGCAACTTTTCAATTTGTTCTTTGCAGCCGCCCACATCGCTGTATGTCACATCAGGTTTATCCTCGACTTGCATCATGGTCACGGTGGGATCGATTTTCGGTGGCAACGGTATATGTATTTGATATTTATTGCGATCAACGCCTACACGCATACCTTCCTCAATATCCGTGGGAGCCACAGAATCAGCCAAATCGACAACAAACTTGGCAAACTGCTTCACATTAATTATGTATTTGGGATCATCTGAATCGGCGTTGATGATTTTGGTACAACGAGCAACTTGCAGAGGTTGCTCATTTTGTAGGATCTGCTTATCTGCTGCTAAATCCCAAAGCGCTGGTGGTGCCAGTCCTGTGTCGCTCTCCTTAATTCCAGTAAGCTCATTTACCTGCTTCACCGCCTTTTGTATATCCTCTTCGATATTTTTAATTGCCTTGTGGTATTGGCTCTGCCCATAAGTTTTCAGAAGTTCAATATCGCCTTCGTCTAGTGATTTTATTTCCTTTTCTTCTTTCTCTTCATGCTTCACCTTTCGCTGATCATCTCCAAGATAGTCCGGCATTTTTAAATTTAAACTTTTCACGCGAGTATTTTCAAGAAACTTATTCCAATTTTAATTTTTTTCCTTTACTTTCACAATGACTTCACAATTTATGGAATTTGCCTTGTCAGTTGTCAAACTCACGCCAAAACGTAAACGTTAATAAATGTCAAATGTTAAATAAAAAAATTATTTCCATCAGGGTTGATTTTAGAGTTTGTCATTTTTCTTCTTATAGTTGCCAAACTAAATTAATATTTAGAATAATACTAAATTTAGTAAATACAGAATACCTTGGTCCTAAAAAAATTTCCTCTATCGTGATTGATCACTGGCCATAATCTTAAGCCCTCTCCTATTCGCAAATTTCTAAGCCTATAGAACGCAACTACGTCGCTTTTTACCTTTCACACTTCCTGCCTTCTTCAGTTTTATACTGAGACAGTTCCGTGGTTCCCAGTAAGAACAATGATCCACTTTTTAAATAGTTACACCCAAAAAATGTATTTATTTGTAATAGATTTCCATTGACACAATAACAACATATTTTTGGTTTCAAATTTGAAAACTTCATTTCAATATAAGATAGAAAGTATTCGAAGTTTGGCGATCTAATGCCCACATAACTGGAAAGAAAGTAACAATGAATTCAAATCTAGATATTTGTAGCGATATCGCTTCTTGCGAATCCACACGAACAAAGCCAATATTTTAACTCGTTTTGTCGACATGGACCAAAATAAGGTAACCATTTTTTGTTTCGAACAGCGCAGGATACAATTTTTTTTTGGAAAAACAGGTGATAAAATTTATTGATTTAGCTATTTAAAAATTAACATTCATTGTCATCAAGTGTTAAATCAGCCGCGTGTAATGATATCTCGTCTGCAATTACAAACGTTGCAAAAATAAATGTTAAATAAAAGGCAAAAGGACACACATTCCGTACTTAATTTTCTGTTTTTACCCATTTCTATGTGCACCTCGAATGATCACTTTTAATAATTCTTTGAAAACAGAATATAAACAAGATACAAAGTCTGAAAACAGGATAATCCTGCGAAATACAGGTTACATGGTTAGTTTAAGCATACGTGCAGCTGCACATAATGCGGGAACAGCGGCTATAGTTCTTAGATAAAAGAGTAGACGAAACGATGGTTGACACTAGTGTCGATATTTTCCAGATTTGTACTGAATTTTGATTAATACTTTCGGAGTTCAATAAAGTTAACTAAACCTGTGTTTTCTATTTTTAAACAAACCGTATTAAAGGCAGATAATTTATATTATACTACTAAACTAAACTTTAAATATATCGGTTACAACACATATCGTCCCCTAAAGTGGCAAAATTCAAAATTGAATTAGTATTTTCAGGAAATGTGAATTAATGTTATTAGTTACCAATGGAAAATAGTTGGAAACTCATAAATGTATAAACTTATAAACTCGTAAGAAATCTTATGAATTTGATGAATCCCTTTATTATTTTCCATAAATTTTATTTTTTTATGTATGTATGTGTTTACATACATACATAAGCAAACACATTTTTTTTATCGCTTGCTTAAAATTATTAAATTTTTAGTTGTGCCTGTTTTGTAGTTAGGGTTAGGGTTTTACTTACCATCATCTGTGTAAACATTTGCATTCTGCATGACTTTCGAGTGAAGAATGATGTTGTTAATGTTTGTATTATCTGAACCATTCACACCTCCCGAAGCATTCACCGATGCTACCATCAGTTTTTCGCTAAGCATAACACGCGCATCCTCCAGCGGATTACGCATTATATTTGATTCTTGTTCCTTCAGTAAGTGTTTAGGACTATTGTTCCCGCTTTTGTGTACTGTTGGCAGTGCTCCTCCCAACAGCACCGAATGGACAGTAACAGGAATTTTAATAACTTTACGTGCATGAATTTCATTTTCCTTGTCGATTTTATTAAGACGTTTAATATCAGCCACCTATAAAATAATAAAATAATACATATGTACGTAAATATGTGATTTGTATAAAAATAAAAGGTTGAGTTTAACTTACAGTGCAGTGAAATCTTAAGGCTAAGGCTTGGAGTGTATCACCATCTTCAATTTTTGCTTCAATTGTGTTCTCGAAACGGTGTGCTGACGTATAAGCATCACCACCAGCGCTCCGTTGCAGTCGTTCCATTTGTATAAAATCATTCATATCGACGTCATTCATACTTTTTAGCAATGATTGGCTCAAAGATGTTGTAGCTGCTATAGGGTGATAGTCGTCGTCTTCAGTGTAATGGGTACGTCTGTTGAAAAATAATAAATGTTAACAAATTCAATGAATATTGCTCACATTTTATATACCTTTGTCTACGCATTTTATTATCACTGAGATCACTATGAATGCCTATCGAATACAGTTTTATTGTATAATCTTCACTCGTTTCCCTCTTTAATATTTAGCAATATGCGTTATTTTTTCTAAACAATTAGCAACCACAGGCTTAGCGTTTGATGATATTTTTCTTTTGATTTGTTTTTGTTTGTTCTCTTTACCCCCTGTTTGCTTTTTTAAACAAACCTAGTGCCAATCTTATCACTTTTACAGCTTTTATTACAGTGTTTTTCGCAAAAAACTATGAAAATTTATCTTTTTGTTGCTTTCGTGTTAATTAAAAAAATCTGCATGAAAATCATTACAAAAAATTTGCTGCACTTCAAAACAAATCCATGACGTTTTGACAACTCATATAAAGGAAGATGTCAAAATATGTAAGATAAAAATTAGCTCTGTTTGTGTAGTTCCATCGTGTACAAGTTCTCTGACAGCTGTATTTCAACGAATGGCAACATTTTTCTTTCAGCTGATTACAAAAGACAAACGTATAAAATCCCTTTTACCTCAAAAAATTAAAAACTTGAAATTAAAAGATTAATAAAATGCTCTTACAACGAGCATTTTGTCGCAATTGGCAAAGGCAATTAATGTAAGTATCTAAAAAATAAATAAACTGCTGCCAAGAAACTTTTAGGATCTGCATTCTATATTTTAGAAAACCGGCTGAACACTCCAAATCCCGCTTAACGACTTTCATATTGCATCATCATCGGTGCGTACCTACAGATCCCTCGCGACAATATATGCTGCTACGGGCATTTCGTACTAGTACACGTTACTTAAATCCACCACGTACAAATAGTCTTCAACCACATGTAACACCACCACCATTTGAAAATTTAGCACTTGGAGGATCAGTTCCACCGGGAAATGTTTTTAAAGCATTTGTATTCGCAGGAGCTGTAGGTGTCCGCTCTGCAATACTTTTTCAGGCTTTGCTTAATTATATTTTCATCTTTTTATAGTTCAGTATAGGGTGTTTCATGGGCGCCACAATATTGGAATATGAAAACACTCGTAATATGATGATGGAAAAGGCACGTCAAAGTAAAATTGCTTGGTTGCGGCGAAAACAGCAATTTGGAGGCGAACATTCTGACATGTGGCAAAATGTCAAAAGGGAGTTTAACAAATACTGGGACCAGTTAAGCCCAGGCGAAAGAGTGTTTGCACCATTGTGTGCTTTCAATTTAATTGTTTTTGGACTTTGGCGTATTCCGGCAATGCGTCAAACTATGATGACCTATTTCTGTTCAAATCCAGCCGGCCGTAAGTTCTTTTTACTCAAAGCATAGATGAGTCCGAGCAAGAACATTCTGAATAGATTTTAGATTTTCAAGAATACTGCTAGGAGTTTGTTATACATATTCTAACTATTTTTTTAACTATAACATATTTTATTTGCTCGCGCTAACAGGTGCAGTGTGTTGGCCAATGTTCCTATCGACTTTTAGTCATTACTCTATGTTTCACATTTTTGCAAACATGTACGTTTTGCACAGCTTTTCAAATGCTGCTGTGTTATCCCTAGGTAAGGAACAGTTCCTCGGTGTTTACTTAAGTGCTGGTGTAATTGCTAGTCTCTCGAGCATTCTGTACAAGACAGCAGCTTCACAAGCCGGACTATCAATAGGAGCGGTAAATAATCAGTCCTTACTTTGACTTATGAACTAAATAAAGTTAATGTACCTTTTTTTAAAGTCCGGCGCTATAATGGGTATTTTGGCGTACGTATGCTCAAAATATCCAGACACCCAATTAAATATACTGTTTCTACCAATGCTAACTTTCTCAGCAGGCGCGGTAAGTGTTGACAATTTATTGTTAAGATAAATTAAAAAACTTAAACTAAACATCAACTATTTCTGAAGGCAATCAAAGTAATAATGGGTATTGATATAGCTGGCTGCATTTTGGGATGGAAATTTTTTGATCACGCAGCGCATTTGGGCGGAGCACTTTTTGGAGTGTAAGTATTTATTTTTATATAAATTGTTTAGTTGGTATTTACAATGTTAGTATAAGCTCTATTTATTGTACGCACGAGTTCAAATAATAAGCTCCCAGTTATTTACTTGTATATATTTATTTCAGTTTCTGGGCTTACTTTGGCAACGAAATGTGGCAAAAACGGATACCATTCTTAACAATGTACCATGACCTCCGGAAAACTAAATAGTCTCCTGGCAATGTATGATATCTTTGTTTAAATTTAATACAAAATATAGAAATTTATAAGTATAGAATTTCGCTAATAAGTAGCTGATACATATAATTATGCCTATCCTCATATTGTCATTATAATAAATAGATATATTTTAAATTGTACATGTTTATTAAAAGAGGAAATAAATTACAACTTTTTTTATTGAACTCCTTTTTTGGAATTTAAATTCACACGAAAATTAACCTCCGCCCTACGTTTTTGTAATTTTTGGCGCAATTCATCGATAGTTTCATATTCTGGTGCATAGGATATATGTAAAATACCACCATAAAAATCATGCGCATCTAAGAAACGTTTGGCACGTCGTGCATATTCCAATTTTTCTATTTTTACATGAAAAACATCCGTGAAAGCTTCCAGTTCTAATTCTATAACAATTAGAGGCATAACAATACTTTATATGTAGCATACATTTCCTTTAATTTACCTTTATTAACCAGTTCGTCTGTTACGCATTTAATATATTCCACGCGACCATGACGTTGTAAACTACGTTTTAGCTCTTGCAGCAAATTGATTTTTGGCACACCAAACACCAGCAAATGCTGCGACTCATTGGACACTGTATATACCTAAGGATTATTCAGTTGGATTTTACTAAAGTAAATAAACCAAACAAATTTGAGTTTACGATTCTTACTTTTACAGCTTTCAAGTGTAGTCCTTGTCGATATTGCAAACGAGTCTTGCAGTATTCGTGCCGTTTGTGATGGTTCAATTGACTCTTATTCGACATATTGAAGGATCACATATTCCTCTATTCATTATTTTTAAGTTTAGCAGCATTCCTTCAAAATAAACAGTTCTGTTCGATTTTATATATTGTGAGATTGCAGGGTGGCAAAATTGAGAGCAGTCAACCGTCGAACGGCGCAATTACGAGTAGACCATAACATCTTATAGGATATTTTGCCTTACACAAACATGGCCTTTTGACAAAAAAAAAACAACTTCTTTCCACATACAAGGTTTAACCTTTTAAGTTTCAGGCCGATTAGCTTGACCGCTTTCATGCTAAAAAGCCTAGAACGAATGGTAGAGAAGCACATTCGGGCAAAGGTACAGCCAGTGTGTTCTCTCAGTAATAACCAACATGCCTACCAGGGAGGAAAATCTTGCAAATCAGCGGTGCATGATCTTGTAAGCAAGATAGAAGCAGGACTGGAAGCGGACAAGTACACTCTGGGGGTCTTTGTGGATATTGAGGGGGCTTTTGACAACGCTGCCTTTGACTATGTGCTTAACTAGTTGGATCTTCTCTACTGCTGACCGTTGGCGAGGGCGACGATTCGGTCACGGCGGAGGTTAGACAAGGCTGCCCCCAAGGGGGTGTTCTCTCTCCTCTACTGTGGTGCTTCATTGTTGACTTATTACTAACGGAAATGCAAGATCTCGGATTTCACGTCCAAGCGTATGCGGACGACGTCTGTGCACTCACATCTGGTAAATCCTTGCGGATGGTCTGTATTAAAAAGCAGAAAATCCTGGACAAAATTGATGAGTGGTGCACTGGTCATGGTCTTTCTGTCAATCCTAGCAAAACGACTCTTGTTCTATTTACTAGGAAGCGGAAGCTGGAGGGTTTAAAACAGCCAGTACTGAAAGGTGTGACCCTCAGTCTTGCCATGGAAGTGAAATATCTGGGTGTAACCCTAGATCGGAAACTAACATGGAATACGCATGTCTTAACGAAGCTAGATCGCGCATTGAAGGTTTTCCACCAATGTCGCCGAGCCTGTGGTAGGACCTGGGGTCTGAGGTGCCGAACTATGGTTAAATCCTCAGTCTTGGCGCTGAACAGGCTACAAAGGAGAGTATGCATTAGCATAACGGGTGCCATGAGTACCACCTCTGGTGACGCCCTTGCTTGACTTGCTCCAACTGAACATACAGATCCAACAAGAAGCGATGATGGCGACATGTCGGCTATACTCTTATGGGTATTGGTTCGTTACCAGAACTTCGGGTCATGGAGAAATCTTCAAAAGGTTGTCGGAGCAATATCCATTGCTTACTTTACTTACTTTTAATGGCACAACAACCCTTTCGCATCCACTCATGTTGTAAGTGTAATATTTGTACATGAATTATAGTTTATGAATGAAAGTTTAATGCCGAATAAAAAAATGCGAAAATCGAACATACGCAACTCACGAAATTTGAAAATATTTGTTATTTTTGATCACACCTCGTACACATATATAATACGAATTATTATTATTTATTGTTTTGTTTGTTTTCTTTTTATTTTTTTTAAAAGAGTGAATCGTGTTTTATATACCTAATAAAATCACAAAAAGATGTAAATAATGTTATTTATTCTATATGAAAAACTTGGTACATTTTTTCCCCATGTGGTACATTTGGTTGTAAATTTGATCAAAATTAAATAAGTAAGTGGCAACCGTGTCACTTGGGAACATTTCCTCAAAGTATTTTTCTTTTGACAGTTTTTGGAGTTGTTGGGTAAAAGAGGCAAAACAAAAGGATTGTGAATTAAAAATATAATTGTTCTACTACGTAATTATTAATTTTATGGTGTGTTTTAGGAATATGTAAAAAATGTATTATTATTTGTGTTTAAAAGTATTTTAATTCAACCTTTTGATATTTAAAAAAATAAATAAGCTCAGAGAATAATTGCGTGGTACAACCAGTCTGCCCTTTGTATTTGCGGCAAAAAAAACAACATTGTGTCACAGTGAGCAACAACGTAATATTCGCGCCAAAAATAATACGCGCCTTTTTGAAAAAAAGCGCCTACTAACAAGGTCCCTTTCATACTTGTTCAGAAGGTTGAAGAGAACAGATCGATTTTTGGAGATAATTTTACAATAATTTATAAATTTCACTTTTGTTTAAAAATTAAAGTATTTTGACAATAATAATAATAATGGCTCTTGCTGGTAAAGAAAATATAACTGAAAATATGGAAAAATTCTCGTTGAAGGTAAGTGGCAGTCGGTTTAGAAAAACACATGGTGGAAATGATTAGCAAATTTTCGCTCTTAATTTTTAGAGTCCGAGAAAAATTTTGACGGAGAACGCTAACAACGTTCGCAAAATGTCTATAGGTAACGACGACTCTGCTATTGAAAAATCGCAACAGGATCAGGAAAAGGGAATGGCTTCAACATCTAATAGCTTGGCAGACAGAAAGGCAACACCTTTTGATCCATCTATTGAACCGCTGCTGAAGGAGAATCCCCGTCGTTTTGTGATATTCCCAGTTCAATATCACGATATTTGGCAAATGTACAAGAAGGTATGTAACTTTTCTTTATTTGTGTAAAACATTTGGAAAAATTTTTATATATGTACATATTTTGTGAAAAATACTCAAAGTAAAATTATTTAACTACAAAATTTATAATACTTGCGTATATGCAGTTATGTATGCATATATATATGTAAATAAATTTATTTCGTCAGAAACAGAACTTTTTGGTAGAAAAAACAGTTTTCTTACGGTTTGAGGAGCCAAAGTATACAAAAATAACAAGCCGAAAACAGTAAAGTTCAATCATATTGTGAAATCTCTTATTACTTGTATTATAATTTGTCTAGTTGACAGTAATAGCGTGAAATAACATGTTTCGACATGTTCATTTCAATAAGGTTGATTCACCTTTGGGGAAAATCCGCTCTTCTGACATCAGCAATCGTTTGTGCAGTCGACTTCCCTCCATTTTTAATTTGTTTATTCGTTCATTTTTCTTTTGCGCCTCGTTCGTTTTTACATTACTTGGCGCGCAATATGAGTCAAAAATAATATATTTATTTCTTTGCTTTTGTAATTAGCAACAATAATTGCTTTCTATAATTTATTATCCAATAACGAATTACACGTTTCTAGACCCAGTTTCGCGCCAAATTGTAATGATAACTAATTACTCATTGGTTTTTTTTTTCATACGTTACCGCCAAAGTTCTTCGGTGAATTAATGCATTAACTGCATGATGCATTATCCATTAGTTCATCGATAAATTACCCATGTACTCCTGGTTGACTTGTCAATTAACTCTACGTTGCATTATGACATTCCGTTTATGCCATTTTCAGGCTGAAGCTTCTTTCTGGACAGTGGAAGAGGTTGACCTCTGCAAGGACATTACCGATTGGGAGGCACTCACTGACAACGAACGTCATTTCATTTCTCACGTTTTGGCTTTCTTTGCTGCATCTGATGGCATTGTTAATGAGAATTTAGTTGAGCGTTTTAGCCAAGAGGTACAAATAACTGAAGCTAGATGCTTTTATGGTTTTCAAATTGCTATGGAAAATGTGCATTCAGAAATGTACAGCATTTTAATTGACACTTATATTAAGGACTCAACACAAAGGTAAGAGTAAATATTGATATTTACTCGAAATTTAAAAATTGTTAATTAATTGTTATTAATTTGTACTTTTGCAGGGATTATCTGTTTAATGCCATTGAGACAATGCCTGCTGTCAAACGTAAGGCAGATTGGGCCTTAGCATGGATTTCATCGAAATCTGCCAATTTTGCTGAGCGTATTATTGCTTTTGCCGCTGTGGAGGGTATTTTCTTTAGCGGCAGCTTTGCCTCAATTTTCTGGCTGAAGAAACGTGGCCTCATGCCTGGATTGACATTCTCCAACGAGTTGATTTCACGTGACGAGGGCTTGCATTGTGATTTTGCATGTCTAATGTTCAAGCATTTAGTGCAGCGTCCTAGCAGGGAACGAATTGTCGAAATTATCTCGGATGCTGTTAAAATTGAACAAGAGTTCCTCACCGATGCCTTGCCAGTTAATCTAATTGGTATGAATTGCAAGTCGATGTCGGAGTATATTGAATTTGTGGCTGATCGTTTACTGGTTGAATTGGGTGTGGACAAGGTAGATAAATAGTTAAATTTAGAATAAATGTTGATTAATATAAATTTTTTAACTTTAACATAGGTGTACAACACCCAAAATCCCTTCTCTTTCATGGAACTTATTTCCCTGGACGGTAAGACGAATTTCTTTGAAAAGAAGGTGGGTGAATACCAAAAGTGGGGCGTGACTTCCAATCGTATGGATAATGTGTTTACATTGGATGCTGATTTTTAAAATTATTTACAAATAAGTTTATGAATGGTTTCTTGGCGTTTCTATTTTAAATAATTTTTTAGTAATTTTTTTCAGTAGCTTTATTATTTTATTTTGTATTGTAGGGAGTGTTCTAACTTAAACTTCAAGTTGGTTAGTTCAACTAGTTAAATATTTTTATTTTTAGGTTTTAAGTTTACACTATAACACTCGCAATCGTTGTCAGTGCATTAACATTGTGGGTGCATTCCTTCCCTATATATTTCATTTATAACTATAGAATTTATTTTTGATATTTCAGTTCTTCAAATTAGTCCTACCTAATATGCAAACTATATAATTGAAAAATATGCCGGTTTTTACAATTTGTAAGTAATTGAAATTGTGTTGTAACTTGTATATTTTAGTAAGACTTGGGTCAATTAACATATTTTAAACAAATATTTAAAGCTAAACAAATTTCAATGACTATTTTTTGGAAATGACAGCGGTTAATTTTACACATCCTTTAAAAATGAGGTGATTAAGTTTCCTTAATCTCAATTAGTTTCCTTTGAAGCTATGTATTAAGCAAATATTTTATATGCACTTTTTTAAATTTTAATATTTTCGAGTGTTTTGACATTGTATATAACCTCATTCTTATTTAGTAGGTTAGACAAATTTTCTTTAATGTAACGTACCACGTCACAAATTATCAATTATATATTTATAATTATAAGAGTTCTACTAAACACAAATAATATTTAACGCAAATATACATGAGTACCTCAAACAAAATGAATTTTTTTTTCATATGATGTCCGGAATTTTTCAGGTCAATGTTTTCTTCAAGATTTGACGAGCAATACATATTCCGTTTTCCCCGGACTTCTTTTCTCAAGTCACTCTTCTACTATTTGTGGAATGACCTTGGCATCTGAGCATCGATTTCAAATCGTTCGACTTATTGTTAACGGTTCTGTTGGAAACCTGAGTCCCATATAAATTCAGATTGGGAAAGCAAATACCTAAAATTTATTTAAGTTTTCACTATACCTAGTTGTTTGTAATTCTGCATTTGCAGCTGTGTGGTATTCGTTTCTAATTATATGTTTCGCTTTGGTGCATTTACCGAAGACTGCTAATTATCTAAGAAGCTATACATTTTCTGAAAAACTATTATGCTAAAAGTTGTTTGATTTAATAATATAATCGTATTGTTATTGGTCTAAGCTTTTAAGATCGTTTAAATAATATAAAATATAAAATGGTAGTTTCTTATAACAGTTTAATTTTTTGTGTAACTATGTAAATACGTAGATAAAATTTTTGTTGTAAGAATTTTAGTTTACCTTTTGAAGAAAGATGCCGACCATTAAGTTTCACTGAAAACTTCGACCAATTAGACAGCTTTCATTCTGAAACTGGAAAAAATGATTAAAGCTGTTGGTTGGTTTAATGACGCGAATCATTTCTTTCACTTTACTTCATTTAGTAATTTAAATTTTATTTTTTAAATATATTTTTATTTTAATTTTTAATATAAAAAGTCTTAAAGAAAAAACTATAATAGACACCGTATGTGGAGTGAATAGTAATTGATGCAACATTTCACCTTAAAAAAACAATATAATACTCTTGAACCCCAGAAAATTGTCAAATAGATTGAAGTATAAGTATAAGTATATGTTAACAAGGAGTTTAAATTTGAAAATTTTAATATTAAGAGCCATATTAAATATGTAAATGCTAATAAAAGAAATTTTGTTGTGTACTTTAATTGATGGATTTACCCTTCCACTTCACACTGAACTTGTCTTCACAGCTACAACAACTACAAGAAACAGGTGCTCAACATAAAAAGTACGTGAATAAAAAAAATGAAATAAAAAATCCTGATATGAGGGCCAATTTAGGTGCATTTGAACTCTGACCGACGACGGCGACATAAGAATAAAAGAAAAAGCTTTCACAAAAGGAAAAATCAATGAGCACAAATGAGAGGAAAAAGCGTTTAGTCGAGCAGCGATACCCAAAGCGACCAAAACTAGAATTGGACGGTTGCATAGTATGTAATACGATTTATTTATTTAAATTGATTTTAAACTAAAACTGAGTGTTTAAAGTGTATTCAAATGCAAATAAAAAGTGTAATAATTATGTAAGTTTGTGAATGTTTTCAACAGCATCAATAATTAATGCTCCATTGAAAGTACCTTTATCTAGGCTATAATAAAAAACGTTAAATATTATTTTTCCACACGAACGTGGACACTTCGCTGCTGTTAATAGGATAAAATATTTCAGGTAAGGTTTTGTATAGCCAGATTATTTATAGTTCTTTCAATTTTCAGTTATAAATTTTTTATATTGATTTTGTTGTGATTTGTTGGTAAATTGAAGGTAAAGCAAATACATACAAATTTATTTGCAGTCGAGCTGAGGCTTTCTATAACAAGTAAACAAAGATGCTTACATTATTTTACTGGTGGCATTTAAAGTATAATTCAATTAAGGTTGTACGCCAAAAAGTATGCTAAATATGTTCACATAAGTTTTAGCAAAGTTGCATGTATTTTGATGTTATTATTTGTAGTTTCACATCTATTTATTTTTTCCTGCTCGAGATAGTAATTTATTTCAAACTTAAAAATCGACTATCAAAAGTACAAAAGTGAAAAAAACTGAAAAAACACTGCACAAAAAACGCACCGTCCCGCGCATATAAATCACGAGTTGAAATGGGAGTTGGACAGTGTACCATATGTATTATCACACAATAATCACGTGCATTGATTGAAAGGCAGCTGTAAAACCGAACATTTCGCAACTATTTCTTTGATTTTTTTTTGTGGAAAGTATTTAGATACCAAAGTATGTAGAATGTACTTTGGTAGAATCTATGTAGCCTTTTATTTCAAACTCATTCACCCGGTTTATCAATTTGATATTTATCGATTAAATAATTTCATTTCATCACGCAAAACAATAATTTGTCACATTGTTCGTATATATATTTTAAATCTTGGATATTTATTTTTTTTTTTTTTCCAGTTTTAACGAGGAAATTATATGTACAATTGTTTTCTTAAGACCTTTGCCAATTGAAAAAGACTCCCTTGGATATGTTTTTTGTACATTGAAACCAAGTTGCTAGTGAAATTCATATAAACTCATAAATTAATGGCTAATAAGTTTATAAGTGTATAAACTCGTCAAAATGTATATGAAATTTGGCGTAGTGGATTGCTACGCATAGTTTCCGGGGTTCGAATCTCGGCACAGGAAAAATCATAAAGTAGAAAAAATTATTTTTCTACACGGCACCACCTCTTGGCAGGCAATGGCAAACCTACAAGAGTAAAAATTGCCTATGAAAAGCTTTTCACATCGCCGTTCGGATTCGGCATTAAACTGTAGGTCCCTTCCATTCATGTACAAATATAACAACACGCACAACCTGAGTGGATGCGAAAAGCTCGGCCTAGGCCCTCCATGGGCTGTTGTGCCATTAGAAGTAAGTAAGTAAAGGTCACTGTGGCGTAGTGGTAGTGCGTTGGTAGCGCAAACGTACAAGAGATAAGCCTATGAAAAGGTTTTTACCTCGCCGTTCAGATTCGGCATAAAGCTGTAGGTCCCTTCCATTTATGTGCTTGTGTAACACGCACAACGTCAGTGGCGAAAAGCTCGGCCTTGGCCCTCCATGGGCTGTTGTGCCATTAAAAGAAAAGAAGCTTACGATTTTATAATTTTATACGGTTTGCGAGGTTATCAATATTATAATCATATATACACTTATACATATGTACATAGTGTGGGAAAATTGCTTAGAAAGGTGAAAAGAAATTATGAATATTTTTATTTTATGTTTTTAATTTTAACAAAAATTTTCCTGAATTTGGAAGTTGATCTTGCGAGATAATAACAGGCTTAATGAACGATATTATAACGCCTTATTATTACTTCGTTACCAGAAAGACTGAAATCTTTCTCCTTATTGAAATTTGTTTTATATATTTATATAAAATATAAATATATTTTATATATTTAGAATGTGGTGTAGTGGTAGTGCGTTGGACTGCTACGCAGAGTGTCCAGGGTTCGAATCTCGGCACATGCAAAATCAAAAAGTAGAAAAGATAATTTTTCTACACGGCACCACCTCTTGGCAGGCAGTGGCAAACCTACAAGAGTAAAAATTGCTATGAAAAGCTTTTCCCTTCTCCGTTCGGATTCGGCATTAAACTGTAGGTCCCTTCCATTCATGTACAAATATAACAACACGCACAACCTGAGTGGATGCGAAAAGCTCGGCCTAGGCCCTCCATGGGTTGTTGTGCCATTAAAAGTAAGTAAGTAGACGTTATTAACCAGTTACATACATCGATTATTTTAATTGATAGTTAAATCATAATATACTTACAGCATTTCACTCCTTTCCTTTTATTAATACTGAGTTCACAGCTACCTGAACCGATTAATAGAACTACAGGAAAAACTCTTAACATATCCAATTTCGAATATAAGTATTGTCTGAGGATATAAAAAGGTAAATTTTAGTGTAATTTCTCAATCAAAACTTCAAAATTAAATACATTTTATATCCAATTTGAAAGCTGGGAGATTTAGGAAATTTTCATTTGGTCAATAGAGAGCCTAGGTCGAGCTTATCGTAAATTTTGCGTGGGTAACTTGTAGTCTATAATTATGTAGCCTTCATATCCACTTATGTACGACTTTGACTTTAAGATGGACCCTATAGTTTTGGTTTACTTAGTTAATTGGTGATATGTATTAACCATTCGGAGATAGTGCGTGGCCTCAGAAAAACTCAGTGGAAATAAATAAAAAATGTAGGCAAATGTAGTTGGTTGAGCAAAAAAAAATAGGTTCCTTTCCAATATGTAGATTAAAATACGACAAAAAATATCCATATTGTCAGTTTGAAATAGATAATAAGAATATCTTCTCTTATTTGACCAATTTTGCCACACTGTGAGCCATTGAAGTGACCTATTTGGAATATGCCATACTCTCGAGCGTGCTTTTTAGTCTGCTCTCATATTTGTACATATTGTTTAAACATACAAAACGCTTTTATTTGCTAGCACTAAATGCGTTTTCTTAAAGCTTTCTCACTCACGAATGCTTAGCATGCGCTCTCATAGTTTCGCCGATCAGCTGTAGCTATTCAACGTGCTTGTTTTGATTTAAGTAAATAAAAAATAAAAAAATAAAATAAATATACAGCTTTTGCTTGAGTCATATAGTAGTAGAAACAGAGATAGCCAATGCGCAGACATTTAATATGTAGCTAACGAGTTTGTATTGAAATTAAGTGAACAAATCGTGAATGCAGTGTACAACATACTTAATAAAGATGAGATAATGCCCACAATATGTACTACTTAGTTACTAGCGAGTATGTGATTTGTATTGTACTTTAGTCATTTAATGAATTGAAAAGCTTCAGCACAATCATACAAAAAACCGTGTACATTACGTCAGTTTCACTTTATTGTGAACGTTGTGTACAGTGTACACTTTTAAATAAATTTAACTAAAAATCGTTAGAACAAAATAAATTAATATTAAAAGTATTACATATAATGTATGTTTATAAATTTTGAAAGCAAGTGCCTATAAATAACTAAAACAAATGTGATGAAATAAGTTTGAAACATGAAATTCAAGGGTAAATCAAAAATATTTATTAATAAAAAAAATAAGAAAAACATCTATCAAAGAATTCAATTAAGAATCGAATACACTCTCACAAAGTTCGGTAATGCTACATATGGTATAATAAAATACAAACAACAAAAAGCAGCTGTTCCTTTTTCGTTAATTTGTACTACATTTTTGGCTTAAGTAGTTTGTGAACTTTTGGTGCTCCTATTGAAAGGAGAGAGGTCATCTAAAGTTTGTCTGGTAAGGAAAGTGGGACTATGACATCTGAACAGGCTATTGTTCTTCTCGATTGAAGTGGTAGAACTGCTTTTTTTTTAAGTGCTGCAGAAATAATACAAAGTGATTTGCATTCAGTAATTTTTGTATTGAAAAAAAAATTTCAGCTTATTATAAAAATTCTATATTAAGGAGTGAGATCGAAAAAATCGGATAACTTTGAAAGACCACTGCTTTGAAACTTTTCATCTGAATGAAAAAATTCAAACGGTAGGCTTTGCGTTGGAGAAATACAATCACATGTTTTTTTGTGAACTTTCAGTTGAGTTATGGCATCGGAAGTGGAAAGACGCGATTTAGTTGTTGAATTATTTCGAGAAAATCGGCAGTGGAGCCAGAAAACCATTGCAAATAAGGCGAAAATTGCACAAAACACTGTCTCGATGATTCTTAAAAATTTAATACAGATTTAACAGTTGCTAGAAAATATGGTTTTGGAAGGAAATGCGTTTTCATGTCTCCACAAAAGGCGAAGAAAGTCGTTGCTCTCTTAGAGAAGAATCCAGCGTGTCTAATCGAAAATTGGCGGAAAAAAAGTTGCAGTGAGTTTTTAGTTCATAAAATTAAAAATGTACATTCATGTACAAATATAACACGCACAACATGAGTGGATGCGAAAAGCTCGGCCTAGTTGTGGGCTAAGGAGTAAAAGTTTCGTAACAAGTGGCACTGTTAACGCCGAAATTTATATGAAGGAGTGCCTCCATAAGACATTGCTGCCCTTCATTAGAAAGCACAATGTATCTACTTTCTTTTGGCCTGATCTTACCTCCTGCCACTACAGTAAAGTAACCCTTAAATGGTTCGAAGACCAAAACATCAAATTGGTACCAAAAATCGCCAACCCACTAAATTGCCCAGAACTTCGGCCTATCGAGAGATATTGGGCTCTAGTGAAAAGAACATTAAAGGCAACAAACAAAGAAGCTAAATCCATGGAAGATTTTAGAAATAAGTGAAATGCTGCCGCCAGGAGAGTCTCAGTAATGACAGTAAAAGCGCTAATGGCAGGCATACCAGAAAAGCTGTCCGAATTCTGTAAAAAACAACAACAAAATAGTTTTATTGATCATTTTATCAGAAATTAAATTTTCTTTTCAAAACTGTTTACATTTTTTTATTCGCATAAGGGATTTCAATGCTAGGACAATTTTAAAGTTATCCGATTTCACTCCTTAAAAAGTAGAAAAAATAATTTTTCTACACGGCACCACCTCTTGTCAGGCAATGGCAAACCTACAAGAGTAAAAATTGCTATGAAAAGCTTTTCACTTCGCCGTTCGGATTCGGCATTAAACTGTAGGTCCCTTCCTTTCATGTACAAATATAACACGCACAACATGAGTGGATGCGAAAAGCTCGGCCTAGGCCCTCCATGGGCTGTTGTGCCATTAAAAGTAAAAAAAAAGGACCAGTAGGACTTTATACAAATTTTCAAAATCTATGTATAATTTATTTTGTTATTTTTGTTTCTATGTATTTGTTTAATAAATATATTTGTCATACTAAAGTAATGCTTTATTTAATTTTCTTTCAGATTCTAATTGCTTGAAGAACACAAATACGTACATACATACAACATACAACAAAGAGGAAGAATGTTTTATTCTATGTGTTGTTATCTATCGAATTTGCCACGGTGGCATGTCTTAGGAATAGCTATAATTGCTTATGTCATATACTATTTAATACAAGTGGTTAAGGTGAGTATGTTAACGTAAGATTGGTTAATTCAGGAATTTTACAAAGATTAACTTCAGCGTCCAATACTTGCCTGTTCCGATGGACCATTCAAGAAGTTTTTGCTTGAAAAGATGCCAACATTGGAAATGAAGTTTTGGCCAACATTTTGGTGTGTTGAAAGTCGTGCCCAGACAGTATTTGCCAGCATATTAAGATCACAAATAATACCACGACTCAATTATAGAAGGTAACCTGTTGTTACATTTTATTGAGATAATAATTTGATGCTAAACCTAACAATTATAGAGAAATTTTAACATTAAAAGATGGTGGTGAAGTGGCTTTAGACTGGATGGAAGAAGGTTGTGCTAATGATTCGCCCTGCATTATAATACTACCTGGCTTGACGGGTATCTGAATCTATTAAAAAATTAATTATGGTCGAAAATTAACTTGTATTTTTATTTTCAGGTGAATCGCAGGCAGAATATATTAAATGTCTCGTAATAGCTGCCAAAAATGCGAGCATGCGTGTGGTTGTATTCAATAATCGTGGTCTTGGTGGTATTGAATTGAAAACGCCTCGTCTCTATTGTGCCTCGAATTGTGAAGATCTTGCAGAAGTGGTGAAACATGTGCGCAAATCAATTCCAGAACATTGCAAAATGGGTGCAACCGGTATATCTATGGGTGGTTTGATTTTGGGTGAGTGGCAAAAATTCGTTACATATATTATAGTGCAACATAGTCGAAAGAAAGAAATACATACTTACATACATACATATTTATTGTTTTGCAAAAGGGAATTATTTGGTGCGCAACAGTGATGAGGCACGTGAACACCTGGCAGCTGCCAAAATTATTTCAGTGCCTTGGGATGTTCATAAGGGTATGTTGAAATTTAAGTTATAACGAATTTGACTGTGATTTTCTTATGTTTTTCCGTGTATGTGCAAATAGGAAATTCGAGCATTGAGAAGCCAATATTAAATAGTCTGCTTGGCAGACATCTGGCCAGTAGCCTTTGCAAAACTTTGAGCAATTGTGAAATTTACAAAGATACTGATATTGATATGGAACGTATATTATCTGTAAGTATTTCTTAGAATTCCTCAGTGTTGGACATAGTTAAAGTGATCAACCGTACTGTTTTTAGTAGTACAGTACTGTGTTTTGGGCTGTTGTACTCCGTACTGCGCATTACAACTAAATGTACTGCTTTCTACTGTTGTTTGTTTCTCTGCCCTCATTTTTAAAAACTTACCCATCGCGGTGGAAACAGGTACATTACTTTTACACTGCAACAATCATTACATAAAACATGCCTTTCCTTCATTTTCCTTGCCTCAGCTCCAGCTGCGCGTTCAAGTAAAACTGGAGAGTTGAAAAAACATGTTTGCAAGTCCAAACATTCAAATGCATGTTATGTACGTACATCGGTGGGAAGTATAATTTTAAAAACACATGCCATTCTCTTCGGGTCAAACCGGTAGCATGGAAAAATTTGATTTAAAAAAGTCGAACAAAACTATTCGACATTGACTAATGACAAAATGATCTCTGCAATATTCACGTACATAATTTTACTAAAATAAATCTATAAATCCATTTATTTAACTGTAATAAGTTTCTAAACTTTACAACTTAGTCGTTTACAAACAACTTAATGGTATAGTACCAATGTAATTTTGGTATAGTTTTGCTGATTATATTTTTAGGAGTGTACCATTTTTGAATACTTTTATGTGTAATATTTGTACTGCTTTTGTACTGTTTTGCACTTCAAGCCCTATACTGTTTTTAAATCACCGAAAAAGTTGGTTACGGTAGGTACAGTACAAATTTTTAGCTATATATTTTATGTTCATTCCAGTACTTACTAAGGCTGCCTCGTAGTCATTGGCTTTTGTAAAATTTTAATCCAATATCAGTTACAATATTTAATATTTGAAAAATTACAGGTAAAAACTATTAAAGAGTTCGATGCTCTCTTCACTTCAAAACAATTTGGTTATGCGCATGTCGATGATTATTACACTGATGCGACACTACACAATAAATTACATCACATTTCGGTGCCTTTGTTGTGCCTTAGTGCCGCCGATGATCCTTTTCAACCATTAGATGGTAAACTTTATTTAATAATTTTTATTATTAAACTTATATTTATTTTTACTTATCAGCAATTCCCATAAAAGCTGCCGAAGAATGTTCGCACGTTGCCATTGTGGTAACTGCTCGTGGTGGCCATATTGGGTTCCTTGAAGGTTGGTGGCCTTCTACAAAGGATCAATACATGGGTCGCCTTTTTGCCGAGTTCTTTTCAACGGCTCTTTTCGATGAGGATGGTGAATTTCAACGCACAACAGAAAAATTACATGAGCAATTTTTAACAAACCGAAAAAAATTGCTCACTTTAACGGCTGTCTCAACACCAGGAACAACTGCTTCTAATCCTACAACACCGTTACTTAGTCCAGAAGAACTGGTAGAAAAATTTATGGAAATGTGATGAGTGATTGTGGTTTATAGAAATGGAGTTAAAATAGAAAATATTCAAATGCAGACTAAATTCTAGCGTGTAATAACTGGTCGAGTATTTAAATTACGACCATTGCGATTTTTCAATTTGGTTAGTATACATATGTATATGTAGATTTAAGCAGTATTTGTTATACAAACGTTCTAAACAAACTGTAAGTGTATTTTTCAAAACTTGCTGTTTTTTATTTTTTTAGACAATTACGGTCTGATCTTTTCTTTATTGATTAGTTTTTGGAACTAAGTATGTTAGCAAAGTAATTTGAATGACAGTAGTGAATACAAATGTTAAATTGTGATTAAAGTACCTACATATATGTAAGTTGAACAACTTAGTTGTTATAAAAATTAATTTTAAAATTATGGAGCTGTGCATTCAATAGCTCATCATTGTACCTAATTGCTGAATTGCTTCTGCATTAGTTTCGTATACGTTATTTTCAAAATGTTAAATAATATTTTATTCAAGATCCTAAAAATATGCAACTGAATATGTTCCGTGAAATTATTATAGATACGAGTACATGCAGTTGTGTAGGCACTTTAGAACATATCAAATTGTAGCATGTAAAAATAGTAGAAGGAAGAAAATGCCTTTAAAAATACATTTCCAAATTTTTAACATAAGCAAAGTTATATACACATACACATATTTAATAAAGCAATATTACTAATAATAATAAATTACAAATATAAATGCTTAAAATATAATTACATTTTTATTAATCTATTGATAAAGTACAACCAGATTCTGAAATTTCAACTTAAGTGTATTTCATCGATGATAACCAATATATTGAAAAATCTCACCTGACATGGAAACTATCGGTAATAAAAAAGCACAAGATACTGATTTTTCAACTATAGCGAAATCATTCTTTCTAAATCAACAAAATTAAAGTACGATACTGAGAGTAAAAACAAGACACATCATAGAAATTGAAACATCAGCTATGAAAAGTGTTATTTAGACAAAACTTTTCATAACAAATTCCAGTTGCCCAAGACTCATCACGTTTGGGTACGCACTGTCTGTCTCTATTTTTCATGAACGTGCCTAATACTGGTAACTAAAATTTCACACAGTCACACATTATTCCCATCTATGGATAGGACCTTCACGAAGGCAAGAATTTCACCAGTTTCCACTTTCTTCAATATTGACCAAATTTAATATTTTCTCAGCGGGTTCAACGAGTTTAAATGAGGTGAAAATAATTGATGGAAGAATGCTCAGAGTTTTGTTTGATCGCAGCCAATTTTGTTCCATACAGACAAATATAACTTTTATTTGGAGGAATAAATATATACAACATATCTTTACAGTTAGAATAAACTAAAATGTAATAAAGAATAGATGCATAGTAAATAATAATCCAAACATTTTACAACAAAAACATTATAGGCAAAGTCATGAAAAATTTATTTAAACTTGAAAATCAAATACTATTTAAAATGAATAAAATAAGCTTTTAAACTAGAAAACTAGATATTTATATATAGTTTCAAATAGGTAATAAAATATTATTCAAGTTTTTAACAAGAAAATTAATTAAATAGTTGATACAGCTCCGATAAATAGATAGTTTATGCTTAAATAGGTTTATACAAAAGTGTTGTTACATATTTTTTGCGATAACGATGAGTAGCACTTAAAACCATGACACCGTCCTTAATTGAAAGCGCATACAAATGATTCAACATAACATGATTGGGCTCAGGCAACAATGTTGGTTCGCACTAAAATTAAATCATAATTATTAGTTTAGCTATGACATTTACATATGGTATGTATGTAATGGATGGGAATTTACCGATAATGGTGTATCCTTGTTGAGTATGACTTGCAACAAATGTGGCGGTAGTACTGGCGGTCCTGAAACCTTTTCCCATGGCTTTGCTTGTGGCACGTCTTGTGAGTATTCTTTCTCAGCATAGTTTGGTACATTTTCGCTATCCTTAGCAAGCGCTTGAAAGACTTCAAAATCTGATTGACGCACTGATACTAAATTATTCTTTAAACCCTCATCAGTTTCAATGCTTTTCTATAAATGTGTGTAAATAGTTAATTTACATTTTATGACAAGATAATACGAAATCATTAAATAAATAAAAATAGGTGTATATAATCAAAAAAGTAAATAACTGTAAATATAAATAAATCTGTGTATTTCATAATAATTTATGGAGGTATTAAAAGCAGGGTATAAAGTTTTATTAAAGTTTACTTCTTTAGAATTATTTTTATATTTATGAGGGGGTAAGAGATGATCGTGGCAAAGCCGAAATGAAGGGCAGCGCCCTCTATCATCAGGAATGAAAAAATGAGGATGCATATATACGTGCACATAAATGATGGCAGCAGGTAAAACAATACGCTCTGTCAAACCAATTCACTGACGTCATTTCTTCGCATTTAGTTTTGTCAACAATATTTAGTTCATAAACAATCAAGTTTCACACAACAATATATTTTTTTTCGCTCGTAGAAATGTCGTATTTTGTGCCTACAAACTACGATATGCGGACATCATTGATTTTCTGTTTCCAATTGAAGAAATCTGATTTGGAATCTCATCGAATGCTTGTGGAAGCTTACGGCCAGCACGTTATAGGCAAAACACAGTGCCACGAGTGGTTCAATAAGTTTAAAAGTGGCGATTTTGATGTGAGAAACGAAGAACGTGGAAGACCACCGAAAAAGTTTGAAGATGCCGAATTGCAAGCTTTACTCGATGAGGATGATGGTCAAACACAAGAACAACTTGCAGAATAATTAAATGTGACCCAACAATGCATTTCTCTTTGAAAGTGGGAAGATGGGATGAGATCGGTGCCGCATGAATTGACGGAAAAACAGCAAGAAAATCGAAAAACCACCTGTGAAATGTTACTCGCCAGGTATAAAAGGAAGTCATACCTTCATCGAATTGTTAGTGACTATGAAAAATGGATATATTTCGAGAATCCCAAACGTAAACGATCATATGTTAAGCCCGGTACACCGGCCAAATCGGCAGCAAAGCCAAATCGCTTCGGAAAGAAGACAATGCTCTGTGTTTTCTTGGATCAGCGAGGTGTTATCTGGTTTTTAACTTCTGAAAGCAGGTGAAACAGTTACTGGTCAACGCTACCAACGTAAAAACGTCCAGAATATCAAGCTAGGCAACACAAAGTAATTGTTCTTTATGACAATGCACCATCACATCGAACAAAACAGACTCGGGAATTTGTAGATTCGTACAGCTGGTAAGCCCTCCCGGAAAGACAGCATGAATAGCAAATTAGTTCATTAGAGCCAAATACAACACTCATGTCATTGAGTCCTGACGAAGGTCTTCAGATTACACAGCACCATGCAGTCATTGAGGTGACCGAATTCCCAGCTTCCTAATGAAACAATCAAAATTAACCCAGATGTAGCACACCTGGGATCAGAGAATCGTCAATCGTCAAGGCTTATAGTTTGCATATAGACAATTTCAAAACATGTTCGTTAAAAATTCTTTCTGCTACGCCTGTAATGTCTGTGTTTACTTAAGCTAATTTGAAAACCCAAAACGCAAACGTTCTGAAGAAGTAAACTTCTGTAGGGCATCCCACTGATGCACAAAATTTTTCTCTATATAATGTTTTAAACTACAACATTCTTGTGGGACTTAATAAATATATGTACATATGTATATGCAGGCTAAGGCAGTCAATAAAATGTGAACCTTGAAGTACTCAGTTTACAAAATTTTGTATGAGCGAATCCACTTTATATCTTTAAACACCATGTAGAGCACAGGTAATTTTGACGTAAGAGAGCATGTTTTTTTCAAGATTAAATAAATGAGTTTTTTTAGTACTTTGAACATTTATTTTGGTGCTGACAATCTTTATTTCCATAAACATAAATTGTTATCTTCAAAATTATATTGTAGTATATTTTTTAGATACCGTAGAAACTTATTCGTTTATCACAGACATTTAGACTCACTACTAAAAAGTAGTAATAGAAATTTCAGTTTAGAGATTGTAACTAGTTAATATTCGTACAATTTAAATACTTTTATATAAGTCTATTATAATATTAGACTTAAACGCACAGTATTACGGATATTTACGCTGTAATTTAAAAATATTTTTACAAAAGCTTAAACTTTCATCCGTTCAAACAAATGTTAATAAATTATAAAAACTCATTAATTGTGAATACAATTGAAATCAATTAACATACTGATTCCAACAGAAAACAGAAATATTTTAATTTTAACGATTGCACAATAACAGCCGCAGCCGCTACAGGAGAAAATTAATACTACGTCATCATTATTGCGTAGCACCATAATTTTTAATTTTTTCCGGATTTAGTAGTTACCTATTGATTTTTCCAAAGTACTTTATGCAATTGCAAACTTAATTTTGTGAAACTTAATTCTTACTTACCAATTTCGGGTCATGCTTCCATTCACCATCAACACAAAACTTGTACTGGTGGTCACCTTCTGGCAAATCGATAATGGTTACAAAATTTCCATGGCTCCGGACCATCGGAATTGGCTTCCATTTGGAAAAAGTACCAGAAATCATGACGTTCTTGCCTCCGCCATCCCAGCGTAGCACTGTAGGAAGTGCAGGATTTCTAAGCGCTTGTTCCTCCATTGTGAGTTCTTCGACTCTGTTGTCATCGTTTGAGTCGGCTGAAGTGTCCTGGCGAGCTGACATGTTGCTTGCTGTATTATGCAGCGATACAGTACCTCGCTCTGTGACGGTGCTAGAGCGTTTGCGCGGTGCGGGTGTTACACCACTACCACCGATTTCAACACTGTCAGCGATGTTTGAAGTTTCTGCTGCGCCGCCGATTGTCTTCGTGTAATACGGTTGATCTTCGTCTTCTTGCGAGGAACCATGCAAGACTGAACGAGTGTCGGGTTTTTTGTCGAAAGTGAAGGCTTGACCGCCGGCTGCACCAATACCGCCACTTACTCCACTAACACCACCACCAGTAGAGCAGACAGAATCACCGCGCCCAGGCAATTCTCGAAAGGGCGAGTTGGGTGTAGAAATATCGCTTGACTTGTGCCGTATGCCAGTGCTGCCCGCATTACCCATTGCTTTTTAACTTCAAACCGAAAAATTTGTTTATCTTTTAGATAATTTATTGCATTTATTTGTAAATTGGACGAACAATTGGACAATTATTTTTGGCACTTTGTTTCTTTTTTTATAATTTTTTTTTGTTGGCAGCCAGTCTTGGACTTAACCCTCCTCTATATTTACCCGACGTATTACGTTGTGGTTTTCTAATTTATAATTTTTATTTTCCTTTTTTTTCGCCTTAATCAAGATATTTAGTTATTTTTTATCACAATAGTTGAATACTTATTTGCTAATATGTAAAAATGTTTTTTGGTCAATGAATCTACTAAAACTCGCGAAAAAAATAATTACTAAAATAAAAAAAAGATCTTTGTCTTGCGGAAAATTTTCACTTAAGTATTTACACGGAATTTGTTGGCAGAGGCTGTTGTTGTTGTTGTTGTTTTGTTCTTGTTTACCTTCGATTCGTATCAGGAAGTATGTAAATACAAGTTGCATAAAATAGTATGGACACTAGAAAACAATCCCCAACAGCAAACAAAAGAAATAGAACCTTTTGTTTCCGATTTCTAATTCTAAACTAACAGAATGAATGAAACTCACAGCAGTCACGATAATAATATTAATACTTTACTTACTTACTTTATAATTTATGGAGGTATTAAAAGCAGGGTATAAAGTTTTATTAAAGTTTACTTCTTTAGAATTATTTTTATATTTATGAGGGGGTAAGAGATGATCGTGGCAAAGCCGAAATGAAGGGCAGCGCCCTCTATCATCAGGAATGAAAAAATGAGGATGCATATATACGTGCACATAAATGATGGCAGCAGGTAAAACAATACGCTCTGTCAAACCAATTCACTGACGTCATTTCTTCGCATTTAGTTTTGTCAACAATATTTAGTTCATAAACAATCAAGTTTCACACAACAATATATTTTTTTTCGCTCGTAGAAATGTCGTATTTTGTGCCTACAAACTACGATATGCGGACATCATTGATTTTCTGTTTCCAATTGAAGAAATCTGATTTGGAATCTCATCGAATGCTTGTGGAAGCTTACGGCCAGCACGTTATACTAATAACATTTATTGAGTCTTTGGTAAAAGTAAGGTACATATCAACATATGTATATATAAAGTTTTATAATAGCTTTGTTTCTTTTGACGAGTATATAAGATAACTATCGCAGTGGCAACAGAAATGCGTATTTTTTGTGAACAAAACTTGAATAAATAAATACAATATTGACCCATAAAACAAAATAAAACCTTTCCAAATAAATATTTTTGGAAAAATAAAATGCATAAATTAGAAAAAATATTGTATAAAGTTTTGTTTACCTTTTTACCGTCACTCTTGTTCATATTTGCTTTCTTCCACAGTCATAATAAGGTAAATGGTGCCAGATGATACAAATAAACACATCGCTGACGGTCTTAATTAAAAACAATGTATTGGCTATACTTGTTTTTATCCCGGTTATAATTCTTTGCAGGAATGGATAACGCCGCGATAATTAATTTTCATAACAAAAATTTGTTTAAGCCGAAAACGACGACGAAAGAAACACAGCTAATGTTTAACACAGAACTATACTATATACATATGTTCTATTTTTTTATAAGTTGTTCAAAACTAACGAATCTGTTAAACATGTGCTCTATTTGCTCTCGGAAATTTGGCTCTATTTCATATTCCAATATTCCTATATATATATTCCAATACAATAACGCTCAAAAAGCGTTATTGTCACAAAAATGGTTATCGGATCAGGTACATGTGAAAAAATTAAACATTTTTTAAAACATCAAATCAATCTGCGACAGAAGCCTTAAAATATGCGCAAAGGCAACTACTGAAAATAGGGCAAGGGTTAAACAAGAGGAACATAAAGACCAACGCTGAAAAGTCCGCACATTTCACTTTCACTTTAAGGAGAGGAGACTATCTAAATTTAACACTTAATGGTACTGCTGTACCAAAATCTTACCATGTAAAATACCGTGGTATGCATAACCAAATTAACCAAATCAATAAATGTTATTGGTATTAACCAAATGCATATCACCTGGAAAATATTCATCAAAGCTAAACAACAGTAAATTAAAATAAAAACGACACTATTCATTGTGATCTTAACATTCAGGTAGTTAAGGAAGAAATCATTCCATTTAGTGAAGGATACCTGCACATATAGAAGTTAAAAAATAGCATTTAATTGACAGTAGCATTTTAAATTAATCAATGAATCAGTCATAATAGCTACTTCGAAGCTTAAAGCTATATATAAACCATATATGGGTGGCGTAGTTGCGCTGACCTGCTACGCATAGTTTCCGAGGTTGAATCTCGGCATAGGCAAAATTAAAAAAGTGGAGAAAAAATGTTTTTATACGGCATCACCTTTTGGCATATCAGAAATACTGCGAATATCAGAACTAAGTCGAGAAAGACGGAACATGTGAGTGCCTGACTATAGGAGTCGCATAAAAGCAGTCAAACAAGTTTTAAAGGTAGAGTGTTGCATGTGTGTTTTCACTTGAATAGAGGGACCCCATTTTTATTGCTATCTGTACGGGAGAGATGAGAAGTTCTACGTACAGCAACTCCTTTTGTCCGAGCTCATTGAAGTTAATACACCGTCGAACTTCGATGATGAGTCAAATCTCGGTACCCCGGGACTTTTCAAATGTCCCTAATATCGAGGGTTAATCACATGCGGTAGATGTGAAATTCGGTACGGTAAATTCCGCCTTGTGCAACTCTGAAGGCGGATAGCAACAGCATGAGGAAATGGAATAAAGGCCAACGAAGGAAAGAGAATGTCAAAATCATATGGCACCGATATAATTACACCATGTACTCTTTGATGTAGCGAGAAATGTGATCTTAAATTATTGTTATTTGTCGTATTGCTTAATAGAAACATGCCGATTAATTGCAAATCCACTTGTGGCAATAAAGCCGTGCTTAAGGTAAGTGAAAATCAGTAAACTCGAATTAATAATTTATTAGCGATACTATTGTATATTTATTCTACAGCGTCCAAAAACTGGCGATGCACTTTGCAAAGAATGTTTCTTTGCTGCCTTCGAAGCTGAAATACACCATACAATCGATAGCTCCAAGCTTTTTCGATCTGGCGAGAAAGTGGCAGTTGCTGCAAGTGGAGGCAAAGATTCCACAGTGCTGGCTCATGTGCTCAAATTGTTAAACGACCGACATAAATATGGGCTGGAATTGGTTTTGCTATCCATAGATGAAGGAATTACAGGTACGGTTTATTCTTAAATTGAATTAACAATTAGTAGATATATTAATATATTTTTTTTTTTTCCTTCAGGTTATCGTGATGACAGTCTCGATACTGTAAAACAAAATCGTGACGACTACCAAATGCCATTGAAGATTCTCTCGTACGAAGAATTGTACGGGTGGACGATGGATCGCATTGTAGCACAAATTGGACGAAAAAATAATTGTACTTTCTGTGGAGTTTTTCGACGTCAAGCACTGGATCGTGGTGCCAAATTGCTCGGGGTCGACAGTATTGCAACTGGCCACAATGCTGATGACATTGCAGAGACTGTACTCATGAATATTTTACGCGGTGACACGGCACGTTTGAGTCGTTGCACAAACATTAAAACTGGTGGTGGCAGTGACGATACGATACCGCGTGTTAAGCCTCTCAAGTATGCCTATGAAAAAGAGATTGTAATGTATGCGCACTATAAGAAACTTGTATACTTTTCTACCGAATGCGTGTTTGCACCGAATGCTTATCGCGGACATGCTCGGGCATTTCTCAAAGATTTGGAAAAAGTGCGTCCATCAGTAATTATGGATATTATACATTCCGGTGAGCAATTGCGGTTTAAAGACACAATAAAGATGCCGATTCGTGGCACTTGTCAGCGTTGCGGATTTGTTTCTTCACAGCAGCCGTGTAAGGCATGTGTTCTGCTCGAGGGGTTAAATCGTGGCTTACCTAAATTGGGTATTGGCAAAAAATCTTTGGGTGATCGCATGATTGCAAAACAGGACAAGGAAATAGCATTGCGAGAAAGAGCAAATCTGGTTAAGAATGATTTTTAATTTTTCAGCTGATGAAATTAAATTGGATTTTACTTTTAAAATTTGTGTTTTTTTTTTTTTATACATGTTGATGGAGTACAGCAAAAGCATTCTGAGAAGAATCTTGTTATTATTGTTTATTTAATGAATAATCATATTTAAGTAATATTATTTTATATGCGCAGACATGCTCAGGCATTTCTCAAAGATTTGGAAAGAGTGCGCCCATCAGTAATTATGGATATTATACATTCCGGTGAGTGTATATGTGTCAAATGCATGGTAGAGATGTGAAAAGGGACTGTAAGGAAAAATTACTTGGGGGAAAAGAGCGTCGATGGAAAGAGAGTGTAAAGTGAGAAGAAATAGTACGAATCAGTATTGGGAAATGTAGGTATTTTGTTTTCTGTTTTCAGTATCTTTTGAATTAAAAAGTACCGAAGAACGGCCGCAACCTTTTCAGTACATTTTAGTTAATTATTGGGAACAACACAAAACGATGTTGATAATATTCTCAACTTGAATTTTTGAGGATATCTCAACTATGTTTATCGAATTTGATTTAACTGGCTTCAATATTCTTTTTCTTTTGTTATGATATTTCTTAGTTTCATTTGAAGTAGGAAGTAGTATTTATTGTTCAATATTGACAAGTTTCTCAACATTTGTTCTAATACAAATTAGTAAAGAACATCTTTTCAAATCGCGTTTAGATAATTTCAAATATATGGATGGTTGACCGATGACTTGACTGGACCGATTTAACCAATTCCAGAAAGTCAGTACCTAGCCTGGGACCTAGCCTGGCACTTAGCCTGGTACCTAGCCTGGTGCATAGCCTGGTAAAGTTGACTTAAGTTTTACTTAAGCTATCATGTATACGTACAGCACATTACAAATAGATACATCGAGATTCCCAACTTCAATAGAGAATAGTTACAAAACTAGAGGGAATGAAGCAAAATGATTTCAAATTCGTACTCAACATGCGTGCTCGGTTATTGACTGCAAAAATTTTCCATTTATTGTGCAGTGTTATACAAAAATCATAGCTGCTATTTCGCTTACTCTTATGGCAAGAGTAATTCGAAGTTATTTCGGGAGAGTAAGATCAGAATAATATTAGCTGATAATCTTCAAAATCATCTGCTTCCACTTTTGTATTCATTCAAAAAAAAGTTAATATAACCAAATTTTTTGCATTTTACTATTTTCAAGAATCTTTATACGCGAGTTTACAAATATTCTCTGTAAAGCCGGTCAAGTCTTTGTTAAAAATTATACCTTTTTATATTTATAATTTTTTGGGTAAAAAACACCTTTGCTCACACAATTAATACCATTTTATCAAACCCGTTATCCTACCCTGGTACGAATAGACAACGGTGATGCAGAAGGAGAGTGATAGAGGAAGGGAGTGAATGGATAGATGAAATGAGAATGCCTCTCTCCCAGCGGCTGCAAATAAATAGTAAGAGAAAGAATGCATCAAAGAGCAATGTAGGGTGAAGTCAGAGAGACGGTTCAGAAATGTACATCTCTGCTTTATCTATGCATGCAAAGCATTGGATTTTAGCTTAATTCATATTTTATTAAGTTGTTGAATTTCGATTCCTCAAATTTGCCTTCTTATATGTACATATCCTTGAAAAGTTGTTACCTTAAGTGAAAAATGATAAATTTACGTCGATTGATCTCTCAATATAGACGAAGTGGCTGCATACAATTGAGACACAATTGTACATTTGAAAGAAGAAAGTAAAAAGATACGAGTACATAATAAAAACATTTTTAAAAATTTTGGACACCGTCGGTCTGTTATTTACCTTTCGAACTTCGATTGGTGATGACAAACTCCGCTTCATCGGTGTTCAAATTTATAGTTATCTAAACGCTGTTAAAATATGATTAAACACAGAAATCGATTGACACTTGTTTTTTTTGTTGTTGTTTTAGATTTTACCCTACATTATAATTCCAGTTCATGCGAATAGATAAGCTTTATAACATTCGCTATTTAAAATATGATACCGCTAAATCGCTTATAATAAACACTGAACAGTGTAGGACTTTCAGTAACACACTTTCGGAGTGCAAATTTCTATGTTTTACAAATTATTTTCTAAAGTATGTATAAGTGTACGGCAACGAGGCCCGATCAATACTTTTAATGGCACAACAGCCCATGGAGGGCATAGGCCGGGCTTTTCGCATTCGCTCATGCTGTGCGTGTTATATTTGTACATGAATGGAAGGGGCCTACAGTTTAATGCCGAATCCGAACGGCGAATTGAAAAGCTTTTCATAGCAATTTTTACTCTTGTATGTTTGCCATTGCCTGCCAAGAGGTGGTGCCGTATAGAAAAATTATTTTTTCTTCTTTTTGGTTTGCGCCTGTGCCGAGATTCGAACCCCGGCCTCTCTGAATGAGGCCCGATCATTCTCCCCCTTTTTCCAGTTAAATGTAAAAAGAAAAACAATGAAACAATATTATTGAATAGCTGATTTTATTGGTTATGTTATTTAATAGGTTTTATTAATTTTTTGAAAGTGTTTTCATGTTTATGTAATTAAATATAAGGTTTTATTATTATTTTTCATCTGTTTTTACTACATACATACATATGTATGCCAAGCCATTAAAATTGTTGCTTGTTTTATTGGTTTTTGTTATTGTGTATGTATGAAAGAATATAATAGTTTGATTATCGTCATTACATTTATAATATAATAATATTTAAATAACTGTTAAATTATCAATAATTGCAATAAAATCCTTTTTACAAATTCCATAAATATATATTTTGCTACGAATTATAAATTTTTATTAATTATATTTTTTAATTTGATTCATTTAAACTTCATTAAAATCCATTTGTAAGGCGCGCTGCAAAATTTTTTTTTTTTAATATCAATTCAATCTAAAATCTAAAGGGAATGAAGGAGAAAAAATTACAGAGAATAGCAAATTTTTATAAATAATTTCCGTTTTAAAGCAGTTCAATAATAAGTATAATAAGTATAATTTATGTACATAAACAAAGTAGAAAAACAACAAATAGCATACAAAAAAGAAACAAGCGCACAAAAGCAAAACCATACTATTGCGCAATTACTTGAGGAACGAAAAAAAAAAAATTGACAAACATACAAATTTCGCCGAATTTTAACTGGACAAATAAAGCTAAAACTAAAGATACGACATAACTATCAATTAAGTTAATAGATTTTTTTTTTAAGATTGAGTTTCAAAATAAAAATCAATGTGTAATAAAGAGTGAAATTTTAAAAAAGTGAAATCATTTCAAAAATATCAGAAAATATATGAACAATTTATAGGGTTTTGTTTTCCAATGACAGGCAAATCGAGTTGTCAATACGAAGTTTAAAATTTCATTTAACCACAAGGGTGTGGTTGAATGTCGCTGTCATCAGTTTAGTTCAACTTTCATATCTGTTGATTCTTGATAACAACAACTTATCTATACTATACTATACTTACAAAGTTTCAATCTTTCTTTTCAATTTAACGCGCTTTTGCTTCAATCCTTTTGCATATATGCAAAGGGAGTGCGGAAAAAGTGCGATAAGTAAATTTTTTTTCGAAATTGAACCAAACTGGAAGGAAAGAGGACATCTCGTATGTAGAGATAAGTTGGTTTGTCAAAGATACACAAATGTGAATTTTAAGATTTGAACAAATATAAGTTTCAAGTTCCGGTGACGAAAACGCTTTGAATGTACATATGTAGACAAAATTATAGCATTATATTTGAAAGTAAATAATTAGCAGTAAATTTACTAATTTTTCTTAATTTGTTTTGCAAAACAAAAATCTACAGCGTACAATACTTGAATATTTTGATTTAATTTTTCAAAATTTGTTCAATAATGCTATTTAAAAAATATATTTTTAATATCTAACCAAAGTCCAGCAGCCCGTAGTTTCATCACGTCGATAGTAACGTGGTCGGTTGTCTCGGAATACGGTAATTGCGGGAAATTGATTCTCCTGTATGAATTTTATGGTGGATCGCATCTATTTTTAAGTAAATTACGAAACATATTTAGTAATTGATTTAAGCAGTGATTGTTGTAAACACGTTTTTAATTAGGGTGCTCTTCACATACTTCACATAGAAGCCTTGTAAGACTGGTGGCGCTCGCCCATACTTCTTACCTGCATAGTAAAATGGGGTGGCTCTACTTCGGGACTTGTTGATAAATGTTGCAAAATAAATTCATCAGTTTGTGATAGCCATAAATCAGCGCCACGCATTGGATCATAGTTGAAGGGACCAATGCGTAACATACCCAGCGAGGAATCATATATGTCCAATACCTTGTAAATACATAATGTTAATAATATTCATTCATTATATATGTTCATACATAGTATCTACATACAATATTAATTCAGATAAATTCGGTAGGTATTTAACACTTACATTATGCGCTCCCATAAAGTTTCGAGCATCACGCAATTGCCGATCGGGTCCTCGATCTGGGAATGTTGCTGGAAATATTTCACCAGTTTTTATATTAACGCCAACTCCATAAATTATGGGAAAATTAATGTCGCCACGTAGTATCGTATTTAATTCACCGACGCAGGCTTGTGTCAAATCAATTTCAAGATGATGTTTGTGGAATGATTCTGTAATATACAAATTTTTCCATATGTTCATATGTTCAAGAGCGATGAGCATAATTGTAAATATGTTCCTAATATGTACATAACAAAAAATGACTTTTCTAAGAACACATATTTTCTAATTTCATCTCCATATTTAATTGACAAATTATTGCCGCACTAAAATGCTAAACAAATCTGTGGCCATAGGAATAACAGCTATTTTGCATATTTTTCATTATAAATCATGAAATGTTGATGGCATAATAATTAAAGAGAACTCATAGTATCTCTAAAGAATAAACCCTGTTCAAATCACCATCTTCAAATAGAAATGTAATCAGAAATATTTGATATGAGGTGCTACGCTCATTTATGTCATCTGACGTACACGATTTTTATATGGATGGTAATTCAAATTTGAAGATTTTTTACGGATGCTTTAAACTCTATTGGAATTCGATTAAATTTCATCCCTTGAGTTATTTACTTTCTTATTTTCAATTTTGGTCCCTTTATTTTAATGACATATTTCTACTTCCACCTCTAACATTTGAAGTGCATCTGCAAATGAAACTTAAAATCTCCAATTAAAAGACTAGAATATAATTTCAATAAATACATATAATCTGTATCTTACTATGTGAAACACGACACTAACGTTTGTACACAACATCGCTATCACAGCACTTACGCATTATACTATAGAAAACATCCTCGGCATATCCTTGAGGATCTCGATAGCCACCAATTAATTGCAACTCAATGCGTCCTTCTGGATAGCCCAATGCAAGCTCTTGAACGCGTGCAACCATTGTGCAAACTGCTTCATCGACGCCATTACCATCAAAATGCGCCAGAGCGACAGCACCTGAACCTGTGTGACATAAACAAAACAAAAGAAGAATCTTAGTGGCTTTGGTATAGAGTTAGGCAATGGAAAGACGTATGCAATTTAAGAAGAAAGCTGCACCATGCAAAATGAAGCCAATTTAATTAAATTCATTTATACTACATTGTGTAGAGGAAGTGTCTCCCTCCATGCATACCTGAATGCCGGACAACAACAATAACGCATGTTGTTGCATCATCTGCTCCAATAATATTGATATTCTTGTCATGTGGCGCTGCAGCGGCCATTTCCCTTTGGCCAACATAGAGCAGACCAACAGGACCCACTGATTTGGTAGATATGGAAAGCAGTTGTTGTGCATAATCTCTGTATACAGGGTGTTGTAGAAATAGGCTATTGGTATCCATAGGACAATCGTCCTGAAGAACGCCATTGAGAACGAGAACCATTTTTTCTTCGATTTTTTAATTTGATTTTGTTTTTTGTGTTTGTTTTGTTTTTTTTTTTATGTGTACGATGAGTTTGAGTGAAATGGATTTCAGGGTTTGCTCTTGAGTTGAATAAAGTTTGTATTAATTGCAAATCTGTAAAGTAACAAAAAATTAAGAACAACATTAATATGTATGTACATTGTACATATGTATTTTTGAACAAAAAGCAAAAATCTTCGAAATAAAATACATAAAACTTTAAATTTAGAATAATGTACAAAATCACTACAAAATCACTTGGAATGTTGCGGGAGTAGTAAAAAATATTATGCGAAATCTTTATGTGGGACACGGTGCCCGAATTCAAAACTTGTCACAGACAAAATCAAAAAGTAAAAGCTATTCTTCATGGCACCACCATTTGGCAGGCAATTATTATCCTCCAATAGTAAAAATTGCCTTAAAAACTCTGGTACAAATATAAAAAGAACAACATGAATGGATGCGAAAATCTCGGCCTAGGCCTCCCATATTCGAGTTCATTGCAAAATAAGCTATCGTTAACAATAGCCAACTTTCCGACTGCTTTGGTCTTCCTTCCTCAGCGAGACATCGATATGGGTATTTTCTGGCAAGTAGCATAAGTAAGTAAAAGTTTCCAAGTGGAAGTTTAAACTTGAAAGAGTTTAAGTTCAAAAAATGAAACGAAAAATTGGGCATAAATATTTCAAGCTAATTTTAAATTGCGGTACTAATATTTGGCTACAGCAATGCCAATTGCCACACCAACCACCAACGCAAGGTCATAAATAATTTTGCATAACATGGGCAAAAAATTAAAATTGGCTTTAAATTCACAAGTCAAATGCTGCTGTTATCTTCTTATTACGCTTTATTTTTCACATTCTCTTTGTAGAAATTATTTAGTATATTTATGCTCTCTGGGCACAAACCAATATTTGGTTTGAGTCAAACAAAATTGAATTTACAACAATTGCAGGCAGCACACCAAAAATCCGTGATATTCTAAGATACACAAAAAAGAAGAGTTATGAAGGACGTAGATCGGTCGGTGTGCCGGTAGATTCAACAATTGCCCGTCCAGCTCTATTCGTCGTCTGTTGCAATGAATTGCTTAACCGCAACGCATGTGAACATGCTACCTCCGTTGTTATTGTTGTTTTGAAATTTGTGACTGCTGTACATACATTTCTCGTAGTAGATCCACATGTTTGATAATAATTTCTGCATGGCCTTTTCTGCATGGCAAATTTGGTAGCAGTCCCTGTCTCTCCGTTTCGGTTTACATTTTCGTACTTGGTGCGGATGCTGCAACTTTAGCATCCTTTTTCACGTTCGTTGAAATGCTGAACGCTTTTGGTCATATCGTAAATTTATAATACCTTTATATTAAAAATTTGTCATATTGTAGTTTCACTTCGTTATTTTCTTTACAAGTTTTAGTTTATTTTATTTACATACATTGTGCCATGATGTGCTCGGTGGGATTCCATGTTAGCACTTGAATTATGCCAAATTGAAAATGAGAAGGTGTGAGAACTTATGTTTCTTATGTCGTTGAAATTAAATTGAATTTATAGTTATGATACTCGCATACTCGATTCTTGCTCTGGGTTGTGGTGTTATGAATTTGTCGGGGAGAAATGATATTTGTGAGTGCAGAAAAAGGTACCACCTCGTACATACGTATACACACCTGGACAAAATAATAGGTGTGAACATTTTTTTCATATATTTTTTATAATCCTTCAAAAAATAAATTAGTTTTCAACATAAACATACTTCAGCGTCATAACATAACATAAAAGGTTTTAAAAACTCTAAAAAATAACATAAATTTTGGTTAATTCATAAATTACACAGATTTTCGATTGGACAGAATTATATTTAGGTGTGCACAAAAAACTTGGGAATATATATTGAAATTTTGCTAGTTATGGTCCCGTATTTTACAGAATTAGTAAGAACGCATTAATACGCAGAATATCCACCATTATTCTTGATGGCTTTTTCAATTCTTCTGGGCATTGACGATATCAACTAACGACAAGTTTCTACAGGAATTTTGTACCAAATTTTTTGAATATTTTCCCATAACTGCGTTTTATTTTGGCGTTTAAGTTCTCCCCAGAGGTTCTCAATACGATTTATATCTGGAGATTGACTTGGCCACTCAAGGACGTCTACGTTATGCTCTTGGAACCATGCTTTGACAACTCCCGATGAATGTTTAGGATAATTTCCACAAAAGCGGCATATTATCCTCGGTATATGGTAACATTACCGTTTCCAACAAATTCTTATACACGAATCTATCCATAACAGCATTAATTTGATGTATCGGACCAATACCTTGCCAAGAAAAACAGCCCCATACCATTAAGCTGCCACCGCCGTGCTTCACTGTTTTCTTTGTGAACCGGACGTCGAATTCTTTGCCTTTCGGGCGACGAACGTTTCTTTCCGCATCGTTACCAAACAAATTTATTTTTGTTTCATCGCTCCAGAGAATATTGCGCCATATTTTTTCTCCTTGTGCACCGCACCACGTTTTATGAACCAATGCAACATTTTTCGTCTTCTTCAAATTTGCAGTTGTAAGCAGAGGAACTTTGCGAGTAATACTACCGTGTAGATTTGCGCTTACTAATCGTCTTGGAACGGTTCGTGATGATACAACATTCCCAATTTCGCTTGCAATTGTTCTGGGCAACTTGAACGGGTCGCGTTTAGCTAATGTAACGATACGATTGTCGGTCACTAATGAAGTTTTTTTAGGTGCTGCACGCGTTTCAATAGCTTTTTCTGGCTTGGGAGCATTTGTAACGAAATTCTGAGACCGTCCCATCGATCTGACAATGAGTTTGTAGGTTTTTCCTTTGTCCCGGAGCTGACGAACAAGTCTTCTCTCCTCTATACTGCAATGAACTCCACGACCCATCTAATATTATTAAAAATTATAATTAAACCTTTATTTAGTTCACTTTCATCGAAATCTTACCTTCTTGAACTAAATAACGCTTTAAATTTATTCACTTTTAATTTTTACCAAAACACACCTATTTATTGTCCAGATCAATTTGAAGGTGGAACAAATAAACAAGCCGCAATATTTATCGAGAAGAACTTTTGTTGCGGGGATTCCCCCATTTCATTTCAAAACAGTGCCACCGAACTACCAAATTTGCCTATTGATTGTAGACCATACCAATAAAATTGTTCACTTCGTTTTAAAAATTTTTGGGCTCACACCCTTCTATTTTGTCCAGGTGTGTACATGTATGTACTATGTGGGACAAAAGCGAATTATCTTATGTGAATTGGCTGCCATTTTATTGGAAACGAATTAAATTGGGCTCTGTTTTCAAGGATAGTTCATTTGAAGCCGTAAAAATGTTATCGGTCAAATGACAACGTCCTGAGTTGATGCACATTTTTGCTCGAGAGATTTCAAAAAGCTCCAAAGGAAGAAGTCTGGTGCCGTTAGATCTGACCGGCCAGTTTAAATCGCAAAAACGGGAGTAACATGGCCTAGAAATTGGTGTTTCCAAACCTCCATCGTTGTCCGAGCTGTGTATCGCTCGATTGCTGCAACAAAAATGCCAAAGCACCATGACATTTGACGCCATTTGCAAAAATTATGACACATTGACATTATGTAATTACTTTTGCCCTACT
The DNA here is from genome assembly GCA_958295655.1 of Palloptera scutellata. NCBI lineage: Eukaryota > Metazoa > Arthropoda > Insecta > Diptera > Pallopteridae > Palloptera > Palloptera scutellata. The sequence goes on along the minus strand of OY282451.1, from coordinate 62,734,002 downwards.
TTGTATTATGTAAAATGATGAAGAGATATTTCAAATTGAAGGTTATTTTCATCTAATTTAATTGCATTTATTAATTAAAAACAAAAATAATTGAAGTCTTTCTGGCTGTATATTTTTTATATTTAGAAAATTACATATGTGAAAAGAAAAATATTATAATAATGATGGCAAGCTAAATGCACCTTGTAATATTTTACATAGTTACCTTATATTAAAGTGACCACATTAGCCATGATGGAATGCGGAACGTTTTCAACTAAAAACCACTACAAACACAGATGCAGTTTCTGTCTGCATTCGTATGGCGTAAACAATGCATGAAGTAATAGTTGTAGTAATATGTTTACATGAAATAATTACAACTCCTCATAGCTGAAGGGTTTCAGCTGTGGTGTAGTGGTAGTGCGTTGGACGGCTACGCAGAGTGTCCGGGGTTCGAATCTCGGCACAGGCAAAAAAAGTAGAAAAAATAATTTTTCTACACGGCACCACCTCTTGGCAGGCAATGGCAAACCTACAAGAGTAAAAATTGCTATGAAAAGCTTTTCAGTTCGCCGTTCGGATTCGGCATTAAACTGTAGGTCCCTTCCATTAATGTACAAATATAACACGCATAACATGAGTGGATGCGAAAAGTTCGGCCTAGGCCCTCCATGGGCTGTTGTGCCATTAAAAGTAAGTAAGTAATAGCTGAAGGCCATAAAAGATAGTCTTGTAGAATTTAAATGGCATAACAAAAGATAAAGTTCGTGATAGTCGCACAAATGGGTGAGTCCATGTTCGATTCTTGCGTTTCTCCGACTCAAGTCGACACACAGCCTCCTCGTGTCTTCCCCTGGATAGCAATCTGACACCCGTCAGTGAGCTAACATGTATGTGGCAGATTTCTCCATGCCCTTGAATGAACGGCTGTGCGTCGTGCTTCGAACCCACCACGTAAAAACAATTCCAATGACTCCTCAAAAAAATGCCTCGAATAAGGAAACCCGCCCGAGGCCGCAAACGTTTAAAAGACAATTATTTACGGATATACAACTGGCTGGACGCCAAGACTGACCTAGTCAAGTACATAAAAATCCAGCGGCTTGTTGGCTGGTTCATTTTGAGCGAATGGAAAATGGCGCTCCGACTAGAAGATTGTTTTATGCGAGCCACTGTGGAGGAACGCGCTATATTTCGTTCGAAAGACTAGGCCAGGGGAATCCAAATACATTTATCTTATCAACTGGCCCCAGCGCGCGCATAGCAGAGTTGACTGGCGAAGTCTTACCGATCATCTTGCAGTGCCAACTAACCAACCAAACATACACATTCAATAATTTAGAGTAGAGATGAGCGCATGCTGTGATTTTCGTTGGGACATGGTGTGTCAGAAATAATTAATCCGTGAGCGTTAACAAGTTTTGGGTAAAATTGCAAAAATCTCGGAAGTGTGCGTGAGAGAGATTTAATCGTGCCCGAATTCAATTTCTCCGTGGCTCACGCGAAATTTCATTAACGTTTTTCATTACTTAATTTTGTATACGAATTTAACCACATGCATAAATCATGTAACTCTGTCCGTGTGTGAGAAATTACGTAGTTAGTGTGCGTGACCGTGATTCGAAAATGACGCACGCGCCCATCTTTTGTAATTGGCAGAAAGTCACTTTTACATGTTGGTTTCAGAAAATATTTCAGAACGGAAGCTTTTAGCCGGTCTTCTAACACGAATCCTGGATAATCCTGCTCAGCCCTGAACTTTTATAAATGTCTCCTAATATTCTTCTTTTTACATTTACAATGAAGCATTTTTAAATCTAATAAAACTATGATCTGTGACATATTGGGTCGTCATCAATTAACCAAATGTTAAAATTAACTTCATTGATGACACCATCATTTCATCTGGGAGGCGACAAAAGCAGCACCAACAACAACATAAAAAACTAAATTGAAGAAAAAACAAACAAAAAAAATCAAACAAAACAAGTTAATAAAAATTAAGAGCGCTCAAGTCAACAATTTTCAATAATTTAATAAAAATTTCATTGTAATAATTGACCGCAGAGCAAATAAATGAAATACGAAGACAGTTGAATGCATGTTTGTATGTAATATGTATGAAGTCTAGGCAGAAATAGTGTAGTAGCATTTACAGATAGATATATAGTATGTACATATTTTATAAGTACATATGTTTGTCCGTTTGTAAAATATGTACTTAAATGTGCAATAAATTGATGACATGAGCCCAAAATTGAAGTACACACAAATAAAACCAAAACATTAAATTTGAGAAAACGTGAGTTACTTGAAACCACGAATTTCGAATTATTTACTTAAGTATAACATACTATATAAATAAATAAAACAATTGATTGGGATAAATTGAACTGAGAAAAAGCAAAGTTATGCGCTGGATTTGAGATTAATTATCTTACCTACAGACATAAAGTAAGTAATATGAAAAATGCAACTTCTAATTATTGACGGTCGCTATAGTTTAGTTGGTATTGTTTTGGAGTGCTACGCAGAGTGCCCAGACTCAAATTTCGGCACTAGCCAAAAATCAAAAAGTATAAAAAACTATTTTCTTCTCGGCACCAACTCTTGGCAGGCAATGCCAAAGCTCAAAGAGTAAAAATTGCAAAAAAAAAAACGAATACAAATCTTATTGTTTAAGCCAAGTATATTCAGTTTGTCAAGATCATCACACTCCATCACTAATTTTGATGTTGCCTTATGAAGTTTAAGTGCCTTGATACCTGTTTGGTTATATGTTAGGATTGGTTCCGGTATTTGGAATTTAGATTGAAGTGTGGGCACTTATCGATGGCTTATGTTTCCGCTTGAAATATGGTGGTGTGCTTCCCTAGAGGTTCCTAGTATTTTGTCTGTCGCCCCAGACACTTTCTCATTTACGAAACCGATGGTGTAGCACGTTATTATATTTTGGTTTATCTCCTAAGTCCGAGATGTTCCTGGAATTCGCAAAATTGAGAAAGACATATAACGTTTAATGTGAAAAAAAGTTCCGTACGACATTCCATATTACTTTGGAGTGATACAAAGAGATGATAATGAAGGGAAGTTTCAAATTTGGTCGTAATAAATTTGGTGTAACAAGAAAGTCGGGAGATGCTGAAAATGAGTTGTTTTACAGATTCGGTGGGGGTGGAAATGGCAAAGTTCAGCGATTTAAATCCAAAATTCAAAAGAAACTGCTTAGGTCATATCAATAATTCCACATTTCTTTCCTTCATTTTCGAACAACAATAAAATTCATATAAATACCATATGACAAGTGCAATTGAATTATTTACTTTGCAGCAGCGTTAAATTGATCGAAATCAAATTGAGTTAAAGTTCATAAAAAAAAATATAGCAAATATGTACATATATAAACCTACACAATATGTACATACATACATATGTAGGTACGAGTATGTAGATGCATCTTCATGTGTATGAATATTAAGAAAAACGTACTTAGCAATTTTCTGCACGTTCGCCTTTCAGCAGAGGCAATTGCAGGCAGAAGAACAAACGAAGAACGTGTTTTATTTTGAATTTTCCCCCATATATATAAATTTTTTTTTTGGTACTATAAACTATGTACCACAAACATCATCAGAAGCCTTTGCAATCATGAAGAAAACAAGGCATTCAAGCGCTGAATGATGATGAAAACCAAAAACCAAAGCCGAGACTGAGATCGAAAAGCAGTAAAGACGCCACAGCATGCAGCTTGCTGGAACAACATGATGTTTTGCCAAATGAATTCATATTTGTACATGCATGAAGAATTGTGGCGCAGCTAGTCAGCCACAGCACAAGTTAACTACGAGTACATTCAAGGATGGATACAGGAGATGAAGAGTTGAACTGCTGATGATGCACAGCATTGGAAATTGAGTTGCCAAATGAACGTTTGAATTAGGTCTAGTTAGATTTACTTGCATACGAGAATAGAAATAAAATATTAGTTTAAGCGGAGTATGTATGTAAGTATAAAGAAATAAATTTATTTCAGCCATGATAAAATAATTGAGCTCGTCTCGTATAACTATTTATACAACTGTACCATAATGCATTCACCCAATAGCGATTACCGCAGTTCAATACTAATGGTAACTCTGCACTCAATTATACAATTTCAAAAAATAAAACCAACATATCCTCAGCCAAATAGAGATGAATTCTACGAAAATAGTAGGGTACAAAGGTAAGAAATAAAAAATGTTGCAGCAGTAAGAGTAAGGCGCTGGCGCGCGCGCGCTCACATGATCTCCTACACTATTGTAGACAATTGCTGGCAATATCATCACATGGACTGATTTCTCCCCTCCTTAAAACACAAAAACAAATGGAAAAACCTACACAGTTTTATAGCAACTTATGGCACACTCAGTGAATACAACACAACATAACTCAAACGAAGACGCAATGGTGGAAGGGGGTTTGCTTTTGGTTTGGCTGGGTTCATTTGAGTTGGCATGCATTTTTTGGTAGGTACTTGAATCTCTGGAAGCAATTTAACCGTGATCATGCATGAATCTCGATTAGATATTCTACGAGAAATAATTTGAAAATGATGACAGTTTGAGATATGAGGGACAACAAAACCAAAAAACGAACGGAAAAATCCTAATGCCAAATGGAAAATAACAAATGCGAAAACACAAAAGTGTAGAAAGAGGAAAATCTATTGTTGGAAAAACTTCGATGAATGCTGCGCCATTAATATCTACACCAAACTCTAATACCTGGAAGCAATACATAGTAACTCACAGTACATTGTAATATGTACCTAATAGTTGTATGTAAGAATGTAGGTATGTATGATAGCAGACACATTTATGTCGTGCATTTATTTCTGCGGCAAAAACCAAAAATAAAGATTCATTTCATTTGATATGTATTAAATGCTAGAAGAAACTTTTTTTCATGCTACAATAATACACCGTAGGCCGTCGCTATTGCTTCCGCCACCACTGTCAACGATCGCCGCCGTGAACTAGATAAATCGCTTTTATGAAATGCGGCAGGTTTTTGGTGTCAGATCGTATAAGCAGTGCTATTTAATATGAAAGACAGATATTAAAGTAAGTTAGCAAAAAGGGAACAAAGAGAAGGCTACACCACATTCAATGATTAATTGATAGACGAATCTGTTGAAACATTTGGAAAGAACAGTTGAATTCAATTTAAATGAAAATGTTGAAATAATTGAAATCACCAGCAGCTCTAGCATCAGCGCACAAATTAAATGTATTTATTAGGGTGCGCACGACTAGAAAAGTAAATTCTTTGATTTAAGATAAAGCATTAATTCATTGATTAATTCAATAACTAGTCTTCTAATAAACTTTTTCAGTTCCAAAAAAGTGCAAATCACATAGAAATACTCTATAGTTCGAGAAATTCGTACAACACTTAAACTTGGTTAAATAATTGAAGAAACTGAATTGCCAATAGAGTTTTGCCGAAATCCTTCCGTAGTTTTAGAACAGGATAGTATTTATAGCTGAGAAAAAAGGCAAGCGATTGCTCACAAGACTTTCAGGCAACTGGCCGCAGTAATAATAACTAGTCGGGAAGCCCAGTAATCGAAATTCGAACACATACTAGGCATACAAAATTCAAATTGCGCAATTACTAATGAAGACAACACTCGAAATAATTCAAGTCTGATGATCTGAATACAGTATAGAATCATTCGAGAAGATATGAAATACACGACAAACGAAATGGGCAAGCACCAAATGGGTGAAACGAAAAGAAAAATTAAACACTTTGGTCGCTTGAGTGAGAGAACACATTTACATTCACAGCATTGTACTCTTTCTGCGTGCCGGATGTTCTGTACTGCGCATGTTCAAATGAAAAAAGCTACTCTATTATTGTATTGTATACACGTGACTTCGTACATATATTTAACTACGTATACGTCAACATATTTGCATGAAACTTATTACATAGGATGCTTCACTATTTTACCTTGTAAACGATATAAGTTTCATGCGAACATATTTATTTAGATAAATAGGGAGAGTAAATAATATATAGAATTGCTATGGAGTCTGAAATTATTACTCGGTTGATGGATCACAAAATTTCTCCATGGACCTTTAAAAAAATCACACCATAAGTTTCCCCCTATAAACTTAGCTTTATAAAGCAAATATAGCAAATTCCAAGTGATCTCTCTCTTATCTTACTCCTTCCCACTGCGGTAGGAATTTTAAGTTCGTATTTATGCGCACAAGTTTCATAAATTCAGCTTTTGAATCGAATCGAATTAGAATTTATTGGAAACTATAAGGAGTGAGATTGAAAAAATCGGATAACTTTAAATTGTCCTAGCATTGAAATCCCTTATGCAAATACAAAAAATGTAAACCGTTTTGAAAAGAAAATTTAATTTGTTTGTTGTTTTTTACAGAATTCGGACAGCTTTTCCGGTATGCCTGCCATTAGCGCCTTTACTGTCATTTCTGAGACTCTCTTGGCGGCAGCATTCCACTTATTTATAAAGTCTTCCATGGATTAAGCTTCTTTGTTTGTTGCCTTTAATGTTCTTTTCACTAGAGCCCAATATCTCTCGATAGGCCGAAGTTCTGGGCAATTTAGTGGGTTGGCGATTTTTGGTACCAATTTGATGTTTTGGTCTTCGAACCATTTAAGGGTTACTTTAACGTAGTGGCAGGAGGCTGGATCAGGCCAAGAGAAAGTAGATACATTGTGCTTTCTAATGAAGGGCAGCAATGTCTTATGGAGGCACTCCTTCATATAAATTTCGGCGTTAACAGTGCCACTTGTTACGAAACTTTTACTCTTTAGCCCACAACTAAAAATCGCTTGCCATACCAGAAAATTCTTCGGGAACTTGGACTTTTGTTTTGTCCTAAATCTTTCCTCAACTCCTCCTCGTTCCTTTTCGGTGTAAAACTCTTGACCAGGCAATTGAGAAAATTTAGACATCACGTATGTTTCATCGTCCATAACACAGCAATCGAATTTTTGGAAAAAATCTGTCTTCAACTTTTTAGCTCGGCTCTGGGCTACCAAGTTCTTCGTAGCGTTCCTGTCGGGTACTAACTGCACTTTGTATGTTTTAATACCCGCATCTTTTTTAATTTTACGAACTAAAAACTCACTGCAACTCGCTTTTTCAGAAAATTTTCGATTATACAACGCTCTCTAAGAGAGCAATGACTTTCTTCGCTTTTTGTGGAGCCACGAAACCGCATTTCCTTCCAGAATCATATTTTCTAGCAACTGTTAGGTCTGTATTAAAATTTTTAAGAATCATCGAGACAGTGTTTTGTGCAACTTTCGCCTTATTTGCAATAGTTTTCTGGCTCCACTGCGGAATTTCTCGAAATAATTCAACAACAAAATCGCGTCTTTCCACTTCCGATGCCATGACTCAACTGAAAGTTCCACAAGTGGAAAAACACGTGAGTCTGTATTTCATCAGAATTTCTCCAACGCAAAGCCTACTGTTTGAATTTTTTCATTCAGATGAAGAGTTTCAAAGCAGTGGTCTTTCAAAGTTTTCCGATTTTTTCGATCTCACTCCTTACTGCTATTCTAACTCTATTTTCCATGTACAACAGGATGGTTGGCTGATTGGTTCAAGCAGTGGTTCGAACTACCAGTAGCACTAGCGCCGTTTTAAAGGCACATCCAATTTGTTAGAAGGTTGTTATGTCAAACGGTTTGGTTATATCCATTTCCTTCAGTTTATATAGTTTAGTAGTTCTACAATGTTCCTATACGACAGCTCCTCCAGGCTATTGAAGAGCGGTTTGCCAAAGGTGTTTTTTTCTTTCATAGAGCACAGCATTCACAGAGAAAGTGGAGTAAGGTCCCTTTTTCTTCTTGTTATTGACAGCTACGAGAGTGTATGTTAAGCTGGATGCCCATGACAACCAGATGAAGAATCACGATTCGTTTAAATTAAATTTTTGGTGATTGTGAATCTGTGGTCGTTTTTTATTGAGTCTTATTTCACAAAATGGCGGAGTCTGAAAAGCGCACGAGCTATATTTTTGTAAGGAATTTAAAGAAATAAAAGATAATTAAAAGCCCCAAAATGGGGGCATAGTGTAGAGGTATATTTTTTACATAATTTTATAATTTTTTTTAGATGCCAAACATGTTTCCGATCCATACAATTTTAACTAGTTATTGCTAAAAGTACCAAGAAATATCACTTAAAAGGCTTAATTAATTCGGTACAATTGATTATATTTTACATATAACTACGTATATTAGCGAAAATTGACGTAACTATTAAGACTGATTTATTAAATTTGCAATCAAAAACTCCACTTAAATATACCTTTTTGTAATTATTTTGCGAAACAAACTTGCCACTTTGTGTTCTCTACCTTTGAAGTTCGGTTAAGTTATTTAATCGAGTAACAAAATGTTGCATATAATCTATTATTCAAATAATTTACAAAACAACATGTTTTACATATCCAAATTACTTCAACACAAATAATATGTTGTAAAGTGCAACGATCATGTCTTGTAGATTTAACACTGATAGTCGATATCTTTCCATCAGTGAAACGTCAAAGATGACGTTGATCGGAATGGTACAGAGTATGAACAACAGCAAGTGCCAGATACAACTTAATAATGAATGAACGTATATGAATGTGTATATTACGAATAAGTATGGAGGTACAACTAACATGTTTGCCACTTAATTTGCTTGTTGATCACTTGTTGCTGTTTTCCTTTTTTCTTCTTATTGTTGCTGTTCTTTTTGGCAGAGTGAAACAAGAATTATGATTGATTATTTCCACCTTAACGTGTCTTCTAGCCACAAGTTCTATGTACCTGTGTAGCAGTTGGTAAAGGTTGTAGTTACCAAGAAGGCGCTACCTAGCAGACGCTTGTATTAATATACATAATTTACACTGTGCGCATGTTGGTGCTGAGGGGAATTTGTGTAGTGCACAAATGAAATATTATCTTTAATATATCAATTTTCAATATGGTTGCAGCAAGTGATACGAAAAAATAACTTAATTTACATTTAACTAGCGTAATTAATCAATGGATTATTAAATTTGTTGCACTTATTGAATATGGAATTTAATTCAGATGAGAAAAAAGTTTCTGTTGAAATGTAAAAATATCTATTAATTTTTTATTTAAACAATTTTAATCATCATTATATTTAATCAGTATATTGTAATTATATGGTAATTATATGTCGATTCTGTAATGAGTTGCCAATTTTAGTTGTTGCTTTAAATTGTTTTAAACGAAATCAAAATATTAAGCTTAAGCTTGGCATTCAATTTACTGTTCACTTACATTGGTAGAGTTCCGTGTTACATACCTGTTAATATGGTAGAATAAAATCGCATTGTAAAGACTTCATTGCAACTTGAATCAAATTCAATCACTTAATCAACGGCAGGAAATTATTATCATTTATGTAACACGCTTTCATCTCATATTTATTGCATGTGGTATGCGGCACAATAAATAACACCTTTACTTCACTACAAATCAAAAACAATTACTCATTGTAAGTCATTTTTATTGGCAATTTATGTCAAGAATTTTGCATAATTTCTGTTACTGAAATAAATTGTCAATTGAATTATAGGTGTCTCTTTTTCCTATGCGCTCCTTTGAAACGTAAGAATAGAGGCAAGAAAAATACAAAAAAAAAAACGAACGAAGGCATTTATCATTGTAGAAGCATAACGTGACACAAAAATTTAGTGACTGAATTGTAATTTTGTAAAATTAATATGTATAAAAAAGGTATATGAAAGGGAATAAATTATAGGTAGATAAGTACATATGTTAAAAAAGAATTTTGTTGAAGTTAAAGCCAAAGGCAGAACAAGTTTTTAGTATAAGTGTGAAGTGATTGTCATTGAGCGGTTTAAGAATCATTACTACCACAACCCCTTGAGTCTCACAACTACATATGCAAATTTTAAAAAAATTTATAACAATATAGATTTCAGGAATATTATGGCAATGGGGTCAGCCTGTTAATCAGTTATGAGGAGGAAAATGACATTGAAGATAATTTTCTATGTTTTTTTTTCCAAATATATTTGGCGTTTCTACCACTGACGTATAGGGAGAGCAACAACTGTTTTCTTTGGCATCTCAAGATTTACTCGTAAATACAGTGGATTCAAAAAATTTAAAAAGTGACCAGACAATGTCTGCAGACTTCGTTTCGATGAGGCTGATACAGCCAGGCTCTTATGTTATTGGGAAGCAGAATGCTCAACATTTCGGGACCCCACATTTTTGAAGACAAAATTATTAGCCGTGAGAAGAAATTCTTGACTTGACGTGTATCTTGTTATAAAGAGAAAAAGTTTTAATTGAATATTACTAAATACAGGGTGGACCATTTATAATATGGAATTTGATTAGAAACATACGAAGAGCTCAATGTCTCATTACATTTTCGACTGTATGGAACTGTACTTGAATTCAATAACTTCAAACAAATAATAGTCCTACGGAGTCAAATTGCAACTGCGTGGTGGGCCATGCACATCACCAAAACGGCTAATAGCGCCTATTTAGAAGACATACCCACGCAAAAGATCGATTGTGTGACGCGGTTCGCCGACCTCTTGGAACCAAATTTAAGTATATATCTTCTAAAATACAACAAATAAACAGTTTTCATTGTGCGGTAGCGCACACAATTCACTGTAACGTATCTTCCTTGCTCATTTTCAAAGAAAGTTTTTTCAATGATACCACCGGTTCAAAAACGATACAGCGATATCTTTATGAAAAATTCGCTACACAGGAGTGCGTGAAATGTTTAATTTCTGAGAACGATGACGAGTTGATGTGGTTGGTTATTCTTACTTAATTTTCTTACACTTTCGGTAGAAGATTAACCATTTTGTAAGTACGAGGTGTGATCAAAAAATAACCGTTATTTTCAAATTTCGTGTGTTACGTATGTTCGATTTTCTGTTATGTTGGTACACATGTCTGTTACATATCTTGGCAATACCAACCATTTTGGATTGCCAGTTTGTTTTTGACAGATAAAAAGGTTAGTCGTGTTTTGGTGTGCTCTTCGATTTTTTACTATTCGAAAAAATGGATCAAAGAAACTGTATTCAGTTTTGTGTAAAAAATGAAATTAAATGCGCTAGGACATTTGAAATGTTGACTGTGGCTTTTGGCGAGTCTACTATGAGCAGAACACAAGTTCAATTGTGGTATAACCGGTTTAAGGAAGGCCGAGAAGATGTCAATGACGATGCTCGTCCTGGTCGCCCGAGCACGTCAACAACCGATGAAAACATGGACGCAGTGAAGAAAATGATTTTGGATAATCGTCGAATCACTATCAGAGAGGTTGCTGATGATGTTGGCATATCGTTCGGCTCATGCCAAGCAATTTTTACGGATGTTTTAGGCATGAAACGTGCGGCAGCGAAGATTGTTCCAAAATTGCTAAATTTTGAGCAAAAACAACGTCGCTTGTGCGTAAGTTTTTGGCCAAAAACAAAACAGTTATCATGCCTCAACCACCGTATTCACCGGACTTGGCCCCCGCTGACTTTTTCCTCTTCCCAAAACTGAAGACACCGATGAAAGGAAAGCATTTTGCTACGATTGAGGAGATAAAAGAAAAATCGAAACAGGAGCTGTTGGCGATACCAAAACGCGCGTTTTAGAAGTGTTTCGAGGATTGGAAAAAACGGTTATTTTTTTATCATACCTCGTACATGTTTAGTATTTCCCAATATTGTTCAAGTACCCATCGACCCATTTTGATAACAGCAAATATAAAACTAATTTTCCGTCATAATACGAAGGACATTAGGTTGCCAAACTCAAAATAACCAGTAGTTCAAATTCCAAATGTTACTTACTTACTTACTTAACTGGCACTACAACCGATGATCGGTTTTGGCCTCCTCTATTAAGCTTCGCCAGTCGGCTTTGCTATTTTGCTATGCGCGCGCTGGCGCCTGTTGATAAGGCCAAGTGCAGTCAGGATTAATTCCAAATGTTAAATTCCCTTAAAAAGCAATGAAAACTCCAATAATAAAATCCATTAAAAAAATAATAAAATAAATCCGATATATGGTACATCGTTTTGCTTTCCTCGTACTAAAATTTATACAATACATAATAAATTATTGTACCTATTAATGCGTTCATTAATAATATTATCAGCGTTCTTAATAATAAGGTAATATTTATGCTTGTTTTTACTAAAAGTTACGATTTTGTTAACATGCGCAAGGATTTTATATTTTCTACTTTGAAATTTGCATATGTACAAGTACATATAACATATACATATACCTACAAAAAGTACAAAAACATATTCGAATTAAACTGTCCATCTAGTCCACATTAAGTGAAGTAATTTAAACATTGCATATGAAATATAAAAAATGTCAACAAAAACAAAAACAAGGCTTCCATCTATTGTAAGTAATACATATATTTAATGACAGAAGTACAGTAGAAGCTTTTGGTTTCCGGCTACTCATTCTACATAAGTGCAGCTACACTGCAGTACAATAACAAAACTAATCTGCGGTTTGTTATGCTGTCGTTTGCGATTTATTTATTTTTCTCTACAATGTTTCCGAAAATTTACTAGGTCGCATCTGATTCACTCCCCCCCCCCATATACTGAATTTCATTTGAATGTGTGTTATCCACCGAAAGAAAAACTTAGGCGCGCGCACTGAAAATTGCAATGCTTCAAAGTATTTTTCCCTTTTTTAGTTAATTTTTTTTTTAGTTTTTTAACTTGTTGCATCAACCAAAAGCAACAACGCAGAAAAAATTGCACGACGCATACAATACAAATACACACCACACACACACACACACACACACATTCATACACATTTACACTACATTCCACTAAATTTATACCAGTAACCAACGACGGACGAAAAGAGAAAATCACGATCCCGGAAGAATTGTTATTACTTTCTTGAGTTTCAGTTTGGTTTGGGTTTAGTTTGTCTTTACTAACATAGAAAATTTTCACGTAATTTTCTTGTACGTACTCCTTTTTTCTTGTTGCTGTTGTTGTTTTTATGCCTTGTGTGATTTTGGTTTTTAGTTGGACCACAAGAGCTTGTAAAATGCTGAAGGGTTTCGCTAGAAATCATGAACTGAATACACAAATTACATGTGCAGTTTATATTAAAGCTACGCTATGTACCTAATTATTTCGATACAAAAAGGAACAAAAAAATAATACGTACCATTTTTAATATAAATTAAAGCATGAACACACAGCCCAACATAAGAAATTACTTAGAACAAAACTCAGAATAGGATCGCAGAGACACAGCTATTGTCATCAGTAAGTAAAATTTGTGAATCTAACATTCTAAAATAGTCAAAAGAAAATTTGATTATTTTGTGATGTGGTAATTGGCTATAACTTGATAAAAGTATATTTCCGCATAATACTGTAGAACAAAATCTTGTTAGATATATGAGGAGGTATTAACTAAAACTAAGAACATCGGTCAATATAAATTATGTCAGTTAATAGCTGCGATTTATTTGCCAATCGCTTCTACTTATGTATAACTAACCGCGACAGTTGTATGGAAAAAAACAACAGAGGCTGGAGTGTAACGTGAATAATTTAACTGCTATGTACGAGTATACCGAGCATGTTTTTTTTAACATTTCTGATTTCATCCCTCTGTGAATTTTCAATAATTAGACAAGATCTTTTACTTTTACTTTTAATGGCACAACAGCCCATGGAGGGCCTAGGCCGAGCTTTTCGCATCCACTCATGTTGTGCGTGTTATATTTGTACATGAATGGGAGGGACCTACAGTTTAATGCCGAATCCGAACGGAGAAGTGAAAAGCTGTTCATAGCAATTTTTACTCTTGTAGGTTTGCCATTGCCTGCCAAGAGGTGGTGCCGTGTAGAAAAATTATTATTTCTATTTTTTGATTTTGCCTGTGCCGAGATTCGAACCCCGGACATTGTGCGTAGCAGTCCAACGCACTACCACTACGCCACAGCGACCACTCAAGAGCAGTTTGGCAAAAAACAAAGACAAAATGAGTGAAAATGTTCGTTGAAAAAAAGTGATGTAAAAACGAAATTAACTCAGATGTGCTTAAGGCTTATTTTTAGAACATTACAGAAGGCTTTGATATCGATTGAATGTACGCGCATTGTAGTACTATGGGCATATCTGGGTTAAGAATATACAACAATGAGAAGATTTGACAATTTTATCGTTTTATTCGCACATGTTAAACCACTTGGCCAGCAAAACGAAAATCCTTTCTTGCTTTGTTGAGAGGAAAACACATAATCGAAACATATTTTTATATTTGAATGTAACAACTAAAAATTTATTTTAAATTATTAACCGTACATTTCCACCTACAAAAATTATAATTGCATGAAGTAACCCAGCGTGACTGAAACACCCGGTATATTTTTATTTTATGGTAAGCAATAATAAGTTGAAATTTTTTTTTCGCCTGATCGTAGCAACAAATCAGATTCACCTATAGTACTATTATTTGTACTTTTCAAAAGTTGGTCAAAAATCTTTTTCTTGAATTATATATATGGTATATTTTTAAATAAATAGGCGGTTAACGTCACCGCGTTTTTTTTTTTTTTTTAATTTTACCAATTTTGGGCTTCCTTTCGCAATAATGCGAAAAATTGCATTATTGAGAACTTTTCTAATGATTTTATAGTTTTAACGAACAAGTTTGCTAAAATCTTTTTTAATTGACATTAGCAACTGTTTGTTTGTTAAACTTTACACATTTTTTTCTGTTAAGCACAGTGTATGTACATTATGTATGTAAGTATTTAGGTTCCACATATGTATGTATATTAGGTACAAGCTTCGTACATGAAAGAAACTGTTTTCTTACTTCTTCAACTACTTACTCCAGCTCATCATTGAGTCGTGATGTTGTTTTCGTTTGTAGTAGTTATTGTTGTTTGTTGCAAAAAATTGTTAAAATGAAAGTTTTAAATTCACTTGGTTAATTGTTGTCATTGCTACTGTTGCTGTTGTATGTATGTATATATGGATGCAGCAGCAGCAGCAGTAGTTGTTTCATGCTGTTTTAAAAGTGACATTTACAACGTTCTTTACTGCCACCGCTGTAGTCGTAGCGTAATTTCAATTGATTTCATGTGAACTTTTAATGTTTTCCCCTTTCAGGCAAAAAAATTTGATTTTATGTGTTTTTTCTTTAACTTGCAATTAGTTTAAGTTTAGTATTCGCACAATTAGATTACGATTTGTTTTGGTGCCAATTGCGCTTAATAAATACACACAAATAAATAACTATACAATTTTCGCATTAATTTGCATGTATGCACGTTTTCTTTGCATATGCATGTACTAGGTATTTTGAAAATTATTTCTCATTGAAATACAATTTTTGTAAATTCTTAGGAATTTTATTCTATTCAATTCAAATCTAAATTCAATTTATAATTTGACTGCATGCATTTCCAATAAACTCCAATTTGAATAGCTTCAATTATAAAAAATTTTGAAGACATAATTTCAATGAGTAATGATTAATGATGATCGACATCAACCGATGACATCGACAAGATCATTTCCCTCATTTCTTCTTCCATCGTAGTCGTTGACTAGATGATCGTCATATACTACATATGAACACATATTTCATTGTTACAGCTGCTATTGCTGCTGATGTCTGGTGTTGTTGGTATTGTCGACATTCGACAACAATTGCCATTCATAGAACAGAAATGCTTCAAGTTAGGATATGTGGTATTGGCATATAAAGTATGAAAAACTTTTGTGGATAGATAGTTTCTGTTCAGGTTAACGTACTTCGCTAATGAGATAGAATATTGTTGACTTCACAATTCGTTTCATCATAATCAAAAGGCATTGATTGGAAACTTGCGAATTATTATAAATGAAAAGTAAAATTACCAAAAAGCTGTAAGTAATGCATACTTACAGCTTTTTGGTAATTTTGTACATATTGCAAAGCCTAATGAAACGACAAATTTCATATGGTTTCTCATATGGAATTGAAAGGCTACATACTGTAGTCTAGTTGGATTTTTTTAGGTTTGCTAAGTTAAGCGACTTTTTTACCGAACTTCGTGTTTTTCATTAATTTAAAAAATGGTATGATAATATTAAAATATGAACGCATTAAGCGATTTACGTCATCAGGAACTCAAATTGAACGCAAAATATGAATTCATATATATTTTATATATAGGCAGCTATTAGAATGAATCATTGGACATCACATAAATTTGGCCATATTATTGCCAATATCATATAATTTGTATTCTCAAAAAATTATAATTCTCACTCAAACCTTTCTGTCGTTCTCTTTTAACAGACATTTACAATTTATTTTCTGAAAAATTTTTTGTATACTAAAATTTGTTGCAAGTTCAGATTATTAGCTAATGACAATAAGATGGCAAAATTTAAATGTAATCCAATGATTTATTCTCATAACTGTCAAATAATTGAATTCTATTATGGCGGATTACCCACCATCGACAAAGTAAAGGTATAGTTATTTCATACTATACATTCAATTACTTTAATTTTGAGTTATTGATGATATGAATCGAATAATGTCTTCATATTTTTCGCTTACCTTAGCCAACCTAGCAAATTCGAGCTATGGTACTGATCCGGGGTATGTACCCTTTCTATTCCATATGAAAAACCGTATGCCTGAAAAGTAGTGACGCACTGTGTATTTAGTAATATTTGACAAGTCATCAAATGTTTTAGAAAATTGTACAGTAATCCTCGGTTAATTGAATCATACTTAATTGCGTTTCCCGTTGAATTGAGTCACATATATGGTCGCTGTGGTGTAGTGGTAGTGCTTTGGACTGTTATGCAGAGTGCCCAGGGTTCGAGTGTATTTCCATCGATGAATTATTACCTCCACCAATGTATATTTTGCCTGAATAGCACTAACTTAAATTGCCAACACACAACATAATGTACATATATTGAACTCATGGGTTTGTGAGTTAAGTTTACTTAACTGAAAGTTGCACTTGTCACCCCACCAAGTGCAAACCTCTCGAAAAACCTTTAAAGTTACTTCCAGGATTTGATAGTGATGTGATAATAGCGAAGGTGTTTCTGACTAGCACCCAGGATATTTTAGACTATTTTCTGTGCATTTAACAAACAGATGTTTAAGCAACAGGTTTATCAGCATTTTGAATAAAAACTACCACTATATAGGGGACTAAATTATTAACTATGTATAAGCATACCCAATCAGACTAATTGTCTAGAGAATTGATACCTATTCAAACTCTTAACTATGTATAAGCATACCCAATCAGACTAATTGTCTAGAGAATTGATACCTATTCAAACTCTGTTACATCGTTTACATGAATAGAAAATATCTACATTTGCATGCCAAATTTGAACGGTAAACAGATTTTTAATGTAATTCATACTCTCAGAAGTACTAGTATTTCTTTAGTACTTCGCATTATACTAGGTTTTTTTATATTTTCTATTTTAAATCAGATGTGAGGATTGAATTTGTAATCTTTTGCGCTACAGTTTCGGTATGCCACACAAACCAAACTGTTTAGTTTTACTTTGATTAAATAAACGAGTAATTAATTCTAAATATGCAAACTGCAACTGAAATTATAATTGAGAGATTTCAACCTTTAAAGCATTTAGTTTTTAACTAAATCAACACAAAAATAAGTGCAAAACATTCTTTCCAGCTCGGAATGATTTTCTATTTTAATAGCAGCTAAATAAAGTTATTAAAATATACGAAAAAAAGTAACTTCACAAAACAGAAACAAAGCAATACACAGCTGTCACAATGACAGCACAAATGCGATAATTGAAAAACAAGAAAATAAAAGTGAAAAAATATAAAAATGGCGTTGCTTGTTGTTGATATCAACTTAAAATTAAGTGTGTACATGCATGCATTTGTATATGTATGTGAGTTAGTATGTGTGTTTGCGCTTGAGTGTATTTAAAAAGAAATCAACATTTATGATAATTGCATTGACATTTGCAAGTCAAATTCGGAAGAAAAATAAGAAAACAAAATTAAAACTCATTTTAAAAAAAGTACATACCTTCAATTGCTGACAATTACTGCCTCATACATACACACACACACACACACACACAAGCACGTACACTTAAATAGGTGACAACAATAGACTTTACACTGTTAATAAAAACAAAGTTTTAAAATAAATAAAAAAAAATATAGCTAGTTTTTTTTTTAAATAAATGTTAAAAAAATTTCCCTATGCACTTGAATTTGGAGTTCTTGAAATGTTTCACACTAGCAACAAAAAAGCCTACATTGTTTTCTATTTAAGTATTGTAGTTAGATATCAATGACTGCAATTATCCTTATTATAAACTGTAGAGAGATTTTCTGTTGCTAGCTTGGTTGGTTGCTTGATTGTGCAACAAAATCAGCAACAAAAAAACAAAAACGATCATTCTCTAGTTTTCATTTCTGTTTTTGCGGTGTCGCTCTATCGTACAGATTTGTTTTGCCTGACAATCAGAGTTGATTGTATGCCATATGTATGTAACATAGTTTTGTTGCCCTGAACTGCTTGAGAATTGCTGATTACCTGAAGTGAATTTTGAATAAATGCTTTATTGCTGCATTGCATTGAAACTTTGCATACATACATACAATTGATTTTAATTTGAATTTCTTACATATAAAATACCCTGACGATTACGATCGCTTTTCTCGATCTATGTAGTAAAATTATTCAGAACTATGAATGGCCAAATACTTATATATGTACATGAGGAGTGTACACGAATAAATTGATACATACTTTTAGAGTTTATATACACACAAATTGTTGTGAATTCATTTTTAATATGAGAAAATTCTTTAAGCCAAATGGGAGACTCGGAGCCTTAGCGACGAAAAAATGTATTGCTCATTTTACATGGAAATCCTTCATGGACCAAAAAAAAAGATTGCAAGCTAAGTCAGCATTGTAACGGTAAAACGGACCATTAAAAAGTATAAAAAGAATCTTTCTCTTGAAAGATGTGGACAGTGGACAACAACTTGCTGGTTTAGTTAAAGCCCAGTTAAAGAGAAGTGAAAATACATCTGTTTGCGATTTTGCTTCCAAAAATAAAAAAATCATCATTTTAAATCAATAAGTTGTTTTGCACCAGATCGAAGCGAAGAAAGGGAAATTGAAGCCAGAACTCGAGCCAGAAGGTTGTACGAAAATTTCGTTATAAAATTTAAATGCTGCATTATGGATGATGAAACCTACGTGAAAGATCACTTTCAGCAATTGCCTGGACAACAGCCCAAGCCAGAGGCTAAGTCCGTAAAAAATTAAGAAAACCAAAAACTGTACAAATTTCCTCAACAAAATTTTTGGAATTGGAAAGCAATATGCACTTTTGGAGAAAGAAGTGAAACTATTGTTACCACTGGGTCCATAAATCAAGAAGTATGGATATATAGACGAGTGCTTGAAAAAGTGTCTCTTACCATTTTTAAGTAGCCATTATGTCCCAGTATTCTTTTGGCCTGATCTGGCTATGTCACATTACGCCCAGAAAGTTATGAAATGGTACGATGATAATAGAGTATCTGTTGTCTCAAAGGAATGCAACCCACCAAAATGCCCAGAGTTACGTTATTGCGCGTTACTTTCCTATGGTAAAGTGGTAAAGCATAACCTCAAAAAAACAAAAAGCTTGTCTAAAAACGAAACGGAGCTTACAAAAAAAAAATTTAACGTATCATCCAAGAAAGTCAGCGCTTCAACTGTGCAAGAGATGATGAAAGAGTTAGTGGTAAAGTTCGAAATTTTACCAGAAATTAAGAAAATTTAACTTTTGATTTTCGAAGTCATAAACATTTTAGAAGTATAAAAATTTATTTTGGACAAAATATTTTTGTTTGAAAGAAAAACATTGCATTTTCGAGTGATACATTTTCTCGTGTACACTCCTTATCTGTGGGAACAAAACAGAGTAGCTTATGTCGAAAATCGATGTTATAACACATTGCCTATTTTGTGTAAAATGATTTGGGTTTGGTTTTAATGCTATGTTTTTAATCTCAGGAGCAATTAATACATTGTTTAAAGCAAATAGATAAAATTTTAAAATAAATCATTAGCATCTGTATTTTGATTGTTAACTTCTTCGCAAAAAATTCATTTTGAGTATAATAGCGCATCTGTTGGAGCTTTCGCTCCTATGTTTTTGGCATTTAGAAGTAGATATAAGTTGTTGGCTTACATACGGTATATTTTAAATTTATTGAATAAAGTGAAGTAGCATAACTTTGCTAAAATGTGGAACTTTTAGAAAAGGTTGAATAGAAATAAACATTTTGAAAAGGTGAATAACAATATCATAAAAACTAAATTTGCAGTTATGTCGTCTTAAGCTACTCTGTTACTCTTGCCACAGATATGTATGAGGCTATTTACATGGTAGAAAGGTAAGGTAGTAAGAATGAGATTGTAGTTTTGGGCAATTTTCTTACTACCTGACTTTCTACCTGTCTCTCTCACACAGCCTTTCATGATTGCGCCCGTGTAAAAGGTCTTTATTATCTTTATCCTTAAACTTTCCCAAAGGTGTATGTAACTTACTGCTTTTTAAATTTTTTCAATATTATTTATTTCTATTTAATGCATATATATTTATTGATTTATATGCTGTTTTACACTACGAGAAACCCCATTCAGAACAAGATGTGGCGCAAACTTAGGATGTCCATTCTCCTCTTTGCTTTTCAATATACATCGGATTATGCTGATGACATGTCATCAGTTTATCAACAAATAACTAATGCATATTGTGGTTAAGATATCTCTAAACCGGCTCTTGCAATAGTACGAAATACTCTAATCTCTTGGATGGCCTAAGTACAGTACAGCCTGAGCTTAAGATTGTCAACACTCAAGAACCTGGAAACTCGGGCCGAACTGGTAAAGAATACTTAAAGATATCCGCTGTTTTTTGTAAAATTATCTGTCCCCACGTCAAACTAATCGTTTGTTTAGGCTTTGAGGATATATAGTAAAGGGTCACTCTGAATGTTTCACTTCAAACCCAATGTCAAATTGGAGATAAGTAATTGGTGGTTGTGCGCCAAATACTAAGATGGATGTTTGCTTTTTTTTTGTATAAACATAACTAAGTATTTATCATTTTGATTCCGCCAATATACAAAAATTCAGCTAATTCATTTAATTAATGCTCACATATTGAAAATGTAATACATAAATACGTCTACATATGTATGTATCTACCAATTATGCTCCACTCCCAACTTCTTCATCAGGCCAATCAAACAGCGCATGTTACCATATAGCAGTTACCAAAACGAAATCATGCGATCCCGAGGATATTACAACAACATAATAAGTAAAACATATAAAGTAACAGACAATAAAACACTGAGCAACAACAATTAATATTTGCTGCTATTGCTATTTCAGTGTATATTGTTGGTAATAACTGCCCAACTGCATTGTAAACGCGCATTTAGAGGCATCTACTTGTACTTACAAACGAGTGCTACGAACATTTGTTTTTATAGTCGGTGCGCGTGTGGTTAGAAAACAAAATACTAACTCCACATGTTTGCGCGCAGGGGAAATTGCATGATATCGCGTTCCTTTGATACCTACTTTTTAGTGACTTTTCTGTGCGTCTTACTTTCAGATAAAAGTCTTTCAATTGTGTTTAGATGGGTGTGTGTGTGTGTGTGTGTGAGAGAAAGAAATGTTTTGGAAAAATAAATAAATAAAAGCTGAGTGGTGCACAGTTTTTGATGATAATATTGTGCAACACCACCGTTTTTTATTGTTACTAGTGTTTTTCGTTACATAAAATGTATTGTTGCATACACAAAAAAAATTTATTAAATATTTAACCTTTTAGATTTGCTCGCTTCATATAGCTTATTATTAATTTATTCGGAATTATTCGCTCGGGCTCGATAATCTTCTACTCTTCTAATAGTGATGATTTTAATGTTTTGATTTTTAATTCCAGCAAATTCCAGCAACACTTAACTGAAAATCTTTAAGTGTAGAAATTTGAGTGAAGAGTGGGGTGAGATCTAGTTAAGATTTCATAGAACGGTTGAATGCCGCCGCTTTGTTATGAAATTGCAAACGGCATAAACATACATATATACTTAATTTATATCATCTGCTGCAGGCTTTCTTAGCTCTGTATAAAGGTACTCGTATGAAGCGAAAATCTACTTCTTTATAAAGAAGAATAAGAAATATGTTTCTTGGTTAGCTTTTGTGGCGAGGCACGCCAATATCTGTAGTGTGCGATCTACTTTGAGAGACAGAGAGTGAGACTTAGCATACCCTTCACTATAGTTTATGAAACTTGAATCGGCAGAGGCAGGACGAAATTATTTCTAGCAGGAATTTCGCTCGACTTAAAATTTTATCAAATTCTAATTCGATATAATCATAACTTACTCGTAGTTATGAAAGTATTATGTACTTATATAGTATGTATGTACGTTTGCTGCAAGACGGTCATAAATGAAAACAATAAACTTTCGATTTAAGTATACAGAAATAATTGTTATTTAGTGCTTTATCTTGTGTAAAAAAATCATAACTGTATCTTATGAACTCTTCACGTGTTAAAAGTAATTGTCGTTATCACTTGTAGGGGTGATAGGTAAATTAAAAAGTGTAAATGCGTTTTTAAGCTATGACAACCTTGCAGTAAACTAACGATATTTATAGGATAAAATTGTACATACTAACAACATTTTAAAGTACACACCATACCGTTACAATATATTTATTATGTTAGTATTTCATAAAATAATCACATAAAAAGATTGAGTTCGTAACAAATTTGTATTTATTTTATATAGAAACTATGTACACTTACATATGAGTAAATCCTTTTAGCCTTTTGTATCCTTAAATGAAGTCTTACAAAAGTTTTGTAATTTATTTTAGCTTATCTGTAAAATAGAATATGTATTGATAAATATTAAATTAAAAATATATACCATAAATACAATATGAGTTTTTGCTAACACAATAGACAGAGTAGTATGTAGACTATGTAGTAAATCAGCTTAGAAAGTATACAACTACTATTCAATGAATATTTCAATCAATTTCCTTGCATCAATGTTCGGATAAAATGTAACAACAACCAACTACTAAGCCAGAAGTGTGTTTTAGAGAGGGGAAATTAAATTTAATCAGTTTTAACATAAACTATTGTGTATGGAAGAGCTTCTATCGATGTGTCTGTGTGAGCGTGTAGGTGTATTATTTGTTCAATTCTGATGAATACGAGTATCTAGGAAATTTTTGAAATATTTTCCATAATAGAAAATGGCAAAAGTCAAGAAAGTCAATAAACAAAGAAAAGTTCACCGTAAGCAAAATATGAGGCATTAGAAAAAAGAAAAGTAATAAGTATTAAAAAGCAAATGCTTGTAATCTGTTTATACATAAAAATATGAATAGTATTTAGTATAACGTAGTACCTAGTTTTTAGTTTAACGAATTTTGGTTTAATGACGTAATTAATATAGTGAGAAATTTCACTGACGTCAGTCCCACATGCCGATTTTCTAGCACCGTCTCGTATAAGTATTTACAAGATGTCTATTGAAAAATCTTTAACTTCAGGATTATGGTATGTATGTCTATTTGTAAATTTACTACTGAAAAAAGTTTATAAATATTTTAGCAATTTCAAAAGAATCTATAATAAATAACTTGATTTCAAGCAAGCAATTAAATATTGCAAAACTCTAACTACTAACAACTAGGTTTAAATTATACATATTTAAAATTACTTAAAACTTATGTATATGAAAATACACTGACGCCTTCGATTTAATAAAACTGTTTGCATTTTTCAAGTGCCTACCTGTTTTTTAAATAAAGATATTTTTCTTTTAGTTTAAACCAATTATTATGCACATATAAATTAAAATGATTACAAACTTAAATGACTGCAATTTTCTTTATATGTATTGGATATGTATGTAGTATATAAAGTTTAGTAAATTACAGTTGATGTTAGTGCAACCAATTTCGTGCTGATTGGCTGGCTGCATTACATATATAGATATGAAAATATCCAATAGGAATGTTGCAGAAAATGTTTAAGAAAAATATATACTATGTTTTGTTCCCAATTGCATTTGTATCGACATTGTCAAGGAGCTTTTAACAACCTCATGAGAAATGTTGTCAGTATGAAAAAATTTATATACGCTTCTCTATGCTTCTGGATCTTCAAACCTCAGAGATACTAGAAATATAATAGAAAATGTCCTTTCTCTTTCTTTCTCTGCATATGAAATATTATTCGTTGTTTCCTTAGGCTAGCGGAATTTTTTAATATTATAATCTTTGGACCAAAATCAAGAACCGAAGACTAAAGTGTCAAAAATACTTCGAAAGCTTAACCCTTGTACTGTTTGTGGATACCGTGGACCATGAATGGTTTTATAGGAAATAAGGTAAATATTGAATTCTATATTTACAAAAAAGTAGGTTCAAGAAAAATAAATTGCATGTTTTTTCATATTGATTAAGTGTATATAATTTACATTGTGCTTGGAGGTCACGTCTATATTTGATGGAACTCTCCTATTATTTTCTTCAATTCATATTTGTATGAGTACGTCGTTTCGATGTAAATTGTTACATAGTTTTTAATTTCCAACAGCTACTTGAATTTGATTATAAATTAGATTTAATGTATAGCTCAAGTTAGGAAACCGAGCTCCAGCTTGATTGCCTCCTGTAGTCTAGTAATGGCTTCTAAAAGTTAAACATATCTAATTCTAATTTCACTATTAAAAATTCTTTGGGAGAGTTTGGATTACAATGCTTTAATTTAAAGAAAATAACAGCTTAATTAATGCTGGAAGCTACCACAAAGAGCTGTTGATGTGTTAGAATTAAACACTACTTGCACAATGTCTCGCTTGCTTAACTTGCAATGTGTCCGCGTGATTATTTGTGTCTGTCCACCTAATGTTAGTAGTATAATTACCAAACTAACCACAACAGAGACCTAAACTTTGCGGTTTTATTATTTTTTATTAACATTATTAGCTTAAGCAGACTGATGATGTTTTTTTTGTTTTCGCTTTCCAGCAGCATCATTTGTTCAACTTTACTCTTTATACGTTGGTAATTGAAGCTTGTATTTTAATGAGATTTTCTTGTAAGATTACCTTTATACTATTGTTTGCTTTGGCGCTTTTAACTATTTACACACATCTTGTTGACTAATAAAAATCATCAAAGAGATTAAAAATATAAAAGTTATATACTTAATTGTTTAAATTATTTTATGTTAAAATTATATTACATATTACTTACATACGAGTACAATTCACAGTCAGCAGTTGTAAGTTAAAGTGTCAATAAACTGTTAGTTGTTAGTGCTAAATGTCAATGTTAAAAACTCGAAATATGTACAAGTATCTAAAAAAAATAATTTTGTAAATTAAACTTATTTTGCATTTCAAACTTATGCTAAAATCTTGTCTACAGTTGCTATATATATTTTGAATCAATAAATACACCCCTTTTACGTAGCTGTCAATCTTCTAAACTGTCGGGCTGTTTAGGACAAATACAACAAATTAATTAAACTCTTCCTATATAAATACACACACACTCACACACACACACTTATCTTCTACTAATACCTTCCTTTACTATTGCATTCAAAGCTGTCCATATCCTTCTTTCCTTACTATTCGAAAACAATACTCCAATTATTTTCCAACTTTAATTTGAATTGTGTCGTAGAGTGGCCAGTCGGTGGTCAATGATAACCACTGTCTAGTATGTATTTTGAATATTGTGTTTGAGGTTGCAACCCACTCATGTATGTAATATGCTTCTATCATTTATTGATGATAGTTGATATGTACATTGTACAAGTTACAAGTTAGGTTAGAACATTTATATTGTGTTGAACTAAACAGGAACTAAGTAAAAAAGGAACAATTTATAGTAGCAGTTGTATCTACATGTAACAATAGATACTCATATACTCTCTTTTTGCGTGTAGATACATAAAGATACCAGTATTGATGTGAGAACATTTATTTAACATACATTGGTGTTTTCCCTAACATAATATTTATTAGTTTATTTAATTGAGGATTAAATGAAAGTTATATCAATAGAGAATTGCCCTTTTAATATAATCTAGATACATATATTGTATGTTTGTACATACAAAGGATTCATTGACATTAATGTACAAAGTATGTATGCATAGAATTAAGTTGTTAAAAAGTTAACTTATTAACATTAAAACTGTCAGTTTATATTCTAGTAGTAGTATTTTAGGAAGTGGTCTTTACCATCTACTTATGTAGTTGGTCGACGATTTCGGGTTAAAAAACACCGAATTTTCCGTTTTTAGCAAGTGATCGCCAACTGTGCCAGGTTTGTGCTGGATGCGAAAGATTTGGTCGAGATCCTATATTTTCTGTTCTGTAGCACTACCAAGCGTCCCAGGATAAATGGGACTTTTCCGGAATTCAGCAGCTCGTCCCGCATTGAAATGTTTGCATATACTTATGAGTTCCTGATTTTAGTAGACAATATTAAGTCTCTGATGGGTAAAAGGCTGGCGGGAAAATGGGTTAGTAAATATTCTTAAAATTTGTGCAGAACACATGACAGTAGCCGAAAAAAATAAATTAAATTCAATGGCTTACTAATACCAACGTGCATAAGGACTTCATAGAACAAAATTTAGACTTAGGCCTACAACGGACTTAAGCACAGTACTCTAAAGTACTTCCGCTATCTACAAGCACACATTAATTCTGATGACCTCTTGCCACCCTCAACTTTTCAGTCAGTGGTAACAATTGGTTCAAACATGTTCTGAACTGAGAGCAAAAAAAAAACAAAAACAGTTAACTTGCCAATATTAAGCTTTTAGCAGTGCTAACACAATTTCCGACTTCCAGATATTGTGTACAGTAAAATGTGACAAACAATGAGTGAAGCAGAATAAAGTAAAGCAGAATTACTCGAGTAAAGACGATTAGAGTAGAACAGTGTTCAGCAAAGGTAGAGTTAAATAGACTGGTGAGATCAAGGCTTATTTAAAAGGGTAAAGTCCACTGAGTGAAAAAATTTGTAGTGTCAAAAATAATTGTAAAATTCTGGGTAGTACCTTCCATGCATTTATAAGGGGTTTATGCATCATTGGAAGACTGAAGCTCCCCACTTTATTTGCATCTCTGCACTACAACAATTGATTACTTAGTACATTTTGCATGATTTTGACACTAATTTTACTTTCGTTGCTTGGATAAATTATTGACGTATGTGAAAATCGGGCAATGTTGAGTTATTGAGGAAGTTATATGTATATATCAATATAAGATCATTCAATTGGCGTTATCAATTTTTCGATATTGCATTTAGTTTCCTAGATATTCAAACTGATATCGTCGTATGAAGCAAGTTGAAGTTCAAGACGTCTTTAATTGTCATTTTGTCGAAAGTTTTGTTTAAACTTATTTTTCTTGTAAAATAAAGACTGAAGTAAAAGTTTCCCATCACATGATTTTAGTTTTATTTTGTTCAAAACGTTTCGTGTGCATTTGAATTTTGTCGTATGTGTATGAACCACTCGCATATATATTGCTAGATGTATCATACAACAAAATACATATTATCAAAGAAAACCATTTATAACTTTTACAATAACAAACAAATAACTATTTAAATGATAATATCTACTTGTTCCCTTCACATGTTTCTGCTTTCATTTAGTTCCACCTATGCTAATAGTCTAAATATGAAAATAAAGTTAATTTAGTTTGAAATTTGGTTTTTTATTCAGTATAATCTCCTAACAGTTCAATAAAATTAGTCCAGCGCTCCTACAAAAAAAATCTATTCCATCATTTAAGCACGATTTCGGAAGATCTGCAATACCATCTTCATTCCACGAAAGAACTGTTTCAGGTTTCGGGACAGGTAGTAGTCGCTGGGAGCCAAATCTGGTGAATACGGTGGATGGTTAAGCAATTCGTACTTTAATTCCTTGAATTTAGCCATTGTGAAAACACTTGTGTGAGGAAGTGCGTTGTCTTGATGAAAACGGAATTTTTCTTTTTTAAACCGTGACTTTTTTCGCGAATTACTGTACTACATCCAGTTCATCCGAAAGGTTACATTTCTCAAGATAATCAATCAACAAGTCCCTTTTGCATCCCAGAAAACTGAAGGCCTAACCTGTTTTACCGATCGTTAGTGCTTTTGGCGCCGAACTTTACTCCACCGTGAACGTTGCTGTTTCAATTTACGATCATGATGGTAGACCCAAGTGTCATACACAGTTATGAAACGACGCTTAAAATCCATTTTATTCTGCTTAAAACGTTTCAAATTTCACTGAGAAATTCGTTTTCGATCAAGTTTTTGCTGAATTGTTAACGCATGCTGCACTACTTTTCCAAACAGTTTTTTCATATGTAGTTCTTATGTAAAATGTAGTTTACTCGTTCCTCTGAGATGCCTATGGTATCAGATATTGCACACATAGTCCCACTTAGATTTGCACAAACAATAACATATACTTTTTCAATGACTTCTGGTGTCGAGGCACTTTTTGGACGTCGCGTGCATAGTTCATCTTCAATACTTGTACGACCACGTTTAAATTCAGCAATCCAATTTTTTACTGTTGCATATGAAGGAGCACATTCTCCAAACACATTTACCATATCGGTATGGATTTCTTGTCCAGATAAAACTTAGCTAAATAAATACTCAATAATGGAACGATTATAAATTTTTCCATTTAAAAAAAAACACTGTGACACGCCAGCTTCAAGCAGCTGTTAAACAAAGAATGGTTTGCCGAATTGGTTTGAAACTTTACACTTGTTCATACGAAAGATGTAATCATACATTGAACATAAATTCACTGCACCACTAGTGCTAACTACGTGTCAGGCTTGTTACCCATATATTCTTGTATCGCTCCAGACAGCATCAGACTCTTCCTTTATCTTGCCAAACTCAACTTGAGTACGAATTTGTTAGGGTTACGAACCGGTTAAAATCTTCGCCCTTTTTAAATTCTGAGCGAGTGAGGTTGGAAATGATGAAAATAAAGCACATTATGGAAAATCATACAACATTGTTTATAAGTAAACTCAATAAATTTTATGCAAATTTTCCAAAAATAATTAATTAAAAAAAATTAAAAAAAAAAAATTATGATAAGAAACAATATTAATTTGAAGCTGGCTCCCTTACTTACTTACTTAGCTGGCGCTACAACCGATGATCGGTCTTGGCCGCCTCCACAAAGCTTCGCCAGTCACTTCTGCTATGCGCGCGCTGGCGCCAGTTGATAAGGCCAAGTGCAGTCAGGTTGCCCTGCACCTGGTCTTTCCAACGGAGATTAGGACGTCCCCTTCTGCGTGATCCTCCACCGTGGTTCGAATAAAACACCTTTCTAGCCGGAGCGCTTTCTTCCATTCGCTCAACATGACCCAGCCAGCGAAGCCGCTGGAGTTTTATACGCTTGACTATGTCAGTGTCGGCGTACAGCTCATACAGCTCATCGTTCCATCTTATTCGATACACGTCGTCCACGCATACTGGACCGTAGATCTTACGGAGTATCTTCCTCTCGAACGCTCCTAACAGTCTCTCATCATTGATGGTCAATGTCCACGTCTCTGCGCCATACATTAGGACGGGAAGGATGAGGGACTTATAGAGCGTTATTTTCGTCGGTCGAGAGAGGGCTCTACTTCTCAATTGCCTACTGAGCCCGTAGTAACACCTGTTGGCAAGAGTTAGTCTCCGCTTGATCTCAAGGCTGACATTATTGTTGGTGTTTATGCTGGATCCTAGATAAACGAAATCCTTGACGACTTCAAAAGTGTAGTTGTCAACAGTGACATTTTGTGGCTCCCGCTTATATAATTAATATAAAAAATAAAGTGAATAGTCTACTGAAAAACTAAAAACAATTTATTGAAATTCTCGCTTATATGATTAAAAATATATTATTACTCGTGTTTCACAAGACTATATATGAACGAACATAAAAATCTTTATGCATATGTACACATATTTCTAATATACATGTGGTATGAATATACATACATATTGTATAAATTAAATTCAAAGTGATAATTATTTTATAAACAAATAATATAAAATATAATAAATATTTGCTTATTCAACAAAAACTGATAATGCTTTTCTTTTTAAGTGGGCAATACGAAATATATTTATTTATTTTTAATTTAAAACTTTGCAAATTAACAATAATTTACAAAGCATATTAATTTTACTATCATCGTAGCTGTCATTTTTAAGATATTTCAAATAGCTTTTACGAGTTTAGTTGTACATCCGTCTACTATGACAAAATTCTTTCGAGAGCTGAGAATAAATACTTGTGTACTTTAAAATCTTAAAGAAATAAGTATTATATTTCATGGAAATTTTATTTTAATCTTGGCGATTATGATGGCTTTTTTTTACCCACTATGGGAGCCAATGATGGTGCAGTTTCTTTGAAGGCTTTTTTACATAAAGATTTCGTTTGACTTTCAGCTTGTTATCAATCATCAATTTTCTTAATATTTATATAAATATTTAAGGAACACATTTTAGTTCTGCCACACCATAATCCATAAACCACAATCAATCTATTATTAAAGAAAATTCCGCATTTCTGCTCACTGTCAAGACTCCATCATTTCCATATTATCAATCAGAAATTATAGCGTTGAATACGAAAACAATTCGATTACTTGAAAGGATTCTCAAAATGATCAAACTGGATGAGATCATTTTTGTGTAATTCTTTTGACTTAAGTATGATGTCTTCAGCAATATTGATCGATTTTATTATAAAGCAAAGGGGGAAAAATATTCATATTGAAGCCCGAATGAACGAGCGAACGCCTGTAATCATATGGTGATCGCAACATGATCACCAGCAACAACAATCATAATAATAACAACAACATTAGCTGCAACGCCATGTGCGCAAGGTGCGCGCACGTTTTAACGATCTACAATATATTGCAGATACCTACATACTACATACATATATGTATGTATATGCAGAAATACAATCATACATATCTACATAGTATTGTACATAGTTGTATTCAATGTTCAACTTCTTGTACGATCGTTCGTAACAACATGTAGTATTACATGGTAGTATGAGATGTATCGTACATATGTAGGTAGGCATGTTTCTGCATATGTATTACAATACACTGCATCTCAACTCAATCGCTCAATAATTGATTGATTGTTCAGGATAACATACATATTTATGTGGCGACGCATTATACATAGATTACTTATACATGTGATGGCTGATTTTCTTTCGTTTTTCGTTTTAATTTTATTTACAAAAACCTATATACGAAAAGACAAAATTTTCTACATTAAAAGTAAAATGTAAGTTGTAGTTAGTTATACGCACAACGACAACGACTTTTACAACAAGCGCTCTACGTCTACTTAATAGTCTGTTTGCCCCTCATCTTTGGTAACGATCACAGCGATCACCATGATCATCTTGAACAAAATGCAAAATAAAAACTTTAAAAGACAAGACGTGATCTTGCGCCGCAAAAAGTGAATAAGAGTATAAAGATGAGGATAATATTGATCGTTGTGATCGCAAACCATAGAGAGCATGAATCCATGAATGCAACAACGATCAGCGATTAATGCTCGTGGCAGCAGCCAACCAGTATGCAGTTCAATGGTGCAGTGCAGCATTTTGTGGTAGTGATAGTGGACATTATTGCGTGGTGTCTGAATCATTAATTATCTTAATAACTTGAACATGAGTTTGTACTGTGCCGCGTTGAAAAATTGTTCGTACTAAAACTTTTCTTCATTTTTTGTTGTTGTTATTTCTATTTTTGTTGTGTTGATCGTTAGTCGATGGTGATGAGAAGAAGGCAAAGGAATAAAGAAAACTTATACTTACAAAGGATTCCATTTTTGTAGTCCCTAAATTAAAATATCAATTTTATTATTATGCATCTACATATGTATAATATTTTTTGTAGTTTATTACATGAAAAATTTAAGTTTTAAATGGTTTATTGATTTGAGTCGATTAAAACAATTTATTAAAAAAGTAAGTAACGGAAGGTGGAGTATTAAAAATTATTGTAAATTAAACTACGCAAACTGATTTTTGCTATTTTCATAGCTATTTACACATGATGTATTAAAATTGGTCTAATAAATCTTAACTTCTGTGTGAGAAACGTCACGCCTACCCGTCTAATATGGCTGTCAGGAGGAATACAAAAATATAATGCTTTTGAAATAACTGTAATTCTGTTCAACGTACCACGGCTATCTATAGAAATCCATCCACAAAATTATTTGAACATGCAAAATTGCATTGCTAGAATTTTCATAATTTGAAATTATTCTTGTTACCATGGTAGGTGCTAAGCCCGTCGGTTTAATATTACCTATTTTTATTTAGTGAGTTTTATTGAAACAGTGTATAGTTTTTCCGGCAAGCTGTTTATAAATACATATTGCAACTCTTAGTGGGGACTTTTACAAAAATACGGTCACTAAATTCAACACATCTTTCTGTCTTAAAACTGATAACATTTTTTAAAGTATGTGCATATTCAATAACAGAAGAAAACCTCTTCATGATGAACATATTCATAATATTTGATCCTACATAAATTGAGCAGTGAATGACAAAGAAGAATTATTTATTTGTAACGAGCGCCCATTTGTCTTATCAGCATTTATAACCGATAAGAGAATATAAACGATTAAATGGGGGAAAAAAGAAAACATTAACATAAAATTTAATGATTCTCAATGTGTGAGATGATGATAAGTGATCGCACTTCTCTGTGAATGATCAATACTGATCACTTATAAATATTCAGTTTCGTTGAAGTTGTGAAATTTTATTTTATATACTTATTTCTGTAAACGTTCAGTTGTACGAGTGCAAGGTCCTTATATCTTGTAAACTATCACTTAATAATTTATCTTGTTCCACATGCGAGTACAATGAACCTTTTCATTTTATATGTATGTAGATATGTATTCATATGTAGGTATGTACAATACGAGTATCTACCTATGTAGTTAGATATATGCAAAAGTAGATGCAACTTGTTGATAATGATTTAAATATATGTATGTATGGTTTTTCTGTTAACTGCGCGATATGCCACAATGATGAAGCTGAAGATGCTTCAGCGATATATGTACATGAGTAAGTATTTATGTATGTTTTTGTGTATGTAGTCAGCCTTAAAACAGAAGGTAGAAATTTTATGCTGTACAAAAAACATTTCCATGGTAAAAATAACAGCAACAAAGATAATGAGAAAAGTGTTGCAAAGAGTTTATATTGTACCGAACAATGACAACAACAAAGCTGTCAACACCAAAACAACATTTGCAAATACTTATGTAGTACATGCAAATATTTTTGCGGAATTGTTTAGAGCTTATAAAAAAATATACATACATATATAAATGCAGTGGTAGATCCAGAAGGAAGGGGGATTAAGTTGAAGATATGTATGTAACATGATGTGTTTGACACCAATTGTTAGTCCCGGACCCCCTGCGGTAAACTGATGTTGGCGCTCTGTTACGAACTTTGATATAATATCAAACATATTGATCTTAGAAATTACCAGGATTCTCTTTTATGAAATTTTCACCCACATTACATACTTAAATTTTATTTTTATACATATGCATTTGAATCAAAATTGTTTTATCTTAATTTGGATTTGGATAATTTTTCAAGTTTTAAAGGAATGTAAGGGAATCAGTTTTGACCATTAATGATGCTGTGTGTTAGTCAAAGAATTGTAATGCTGTAAGTATTAAGGAAGAGAAAACCTAACCAAATTTACTTTGATCGATCTTACACATTCTTTCCCACGCATATTTCTCTTTCGCAATCAAAAATTATTCAAATTAAGTTTAATAAATAAAATGCTACTTGTTATTTCTTGGAGTAAAGAAGTATGTACTCGTACAGCAATTCTCATAGATGTTACCTACCTACTATTAGATATGAGGAAGAAATTTCTCCTCCCATTTGATTTATAAAAGTTGTAAAATTCATAAAAGTGAAATACCGCAGTAATAAAGATCACTAACATAAGATTATCTTCAGAAATAAAATGATACAACAACAAAATGTTGTATGCAGCCCAAAAAAGAAACAGCAACAATGAAATTAAGAAGAATAAATTTGCAAAAAACAAACAGCACAATATGCTCGCTACAGGATAATCTTTCATCAAGCACACAAAAATGAGACATGATCACAAAATTCCATAAACAAAGAAAAACACACAAAAAATAAACTTAAGGAAAAAGCCACGAAAGACAAAAGAACTTTTAAATATGGTTGCGATGAAAACTTTTAAGCAAAGTGCAGCTAATACTGGAGTTACTTCATATCCATAAAGGTATAGAGAAAATATGAATTGCTAGCTATATCTAACTACAAAAAGTATCGCCCAAAGTTATTACTTGACACTTATGCACAGAAGTTACGACTTTGATATATCTAATTGTAGGACTTTCACAGTGATGGTTGTCGCTGTGGATCAGTTGATATGTGCTGAATAGCTACGCGCAGGGCGGCGCACTTACTTGATACAGTAACAAAAAAAAAATAGAAGATTGGTTAGACTTTGAGAGCTCTATTGGGATTAGGAAATGAATTAGCTTTAGTAAATGCTTTTGGTGGTTTTTCCTCTACTCCTACGAAATAGTCAACGGTCTTCACGGTGCTGCAAAGCCTGACTTTCAAAATGATTTACAGCTTGTATTGCATATTTTCTGAAACCTTTTTACGTCTCCAATTTTAAAGGGTCACGTAAGTATGTAAAATACGCACAAAACCAAATTCCAATTGTTAGAATTATTAGGAAGGATTTTGTTGAGAAATGATTTTCTTAAAATATCTAATGAATTAAATGAATAATTTTTTTGTTTTTAAATTTATTTGTTGAAAAATGTTATAAACTACGCTACTTACAACTGGGCGACCGATTCGAACTATGTCGCCCGATATATAGAGCGAGCTATCAACCAGAACATAATGTAAAATCAGGGTGCCACACTAGCTCAATTCATGACTTTGTCGCCCGATATCTCATATACCAGGGTAGGTTTTTAATTTGTTTGACTATCGTCCAACGGTTTTAAAAATTACGATAAATTCTCAATATACAAAAAACCCAATTAACACTACCAAGGCTAAGGGTTCAAAATATTAGGAAAATAATTTCACAGCCGAGGACTTTCTATTAATAGCTCATAACAATTGGGATTTGGTTTGAAGGCATATTTTACATGCTTTCCTTGTTATGGCCTTTCGGGTCACAATCGAATAAAATTAATCAAAAATGTGATCAAAATCTGGTTAATATATTAAGTACAAATATATATGTATGAATAAATCAATAAAGTTGAACCCGAATAATTTTTTTGAAAATCAAATTCCAAAAGGAAATATTCAAAAAATTTGACAGAAATTAAAAATTTTGTGTTTATATTTAAGTGGCAACACTGTTCTTCACATGTACAACAATAATAACTCAAAGAACATTGCAAAATATTTCTTCACTGCTGTTGTACTTTGTTCCGAATTTTTTTGCTTGGTGTTCTTTCTGTTAGTGTTTGTTTAGCAAGAACACAACAGCAACATCACCAACAACAATCTCATCAAACATGACTACAATACGAGTAGGTACACACTACGAGCACAAGCAATTTTCGTTGTATCTGAATAGAGGATGTTGCGCCTGCGCGTTTTGCGTAACTCTTAATTTTTTTTTTTTTGCAGGTTTGTTTTTTTTAAGAGCAAATCTTTGCATTTTCTTTGCAAATATTATTTGTAGCATGTTTCGTTTTTTCTTTTATTTTTAATGTTGGATAAATAACTTTAGTCAAATGCAAATAAACCAAAGTAATTGGCAAACATAACAAAACTAAAAGAATTGTTTCTTTTGAGATTCTCCGTACCGTACGATGGCGAACATTTAGTCGTATGTAGTATATTTGTTTTTAAAGTAGTTCCGAGAATTTGTCTTTTTGAAGCTTCTACATAATTTGTTGGAACTTACTGGTATTCATTGGATATGCATTGAAAAAAATATGGATTTTCATACGGATTTGTTAAAGAAAATATAGATGTTATTCGATGAAAATCCGTGCATAAAATGTGTTGTTTCACTCTCGTAACATTTATTATTTCCTCAATTTGGGGATTCTTTTCTTATAGCTGAATTCTAAATGATTGCGCAATTTCGTAAGCTTTCTCAATTTTCGCTCGAATTGAATTTATATTGCACTGCATTCCGAAAACAACTCGCGAATTCTGGAATGTTTTTCGTGTTGATGAGAGCTTTTACCAGTTGTCATGGCAGATCGCTTCTGTCCGCTCTCCATCATTCTTATCACCGATATCGATTAATTTCGTTCTCCGTGAATGGAATTTCTCATCACGCATGCTGTCCAAATATATGAAAGATTTCTAATTAAAGATCATAACGTCAGTTTGGTTTATCAATCCTGGTGTTCTGAAAACAAGAGATTTTTCAGAGGTAGCTAAGTTCTTCGGTTATAACGTTAACAGCGTCAATGACCAATACAAGCAGCTGCGATTCAGTAATTGTCCTTTCCCCAATTTTATCTTCTGCAAACTGTGAACGAATATTTAGTATAATTAACCTCAACAAAACTTCATAAAGGAATAATCGCGGTACGGAAACTTTGGTTGGCACTCCAAGGAAGTTATCAAGATTTAAAAAGTCACTGCAGTCGATTACATATCAAAATTTTCTTTTTTAAGAAAATGATATAAAATTTTGTTATTTGTTTTCTACAAATGTATCGTAAATAGTCGGTACGGATTTTTTCCCACTCCCAAATCGAGATAAGCTATGGATTTAAGAAAAATATATGACATCACAGGGTGAAACTAACTGCTTTACTGAAAGTTGATAAGCGTTTAATTTTCTTCAGAACAGGTATTACTTGTAAATCCAGCTTATATCTATCTACTATATGTACTAGCCGATCTAAGAGGGTGTAAATCATGGAATAGCAGAAAAAAACACAAATCACATTCATATGTTGTAGGTACTATTTCACCACAATTCCCTATTACTAATCTTGATTTCTACAGACTTATTCTTACATATTTTGTTCGGATGAATACACAAAGAGCTGATATGTAGAGTCGTACTATAAATAGTATAGTAATATGTAGATAGTTTGGTGTTCTTTAAATGGTAAGTGCAACGCCTAATTACGAAATCTGATGCTAATTCAATACCGATAAAATAGATCCATTGCTGTACATCTTGGAACCAATTGTCAATATTCTAGTAGGGTTACAATATTGAATTAATGTAAAAAAAAACAAACCCTATTAATCTTAACTTCTGGTATAGCCAATTGTAAATCTATTTCTAAATTTAATGAGTTCGAGATAATTTCGAAATGTTTCTGATAACAACTTTTTACAATAATAAAACTATTAAGATTAACAAACATTTTTGAAACTTACTTAGCGATTTTTGACGCTCCTTCTACTACGAGGAATGATTTTAATTCACAATTAAATTTTTGTAATATTTATTTAACTTGGGATTTATTTTTTAAAGAATATATAATTTAATCTGTTATTTTTTTAAATATTATTACGCAACTTACTACTTTGATAATATTGAAATATTGACAATATTTAATATTAAACAATTTAATAAAATTTGTTTGTTTAAATAATATTTTTGATACCGACGGCTTTTTCACGTTAAATTCTTTGTAAAAGCGGCTTAACTGAGAAATTGAACAATACTCGTTTTAATGAAAACTGAGAATTTTCGCGCTCGACTACTACTTTATTATTAATCACGACGTTGCGCTCAACGACAATTTCAAAACCGGACTGAAATTGAGTGGCGCGCACATCTTTACAATGAGGCGGAATGCTTGCTTGCTTGCTTTGCTCAATTGCTTGCTGGCTGGTCACAGCAAAATAAAGGAAAAAAAACACATAAATCCAAAAGCAAGCGAAAATACATAAAACAATTGGAATTCCTTTAAGGGCACACACCAACTACAACCACAACAACACCATCAACAGCAACAGCAACAATAAGTGATACTCAGATACTTTGTGCTCATAGCTAAAGCGAAACTCAAAAGTTAAGTTGCGCACCATACACAAACATAAACAGACAGACAAAGAGAGACCGGTGGTTGTGGTGTTGCTGCTGGTTGAGTTGCTGCTGCTTGCTGCTAGTTGAGTTGCTGCTGCGATGTTGTTGTTGTTGTTGTTGTGCTATCGACAGATAAAGATACGATGAATACAACAACAACAACGACGACAACGGCAACCACTGTAGAAATCAACTGACACACATGCATAGATAGATGATGGCCGGAAAGACA
The DNA here is from genome assembly GCA_958295655.1 of Palloptera scutellata. NCBI lineage: Eukaryota > Metazoa > Arthropoda > Insecta > Diptera > Pallopteridae > Palloptera > Palloptera scutellata. The sequence goes on along the minus strand of OY282451.1, from coordinate 62,695,437 downwards.
GACAACAAAAACGACAACCGACCGACCAGTAAAGCACACACACAAAAGCAGGGAAAAGTCTTATGAAAGAAAGAGTATATCAACCATTTTATATAAGAACTCATATGCAACGAACACATGTGTGCGACGAGGATGGCAAGAGTGCGCAACACGTGGTCTTATCAGTTGAGCGTTTATGTTGTTGTTTTTTTTTCTTTCCATAGTGCCTATAGTTTTTCACTGAGTGAGTGAAAATTTGTAGCTCAATTGCTGATAGAGCATGACGATAATTGAGCTTCAAATGTTTAATTTTTTTGGAGTGAAAGAGTTTAGGGTGATTTCCACTGTGCTGCTGTTTGACCAACATACCACAACTCGCACTCTTGTTGGGACACAGTGCATAGGAAGCGCTAGTTGTTCGTCAGAATAGTGTCGAAGAGGGTCATTAAATTATGAAATATGTAGTATTGTTTTTGTATAAAGGGTTGACGTTGATGAAATTGAATGCAGCAGCATGTTGCCTGCATGTAGAAGCAGCCAATTGGTCAATTTGTTGCATAGAGAATTCGTTCTTATTTTTAATATGTATCGAGAACTCAACGTAAATGTATGCAAATGCATATTACTTTGAAATGGAAAGCCTGCTGATGGTACCATAATTTTACACGCTTTCGTTTTCCATCCTTTCACTTACTTTTGCCAAATACTCCTGTGTAATAATTTAACTGCGGCAGCAATGATCTTCCCGCTGAAAGTGCGTCATATTTAATCAAAAACACTTAATTGTTTGGGTAATTACCACACTAACTGTGGCTAAATCTTTTCGTTATAAAATTAAGTAAAAAAGTACGCAATTTTAGCTAGAGTTGCTAAAACTTTTTAATGACCTAAAAGAGCAAGAAAGGTACTGAAACACTACGAAGGAGACTGAAAACGGCAAATTTTCCATGCAATTTCAATTTTGGTATTTCAGAGCTTCATAGAACAGAAAATACATACATATAAAAGTAGATCGTAAAGTTTTCAAAGCGATAAAACTTAGAGGCACACTATGCTTAAGCCAACCAACATGCAGTATGATGCTGAGCATGTTTGAATGCTGTAGTTTGGCTACAGTGGCATGAATATACCAAATATGTTTGTAGTTTGTACTTATATTACCGGAAAAGAATTGAGTGCGGAAAACAATTTCAGACTAGATCTATCAATTCAAGTGCGGATTTTTTTTATTTATTTCCCATACAAGGAAATATAATTTTTATTTTTTATCCCCTTGTGGACATCGACATAAAAAAACATACGCTTTTCAACAAACACTACTTTATGTGAGATATAAATATTTTTCTCATAAAAATCACGATTCTCAAGCAAGTATTAAAATATAAAGTACTAACTCGCTGTCCGGTCCTAACTAGCAAAGTTTGGATAATACGACAAACAAAAGTTTCAACCAAAAAAAGTTTCCAAAACTGATGACAATTTGAGTGAAGCAGCCTCCGATGTAATTGTTATGGTTTACCATAATTTGCATGGGTAATTAACCTTCTCAGTTAATAGTACTATAACACCGTCTTAGCATAGCAATCACTTAATCACTTTCTTGCTAGATTATGGTGATTCAAATATACTTATTGTTTGTATGGGAGTTGAAACGCCCACTTTTTCAAAAACGACCAATTCTTCCCAATAATTACTAATACAGCCTTCGCATACCAACTGTCATTGTTTTCTTTACTATGGTTGCTGAGTTACGTCACTTTAAAGTATTTTCTTTTTGTATTGCAGGCAGTGGTGTAAGTAGGGATGATAAACGTTAAGGGGATATACCTCCAGTTATGGGGGAAAAGATGATTAAATGTTCATATTGGTCGAAGTAGATGAGGTATACTTTTTCAAGCCATTGAATGACACCAACAAAAATATTCCCCCCATTCCAAAATCCTATCTACGCCAATGATTCAATACCCACTCGCCCGAAAACATTTTACCTAATAGTTACTACTAATTTACGGCCTTCGCATTATCACTGCTATTGCCTTCCAAACCATGGCTCCTCAGTCACATCGTTTCAGGTACACACATATTTTGTTTGTGTGAAAGTATCAGGACCACCTCTCGAAAAAACCACTAGATTCTGTCCAATAATTACTCATAATATACCACCGTCGCACTGCGCATGCAAATTATCATTGTCTTACTTATTATGCTTTCACAGTTACGTCCTTTCAAGTAGTTTGTTTGTAGGAGAGGTGCCATGCCCACTTACCCAAAATCAATCACATTTTACCCAATAGGTATTACCACCTTCGCATACAAACTGTCATTATCTTCCTTAATATGCTTTCCCAATTATGCTGTTTTAAGTAGTTAATTTTTGTGTGGGAGGTGCCACACCTACTTGCTAAAAAAAGACCAACCAGTAACTACTACCAACATAACACATCCTCACACAGACTGTCCTTGTCTTTCAAACTAGGGATCCCCAGTTGCTTCGTTTTAAGTATTTTTTTTTTGCTTGTAAGGGAGATGCCACACCCACTTATCCAAGAAATTCCAAATTTGAGCCAATATTTACTACTAATATAACTTGTTTTACTCAATTTGTCATTGCTTTCTTTGCTTTGGTTCCACAGTTATGTCGTTTTAATTATGTAGTTTGTATGGCGGGTGCCACACCCACTTTATATAAATTATAAATTATACTAAGAAAAAATTATTGACTGAAGCCATTATAATTGAGCTAATAGTGTAAAAAAAAGATTTGGTCATTTTTAGTTTTCGGTACTTTTATCTTTAAACCTGACATGATCTAGATTTCGGATAGAGCTTTAATTAATTAATTAATTATAGCTGCGCTTTCAACAGGCGGAATACAAGATTTTAATTATTATATTTGTATTTATTATATATACCATATATGATTTTTATTTGTATATGGATTCCGATGCAGATATTTACTTTTTCGGATTGCATAGTACAGATTTAATTCCATAAAGTACATAAACAATTTTGGAATAACTAAGTGATTTCTGCAACTAAAATTAAGCATAACTGACAAATTCGATTCTGTAGTTTTACTTATATGGAAGGAGGACGAGTTTTCTGTAGTGCCATTTTCACAAATTGGAGGACTAAAGTAAATTTGATTTATTTATCTAACTAAGAAATGAGTCCGAGCTGAAAAATAAGTATATGAATTCCGATGCAGATATTAACTTTTTCGGATTGCATAGTACAGATTTAATTCCATAAATTTATATAAAACTTTTTGTACATAAACAATTTTGGAATAACTAACAGATTTCTGCAACTAAAATTAAGCATAACTGACAAATTCGATTCTGTAGTTTTACTTATATGGAAGGAGGACGAGTTTTCTGTAGTGCCATTTTCACAAATTGGAGGACTAAAGTAAATTTGATTTATTTATCTAACTAAGAAATGAGTCCGAGCTGAAAAATAAGTATATGAATTCCGATGCAGATATTAACTTTTTCGGATTGCATAGTACAGATTTAATTCCATAAATTTATATAAAACTTTTTGTACATAAACAATTTTGGAATAACTAACAGATTTCTGCAACTAAAATTAAGCATAACTGACAAATTCGATTCTGTAGTTTTACTTATATGGAAGGAGGACGAGTTTTCTGTAGTGCCATTTTCACAAATTGGAGGACTAAAGTAAATTTGATTTATTTATTTATTTGCTAGGAATAATATACAATATTAAAACTAACTAAGAAATGAGTGCTAGCTGAAAAATAATTTTAAATGTTGGAGTTTGATGGGAGGTAAATTATAAATAGATTTTTATAGTTTCCATGAACGTGGCTATATGAAATATGTACAAAAAAATATATATATACTTACTTTTAGATTGCAATAAATTTTTCATGTATTTGCTTTACAGTAAAGTCGACATTCTGAACTTTTTAAACCCCTTACTAAACTATAGAAAATTTTCTATAGTTTTGTATTTCACACATTTCAAAGAGGTTAGACATAGAATATTGTGCCTTGGCGCTTATGCTTTTGTGCAAATGATGACCAAAGATGACGATGGATTGCAGCAAGACACAGATGCACACACACACACACATACACACACACACACACATACACACACACTTACACAATACACTCGAGTTTTTTTTTAACGTATTTGCAGACAAATTTCGTTGGAAATTGTGGTATTTTTGTTGAGTAATAAAATGCTTTAATTGATTTTATTATACTAAAGTGCAAGATTTGTGTGCAACTTGTGGAAAATTAGAAAATTTATGACAATACGTTTAAAGGTTTGCTAAAAAATGCTCTATGCTCTTGTTGCTGTTGTTATTTGCTTTTTAAACCTTTTAAGGCAAAAGCACATAAGTACATACATATACAATATGTATTGGTACCTCTGTCAATGCTGTTATTTTAATGATGCTGCAACACGCCTAAAATTGATTGACAATTGAATTGTTGTTTCCAAAATGCAATCAACATAAATAATTGCCAAAGCACGATTGTCACTTTATCCGTAAAAAAAAGAAGTAAATGATTGTAAGCGTGGTGATTGTCTCTAAGATTTGCAGGTAAATAGTTGTTGGAGTATTGAGTGTGAACATAAAAATGAGTCAATGAAAACTTAAATTTACATATACAATACGTACAGTCTGTTCAACAAAAAACTTTTTTCTCCAACTTGCATGTTACTGCATGTTACATTTATTTGAAAAAGTGTTTTATTTTTGAGAAATACATATTATTATGGTTTTCGACAGGAAGTTTGTTATTCGGTCCAATCTCCTGCATTGCCTATAATTGCTTGGCGACAACTGGCAGCTAGAATTTCAGCATATTCCACGGAAAGAGACTTCCACGTACTTTTGGGCAATCGAGTAAAATGTTTTGATGATATTATTTTCTTTTTGGATATCTTAGCTTTCATTAGAGCCCACACATTCTCTATGGGATTTGCATCTGGTGACTGAGAGGACCAATCCAAAGTTGTAATATTGTGATCCTCTTTCCACTTAGTGCATAGTTTACTTCTGTATTTCGGGTCGTTGTCTTCCTGTAATATCCAATCGATGTTATTTCTCCCATATAATAATTCAGCTGACTTTAATAGTACTAATTCATGTACAAATATAACACGCACCATATGAGTGGATGCGAAAAGTTCGGCCTAGGTCCTCCATGGGCTGTTGTGCCATTAAAAGTAAAGTAAGACTTTAATAGACAATCCTTATACAACTTCAGCATTCAAACGGCATTTAAATTTTCCGTGAAGCACTTAAGAAAGCCAAATCCTTTGGCAGAGAAGCATCCATAGACATGAACCTTCTGCGGATGTTTTACACTTCGCTGAATAAATTCTTCGCCATTTTTCAACCAAACAAAGGGATTATTAACACAAAAGTGGATTCATCTGTAAATATTACTTTGGTCCAATCTCGATCGATGTTTGTGTAAGCCCACTGAAGACACTTTTCAATATGCTTTTGTGAAAGCGATGGTCTTGACAAAGTACTGTCACGTTTTATGCCTGAAGTCGAATCGTGTTTAAGGATATATCCAACCCCTTCTCCGATAACATTTTTTTTGCTTCCCTTAAACTGATCATTGGTTTTTTTTTCAAAAAGCCCAACGATGACTTTATCCTTCCGCTTGGAGGTGGTGGGCTTTCGGCCTCTTCCTGGTTCGTCGTCAACGTTTCCTGTTTCTGAATAACGTCCAGACCACCTCTTAACAAATGTGCAAGTAGTTTTGAGATATTTTGCCGTTTTTTTAACTGACCATTTAGGCCCTTTAGGATGCTTTGTTAAAAAGCTCGCTTCGAAACGTTTCTTGAACTGCACACTCATTTTGTTTACACGTGTTACAGTGGAAAGTACAAACAGAACTAAGTAAATTAAAATGTATGCGTTGACAACCGCAACAATGTGTATTTATGTTAAATAGCTTAGATTTTTTTTTTTGGAAGTTAACTGAGTAAGAGAGTAACGGTTTTTGTTGAACAGATTGTACCTACAAAGTTTTAGCCAACATTAAAGTTTTTGAAAGTGTGTTTTTAAATATGCGGTAACAGTTGCAAAATTATATTAGGTTAAGATTCTATTGCACTGAAAAGAGTTGCTGCAGAAAGGAACAGAAAGTGTTTAGGTCTAAGGAGCTACTAAGCCTAATGAAGCAGAATGTAAAATACAAAACTTTCTTGATTCACGAGGTAGAAATTTGATTCACGATTTTCTGCTCGATTCTAGCATATTTTACGCTCCGTAATGAAGTTTATCTGAAACACTCAATGGACTTATAAATAAAATGAGATTTGTAATATCAAAACTGGTTGAATTGGGTGACAATGGGAGTGAAATCATAGCTCAAATCAACCAATCGATACATGCATTGAATTAACTCTGTCCTAAAAATATACCTTCTTCTTTTTTCTTTTAATGGCATAACAACCCATGGAGGACCTAGGCCGAGCTTTTCGCATCCACTCAGGTTTTGCGTGTTATATTTTTGTACATCAATGGAAGGGACCTACATATAATAAACTACAAGTAAATAAATTGAGATTTGTAATATCAAAACTGGTTGAATTGGGTGACATTGGGAGTGAAATCATAGCTCAAACCCACCAATCGATACTTGCATTGAACTAAATTTCTTCTTAAAATATACCTTCTTCTTTCTTTCTTTATTTATTTTAATGGCACATTTCGCATCCACTTGTGTTTTGCGTGTTATATTTGTACATGAATGGAAGGGACCTACAGTTTTTTTATGCCGAATTCGAACGGCGAAGTGAAAAGCTTTTCTTAACTAATTTTTGTACATTTGCCATTGGCTGCCAAGAAATGGTGCAGTGTGGAAAAATAGTTGCTTCTACTTTTAGATTTTACCGGCGCCGAGAATTGAAGCCTGGACATTCTGCGTAGCAGACTAGCACATTACCAACAACGTCACGGCGACCTACCTACTAATAAAAATATACTTCTACATTAAAATACCTACATACATAAAAAATAATTAACCATATTTAGAGATTTCCCGTATTTTTTAAACTAGATAAAATTCTAAATTACATCGATAAATTTGTTACTGCTGTAAACTTCTACGATGTCATTATAATCCTTTGCTTCTCATTCAAGGAAACTACAGCGGCTACGTGTAACTTTAGAAGAAATTGCATGTATATAATTTGACAAATGTTCACAATTTGTAATATCATTTTTCAAATACGGAAAGTAAATCTACATGCTTACCAGCATAAGCTTACCATGAACAAATTCTATGCTTACCACTTTCTACTACCAACCAACCAGTGGTCATTACAAGTACCTAGTAAGTTTCTTTATTTTTTTTTTTCGAACCACCTAAACTGCTAATAATATTTAAACACAGAAACTTTTGTCGGTATACTCCTGCAAAATCAGCTTGTGATACGCAAAATCTCATACCATTCGGACAACATGTGGTGATTTGCTTGCTGGCTTGGTTGTCTTTGCTTGACTTGACTGTAACGACAAAAAATGAGATTCTGTGACCAGTGGTCATTAAAGCATATTTACCATAGAGAGCGCATACGTTGAATAGTGGTGGTGGCAGTAGTAGTTGGAAGTAGCAGCATTGAATATACTACGTTCATAAATACATATGCAAATGTCCTATACAAAATCATATGTATGTATGTATGTATGTTTGTATGTATGTATGCACTCGTACTATCTGTATAGTGCAAAGAAAATATACAGAAAAACATGAGAGTCATGTAAAATTTATATTGATTACAAAATGATCAAATCGATAGTTAAATTAATTTATCTTTACCGGTAAGCGCACATACATATGTACATACATATTAACACATCTCAACATAGACAAATGATTATGAAAGTTTAGCAAGCAATTTGAAACTGGTATTTTATAGTATACATAGATTCTACATATAGTGTGGAGATTTCGGAAATTAATTTAACAACGTTCATAAACTGATGGGTAATTTATAAATTGAGATTGAAATTACAAATTATCTATTCCATTCCTTTACACCCCTTGACATACATACACAAACACTATACATGTATGTGTGTACATTAAGGTGGGCGGAAATGTATAGACGAAAAATAGTTCATGTTTTTGAACTATTTTTGTTTGCCCGCGCGAATGATACATTGCGTCATTTTGAATTTAGAGCAATAAACCGTTTTTCCATTGCGAATACTATTCTGGTTTAGTGGCAATAAAAGTCTTAATTTTCTCAAATATCGAAACGTTTGTGATACCAATCAATAAATCTCACTAATAGCTTTTCAACAAGCCATTATTTAACTAAATCAGGTGAAAAAGAGTCTGAACGATTGTACTGAACCCTAGAGTTAATATCACATATTTAATATCCTTGCGGTTCCATTTTTTTTTTGATTAAAATTTATCACATCATCCGGGAGTTTTTGCAATTGAAAAAACGGTTTATGGCTAAAATACTCATAACCCAATGTTTAAACCGCGAGGCAAAAACATGAACTTTTATTTTCCGCCCACTTTAATGTACATGCAGTAGATTCTCTAAGCAGTAAATTAATCATTTATACATTTATGTTGCGGATATTTCTGTCATATTTCAATTTCCGTTTCTTTGCCAATTACTTATAAATTCAAGTACTCATAAGATTTCCAATAATTTATTATTTATTTTGCACTTGTGCCTTCATTTCAGCATTGTATACGATTGCTACATACATACATATTGTACTCAAACTATGCAGTTCACACACCTCGCATACTTTGCTTTGAAACAAAAGAGAGATTTTTAAATGAAGTCAATTACAAAAGGGCAGTTTTACATAAGTTAACTGGAAGACAGCACCAACAATAAGTAGTAGCACCAGCAGTAGAACTCGTAGAAGAAGCAACTTCCGATGCAGCAATTGTAATTGCCATGATTGCGAACTTGATTAGACTAATTAGTGAGGAGAGGCTCGCAGCTCCAAGATACACACAAAGCGATGACACTCACGTATATGAATGAAACATTAACGCTAGCGAGAACCCCTTTTTTATTATACTCGTATGGTACGACGACTACGTAATAATTGTAAGATTTTTCATTCATAAATGTTAATAAAAAAGAAAGTAATACAAAATATTTGTCGGGTCACAAATATAAGTTTTACTGCATATTGTATGTATTACACCCTAAGAAAATACATTGAAAATAGCACTGTGCATTAGCGGATCCAGAGATTAAGAAAAGGTTTCTAGGAGTTTTCAGAAGTGGATGTACCCCAAACCCTTCCTCCCGTATCGAATTGTGGCACTGTTTAGGTAATTTTAAATTTCTAATAATTTAAAGTTTTGTTAGATCGAGGTTTTTTAAGGAGGTTTCGGGCCATATACTGCTTTGTGGATATATTTATACAATATACTTTTGCTCAAATTTATCACCAGATTCTCAAAATTAATTGAGTTATTTCAAAAATATTTAAATGAGATGTTAGTGATTTATTTCAATTTTAAGCTTTGTTTGCTAGAAAACTTCGATGCAGAAAACTGGTAATCAAATTATTTTTTATTATACATACAAACATTTGTAATTGCCAATCTTTGCTAATGTTTATCGTTGAGTGTATTCGCAAATTTAAAAATAAAATACATTTTTGAAATAAAGATTGTAATTGATGCGAAGATTCGCTTTAATTGTATATAGTATAGTGTATATTTGTGCAACTAACAGACTGATCACTACGACCGGAAGTTATGATTGTGTGTAGAAAATTGTGGCATTGATGCATGTCGTAGTTTTACTTTTTAAATTTTGTAGTCATGGTTTAAAAGTGATTATTAATGCAAAAATTATATATAAGTAAGTAATATTGTATGTAGAATATGTGCTTTGGTGATGATCTATTCAATTTCCTGAATTAATCATTTTTGATTTCTATGGAAATTATATTGTCTGTACATATGAATGAATCTCAAGATGTTATGTTGCAATACAACGCTTAGTATTCTGGAGGTATTTGGTAATGCCACTCTTAAAAGCGTTAGCTGAAATTATTTCCATTTTCAATCCCATAACTTTTTTTGAGATTGATTTTTTCCGCTTGAGAGATCCGCGACTTTTTAGTCATAACTTGATTTTGTTCTTTAAGAGATAATGCTTACAATTTACTACTGCGGTTTGGAAACCATGAGGTTCTATCATCGTATTGCAGGCATAATCAAACCGATATACATGCACTGCAATAAATTCCTACCTAACTTGATCAATAAGATATTGAAACAGACTTGAAGAAATGTCTCCGATTATAAAATACCAAATGCAAAACACGAAATTTCTTTCAATTTCTTAGTAACTAACTACTATACTAGACGCAATTCCAAGAAAATTATCTCCTTCGACATACAATGCAAATACATAAATTATATATAATTTTCTAGTCGTTTGTCAACAATCAAACAATTTTGTACAATTCAAACATTCAATTACTGATGAAGTAAGCTGCAATGTAAGACGAAACTAGGTTTCAGGCTTAGGAGTCATTAAGTTATAGATTTACATTGCTTGCGGCTTCGCCATTGACAGACAAGATTCATTCGTTATTCCGTTGTCGCTGAATTGAAACTTTCCAGTACGCAGTGAGTTAGTTAAGTTGGCGTTGGCAGGCGATGCTCGTAGTTGAAGTGGCACTATAATTAGTAACGAAACAAATTGTTTATAGCACATTAACAAGTTTCCAGTTTTCGAGAATGCAGCAGCAGGAAGACTAATTGCAATCCAATTGTGAGTAGAATTAATGTTTTAGAAACATGCAAGGTTTTGATTCGTTTTGTTTTTGTACAAATTAAATACGTACTTATATTTATGTACAGTGAGAATAAAAATGGTAACTGGGATCTGCTTTAAAGGAAAAATTTTCTAATTTCAAGCTGATGTTATAAAAGATTTTGATTTGTAAATCAAGAGAATTGTATGTATTAAAATGTCATATTTTGTTACTCACTGTGGCTTTTGCAGCATTTCAGGTCTGAATAAGGTTTTATTTATGTATACGTATGTAAGTAAACAAAGCAATACTTGATAATATAAGCTTACGCAACTTCATGTACAAGCTCTGCAACAAATTAACTCGAATGCTTAAAGTCAAAGTTCTGAATATGCAAAGGGGCAAGCAAATCGTAAAAGTAGCACGCCTGCGCACATTTTAATCGAGGAAACTAAAGAAATCACTCTTCAAACACGAAAACCACCAAAACGCAATAAGGTGCAAATTGAAAAATTATAATTCGCCTGATTGTGAGTAGCTCAAGTTCAAACATGTAGCCTAATCTTAGAGATGTAGGTAGGTATTAAACGAAATGATTGTTCTTAGTGAACTTTTGATTGTTTGAGCAGTATACAAAAAAAAAAAAAAAATCAAAGTTAAATTGATGCAAAAAGCCACAAGATACCAGCAACTGTAGTTTTTACACTTGATGCCTTTAAGTATTAGTATTAAGACGAATTTTGGCTTCACCGACGACTGAGAGAAGGTTGCGCTATTTGGGTTCACATGTTGCAAAAATGATTTTGTAATTTGTTTACCAAACTGCAAAATTGCAAATTGTTTTTCTTTGATTTGTTTCTGTGGTTAAACTGACATTTGTGTGCACTTCGCTCTGACTCCATTCCGTTTCACTTCGCACTTTGGCAGTCAAAGTTGCAAATGTGGATGTGTCAATTGCGAAGTGTAAAAATCCACAACACACTTAAAAAAAATAAAAGAAGAAAACGTGGAAAACGTGCTGAGCGCCAAGTTTGATTTCTTCAGCAAATATGTTCCTACATATTCACAACAAAACAAAGGGTATAAAATGATTGTGCTATTGAGAAGGAGAACAGCATAAAATTTCAAACATTTTAAGAACTTACTGCACTCAATACTCACATTAAAAACAAGTCTAAATTATTCAGTAGGGCCAAGGTAGCAGCAGCAATCAACGAAAGGGTCATGAATAGCAGCGTACCCTTTTATTTGTGTAGTAGGTAGATTACATTTGGGCTCTCATACTCGTAGTATTTCATGAATTTTAGTAGCATAATTATGTAAAATAGTCACATTAATTAGGATGTTTAAATGTGATATTGTTTCCTAAGTTAATATCAACCACTTCCTTTATTTATTTTACTAAAAAAAGAAAGATAAAAGGAATTGAAATGCGGGCATTTTTGGTTTCTTTTTTCTCATTTTACAATTGAAAAGGATGAATTAATAATAAAAATTGCAATTGCCTTGAAGTTAATTTTATTTAGAAAATACGACTCTAGGGTAGAAAATATATCGCGGGAGATGATTTAAATAAAAGGAAGGATGAGTTAAATAAAGGCGAACTAGTTAGCACACCCTCACCAATAACAACACCCTCTTGATAACAATATTTTCAGGTTACGTAGCATTTTTTAAACTTATTATTTTAACATAATTTTCAAGGAAATATATGTACTTTATTAATGTAACAAAAGTAAAGAAGATATCGGAGCTTTTTAAATTTCCTGAGACTTCCCTTTTACAAAACAAAATAAAGATTTTTCAAAAAACCAAATATTAGGTAAGTTATAAAAATTTGGTTAAATTTATTTTATATTTGTCACATTATACTAATTTACTTTTACTTTTAATGGCACAACAGCTCATGGAGGGCCTAGGCCGAGCTTTTCGCATCCACTCATGTTGTGCGTGATATATTTGTACATAAATGGAAGGGACCTACAGTTTAATGCCGAATCCGAACGGCGAAGTGAAGAGCGTTTCTCTAGCAATTTTCACTCTTGTAGGTTTGCCATTGCCTGCCAAGAGGTGGTGCCGTGTAGAAAAATTATTTTTTCTACTTTTTGATTTTGCCTGTGCCGAGATTCGAACCCCGGACACTCTGCGTAGCAGTCCAACACACTACCACTACACCACAGCGACCACACATTATACTAATTCTTTCTTTTTTTCTTTTCCGATTATGTTTTTTTTAGTTTAGTTTCTTAATTTTTTGTTCTCAAAACGACTAAAAAGAAATGTTTAATGAAGTATTTGATTTAATAAATACAAATTTTACAATTGTTTTCTTAAAAATTGTCAAGTTTTCAAATTTAAAACTTTTAGTTGATTTTTGTTTGTAATTTTTTGATCCACAATATCTCAGTAGTATGGATATGTATGTTTAACCACGGAGGAATGTGTAATGTTGAATTCGTCAAAGATGGAATGTGCGATGAAGAGTGTGAAATGGGCGGATAATTTATCATTTTCCAGAAATATAACATGGGCATTATAAAAAACAGTGTTAAATTTTATCAGGCAGAAATAGCAAATAATTAACTTCAACCAAATTCTGCCAAATGCCTGAAATCATATTCAAACAATTCAAACAGGCAATTTCATGAATATTAAAAACATTTTTCTGTGTTTAATTTCAATTTAAAACTCTCCGTGTTTAAGAAAATAAACGATCGACATAAAGATATTAATAATTTTTATTTATGTGAAACATACACACGAAGGATAAATACGGTTTCTTTGTGATATGCAAGGATGATAGAATTGATGTACCCAGATACAGAAAAGGATTTGATGTTTTCATACAACTATAAAACATTTGACAAATTTAATAGTTAATTAGTTCTGATGCTGTAATTATAATACAATCTCTTAAAAGCAGATTTGAGACTTGTTAAATCTGTTTGTAAAGGAAAAGCACTAAGAGACATTACATATAAAAACAAGAAATATAATACGATTAAACAAAAAAGTCTTAAAAACTGGGGAAACAGAAGCAAAGGCGTTATTTCAGACAATTCTTAAACCAAAAACAAATCCCTTAAAAGAATTTGTTGCGCATCAACGAAAAATATAATATTAAGATCGAAACAGATAAAGCAGTCTTCAAAAGACACACTAAAATTAAATGAACCTACAGAAATTTTTGTTTCTGATAATCAACTACATAATTTACAAAAGTGAATTAGCAGAGAAAAATGAGCTAGCCCACGTGTTTTGACCACATAAAAAGAGCTTCATAATAACTTACTTTACTTTACTTTTAATGGCACAACCGCCCAGGGAGGGCCTAGGCCGAGCTTTTCGCATCCAATCATGTTGTGCGTGTTATATTTGTACATGAATGGAAGGGACCTACAGTTTAATGCCCAATCCGAACGGTGAAGTGAAAAGCTTTTCATAGGCAATTTTTACTCTTGTAGGTTTGCCATTGCTTGCCAAGAGGTCCTGCCGCGTAGGAAAATTATTTTTTCTACTTTTTGATGTTGCCTGTGCCGAGATTCGAACCCCGGACACTCTGCGCAGCAGTCCAACGCACTACCACTACGCCACAGCTTCATAATAACACCAGAATTATATCAATTAATAATTTATAGATATTATATTTATAGAAATTTTTTATTAGATACAAATGCTCATAAGTGTAATTATAATAAGCAGGAACAAAACAGAGGTAGTACATGATCATCTAAATATCATAATACGAATATTATTAAATATCTAATAAATAATCCATCTAATGAAAGAAGCGATTTAATGCAATTATGTAAGTAAAAAAATAGAAACTATGTGTTATGGAAAGACGTTAATGAGTTAGTTGATAGGTTACGTCTCTTAATACCATCAAAACATGCTGGACATAATAATGAAATAAATTCCATTATCGAAGTAAGTTAATTTATATCATAAATTAACTTAAAATTTAAAAATATATATAGTACAATTGCCCGATGAGTGTAGATAAATTCGCTTATAACATATAATTTTCGACTGATGTCTGCATTGATATTTACTTAAACATTGTATCTAAATTAAACAAAATTAAAATCTGTAAACAAAATAGGAAAAAAAAAACAAGTTCGCTTGAAAATTTTCACTGACCCCCACACCATTACACCGAATTTTTCAAACTCATAACAATTTCAATCTGATCCAAGAAAATCTCTTAAATTACAAAGCCCAATCTCGATCATGGTTTAAAAGCAAAAAAGAAACGTACGTATTTGTATAGAATTAGAAATAAGGCTGTAATGGCCCACCAAGGTAATAAACTTCAGTGGTTCAACTTAAAAAAAAAATAATCAAAAATAGGAAAAATCTGTATTGAGCGTTTTTCCCGTCGCTTACCTCTTTGATAACTAAACAGAAAAAAAAGAGAAAAACTAAAAAATTTACTGCACCACTACAACATTTATATTGCAGCTTGCAAGGAAGCCTTTTCATTGTTTACTTACTATCGAGGCTCATTATACCGTGTATCTATTTACTTGAATGGCTGTGTGCTTGGCAGTTTGCCTGAATGCTTCGGTTACTTTTGTGTGCCTGTGCTGCTGCCATTGCTTTTATACAATGTGCGTGAGATATGCATTATTTATCTTTTGAATTTTTGCTCATTTTTCCCCAATTTTGCGAATTTTCTCCGCCTTTACTAAATACAACCATAAGAAAATTCCTGGTTATGAATCGCAATTGTGGTTGAATCACATTCAGTTGCTTTAGGCGATTTTAAACTGCACTTCATGAATGAATGTTTTCTGCTGCCATTGAATCTTCGCGAAATACTCATTAAAGCTGTAACTGGTATTTGTTATGATGTTTTTCTAAAAAGTTGATTAAATTTTTCAGGGCAAATAAAAAATGTATGCGATAGAAAAATAGATTAAGTAAGCAGATCGACACCCACCATCTATTCGTCGATTATAAAGATGCTGCCGTCTTCGACAGCACGATTAGGGACCACTTGTACGCCGCAATGTCTGATTTTGGTATCCCTGCAAAGCTCATTCGTTTTTGCAAAATGAAACTGACCGACACCACCAGCACAGCGAAAATTGGGACAGACCTCTCCGCGCCATTTGATACCAAAAGAGATTTCAGACAAGGTGATTCCCTATCATACGACTTCTTTAAACTTATGCTAGAGAAAATAATTCGAGCTGCGAACATCGACATCTCTGGCACTATCTTCTACAATAATGTTATGCTGCTAGCATACGCTGATGATAATTGGCACCAACTGGCGAGCTGTCAGTGCAGGATTCTCCAATCTGGAAAGGGAGTCTCGTCGAGTGGGTCTAGTGGTGAACGAGGTCAAAACGAAATACCTTGTGTCAACAAAGAAAGATGCACGGCCTCTTGGACAAAATGTCACTGTTGACAATTATACTTTTGAAGTCTTCAAGGATTTCGTTTACCTAGAATCCAGAGAATAGTGTCAGCCAACAGGTGTTACTAATGGCTCAGTAGCAATTGAGAAGCAGAGCGCTCTCTCGACCGGCGAAAATAACGATCTATAAGTCTGTCATCCTTCCCGTTCAAATCTATGGCGCTGAGACGTGGAAATTAACCACCAATGATGACAAGCTGTTAGCAGCCTCAGAGCGCGCATAGCAGAGCTGACAGACGATGTTTAATCGAGGAGGCCAAAACTGATCATCGGTTGTAGTGCCAACTAAGTAAGTAAGTATGTAAAATAAAACTAAATAAAGGCAGGCAGATTATTTATATACATAAAACATAGAAGTTGTCTAAGTATTGAGTATATCCAATATTAGTCCAAAAATCTAAAATCGCTAAATGTTTGAATGTACGAAAGCATATCTCAAAACATTAAAACAGTTTGTTCTAGCAATTAACAATCATTCATCGTTGAATATTGCAAGTAAAATTATTGCCTGTAATTTATGTTTGCCCTCTTCAACAGCCAACTTATGATGGCATTAATGACCAAAGAATGTACATGCATACATATAGTATGTATGAGTATATGTACCTATATGCAAGTGTGTGTGCAAGTATCCGTATGTATCCAATATTTAATTGTTGGTCATTTACTGAAGCGATACAGCAATTGCTGCTGCGGCTGCCTTAATTTAATAATTTAATAAGAACTCATGTTGCCACAATCAAAAGTGCATCTTGTTAGGGTGTCGAATATGCTGACAGACAGCAATGAGTGCTCACTATTTATGAGCATTACTTAAATAACTAATTGTAAATTGTGCTACAGCATTGATGTTGTTTCTATGCATGCAATTGTGGCCACGATGTTTGGTCAAATACATATTTAATCACACATTTGTAAATGCATTAGTTATGTATACGATACTTCTTCGAGTAGAAAACTAATTTAATGCTCATTTTGTAGTACTGCCATCAAAGTATTGAACAAATTCACAAGATGAGGGTAGCAGCAGCATACGACTGAATTATTGCGGTTTAATAGTATACAAATTATAACGTTAATAAGTATACGTAATTCATTAAACTTGTGTGTTTACAAATACCATTCGAAATGTGGTATGTGGAAGACATGAGGAAAATCTTTGGATAAAAGATGTCAGTTTGGTCAGTTCATTTGTGTTTGGGCATGACTATACTACCGACTTGGCTCCCTGCTACTTCTCTATGTTCCCCAACATGAAAACGTGGCTCGGGGGGGAAAAAATTTAGGCCAAACGTGGAGGTTATCGTCGAGACAGAAGCGTATTTTGAAGAGTTTGACAAATCGTATTTTTTGGAGGGGTTAAAGAAATGGCAGAAACGTTGGGAAAAGTGTATTGTACTAAAAAAATATTACGTTGAAAAAACAAATTTGTGAAAAACTTGCCTCTTCATTCCTAACGCGGGTACATATTGATCTACCCTCGTATATGTACATACATACACGAGTGTGACAAACTTTTTAAGGAATTGAAACAGAACTCATTTACGATGGAACATGCAATTTTTTGGGTGAGATTCTCTACCTTGTTTTTTTATCATTATCAAGTGTTTCTCGTGCCCATACACATGTCCGCTCCATTCGCCGTTTTTTGCATAACTGACTACAGTTTTTTCTACAATTTACTGAAATGTTCTGTTCTGTTGTAAGTATATTTTAAATGGATTTTACTGTTTGCAATACAAGAAGGGGCCTGGGGCGTAGGGCACAAGGTAAAGTTCGTGACAGTCGCAGGTGCGTCCATGGTCGATCCTTGCGCTTCTACGTTTCAAGTCGACACACAGCCTCCTCGTGGCGTCCCCTGGATAGCGATCTGACAACCATCAGTGAGTTAACTAATGTGTGCGGCGGGCTTCTCCATGGCCTTGAATAAATGGTTGTGCGTCGGGCTTGGAACCCACCACGTCAAAATATTTCCCCAATGAATCCTCAAACGAAGCCTCGTATATTTGAGGCGGCCAAGACCGATCATCGGTTGTAGTGCCAGTTAATAAAGTAAGTAATACAAGAAGTAAATACCAGGGACCGAAAATAAGAGATATGGAAAATTTGCAGATTGTAAAAATTGCCTATATTTAAAATTGTACATATCTTCTATTTTACAATTGATATTTTGTGAGTTGCCTGATAAGAGTTATGAGCAACTTAAATTTTTTTAAGTACCCATAACTTTTATTCCTCAACTGATATTTTTTAAGCTGCCCGATAAAATTTATTAGGGACTTTTATTAAACTGCCCATATCTTTTATTTCATGACTTATACTTTAAAGTTACTCGACAAGAGTTACATATGAACTATTTCATTTTTTTAAATTGCCCACAACTTTTATTTCGCAACTGATATTTTAAAACTACCAGATAAGATGCCCACTTTATAAATTTATTTTACAGGAGTTCAATAATTTTAGTAGTAGGAGTTAAACATTATCTTTGGTAAGGTTGTGCGAATATGGAAAAAGCAAATTCGAATGCGAATAATCAGAACCTAAATTTGCGTATTTGCATACGAGTAATTAGTTTCTATTAAGTTGGCACCACCACTGTGTAAGCGGAACTTGTTATTGTACAATAGAATACTCAATTAAATATTGAAGCATATTCACCTTTCTTTATTCTAGATTTTATTAGAATTTATGTCAATTTGTAACTCCATTTACAAACTCAACGGATCGTTTTTTTATTTTGAATTGTTGTTCATTCACGCATATAATTTTTGTATTTATAAATTTAGTTACTAATTCGAAACTGTTAAAACGGAATCTGGAATAGGGTTGATTAATTTTACTGTTTTGCGCTCACTTACCTTATTATTAATTTAAAAAGCTATTAATTAATTGACCTAGAAATATAATAGAACTAAACAAATATGAGTTCCCAATTTTATTGTCCAATTATGTTGGAACTTTCCTTTCTCCGCACACAGGAAGATAAAAAATAATAATATTATAATAATTTTCACATCAATGATTTCTTCTCTCATATACTTTCAATTTATTTACAACATCAAGTCATTGTATTTAATGAAATACTTTTACTGTTTTTAATAAATTTTATAATTTGTTACAATTCCACATTTGGTTTTCACAACTTTTATTCACATATGCAAAAATGCAAAAAGAAAACAGAACACAAAAAAAAATAATATTATTTGACAGTTCACTGACAGACTTGTTGATTGAATAAGTCAAAAATTTGTTAGAAAGAGATGACTACAGAGCACAATTGCCTTCAGTGTTGCCTCAATAGTAGTTAGGCATCAGTAAAAATATGTTTCCAAATAGTGTTAGTTATCTTTATCTAGAAATCAGAATCTAATTAAATAATTAAAAAGTTATGAGCAATCTTAAAAAACATAAAGGAGTTCTTTGCCATCGAAATTTGATATTAACTTTGTTTTTAATTAATTATTTAAGAATTGAAATCAAAGTAATAAACCGATATAAGCAACCATTTTCCATTTCAATTCTCATTGAGCGTAAACACAAACCATTAATTATATTTTCAAGTTATGCTACCGGCAGTTAGATGGCGCTGCAAATCATATCTAAGTTTCGATTCTGTCTCTCAGCGAGTAGTCAGCGTGCTTTTCTTTTTCTTGTTGCGAACTTATTTGAGATGGAATTCGCAAAAGTTATTAAAAAGAATCAAAAAATTTACTAAATGCTCTATTTCCTATCAACCTTGCTGCATATTAATTTTAATATTTTATATGTACATACATATTTACTTAAATTAACTGTTCATTAAGAAGTATGTAGATAATCTACACACATAGTAAATACCATACAAGCAAATCACCATCACGGCTGCGTGTTTGGCGCCAAGTAAAAATACCGGCTGCTTGGCTAACAGGTTTCGATTGACGGTGCTGACCCTTAGGAGCACGAAAGGAAAGGAATCGGTACAACAGAATATGGTAAACTCCTTCCTCATCAATACCGATGGTGATGCCCTCTCAATAGCTATATTCAATCTGGCAATGCACTATGCCATTAAAGATTTTCCATAATCAGAATCCAAATTTTACCCGTCCGCTCTGACATTGACATTAGCATATGCATATGACATAGCCAGTGTAGCATGAAATCGGCTTTGCCTAGACGAAATCTTTCAGCCTATAGAAGAAAATGCGAAGGCAGTAGAGGAATGTGGTAGTAAAACGGTGCTTTGTACTAATTTTGTTTTTCAGATGAAAACAACCACTCAAACAACAACAACAAAAGCAACAGACCTAGAGTAGTAAACATACTCGTAGATAAAACGAAATTTATGTCATGTCAAGAGACGAAAACAGAAGATCCTCAGACTTTATTGTCACAGACGACCTCAGTTTGGAATGTTTGTGCAGCTTCATGCTTGTCCAGCTACTTCGGCGTCCTAATAATTAATGAGAAGAGCATGCGGGACTGCATATCCGACAGAAAAATGGCGGCAAATCGTGCCTACTACTCAAATATAAAACTTCTGAAATCTAGATTGCCCGTAAATGCCGTGAAATGCAAACTCGCTATCTACAAAATATTCATAAGATCCGTACTTGTCATACAGTGCAGAAATTTGGAATATGACTCTAGCCGACTATATCGTTTAAGAACCTTCGAGCGTAAAATATTACGAAAAATATTTGGCGATTTACACAAAAGCGTTGGCGAGTACAGGATATGATACAACAACGAGCTACTACTTAAATCCCTGCAATGGCGAAGACATCGTGAAATTTATCAAATTGCAACGCATCCGTTGGGCAGGTCACATCGGGTGCATGGACGATGGCTGTCTACAGAAGCTAATAAATATTGGAATACAAACTACTAGCCAGGCTGCACACACTAAAGGCTCTTGTTAAACCTGACAGCTCTTCGAAATTGGTCAGCGAATATAAGACCAAGGTACTTACTTACTTTACTTTTACTGGCACAACAGCCCATGGAGGGCCTAGGCGAAGCTTTTCGCATCCACTCATGTTGTGCGTGTCATATTTGTACATGAATGGACCAAGGTACATAGTATTATAAAGAACAGTAAGCTCTATGTTATATGGAATCCGGAATCCTTTATTGTAATCGGTTCTGTAGAAATCATGCATTGGATAAACGACTTTGCGGGATATATCCATAGAGTAGATGGTCCAACAGAACAGTAAAGTGCTTCGTGAGAAAACGGGACACGAAATTAGGGGAATCCCTTCTAAAAATAAGAAGGGCCTGAATGAAGGACCTGAGATTACTGGTTGATGTAATCACGGGGCATATGGGCATCATCACCGGTTCCCCACTACTGAGCATAACCTCTACAGTTGTCCGACTAGATTAAAGCTATTGGGTACTGATGTCTTGAGTGTGAACAATATGAACAATATTCATACGCACCCTCTTCCTGAGCTTTCCCGGTTCATCAAGGAAACAAACAAGTTCAAGGTTGAATGGCATCACACCTAATTTGCCATTTAGTTGCTTACAATTCTTTCCTGACTTTCTTCTCAGTCCTTGCGACTGAATGTTTTGATTCATTCCAGGCCAGCCCAGCCCAGCCCAGCCCAGGCCACCTTCAACTCTAACTCTAACATTAAACTTGGAAACGTGGAGATTGATCGTGGTAATAACTGAGGCTGCTTTTGTAAATCTGAAATTTTAATACGCAAATGTAAAAAAGATTTTTAGTGAAAAATAAAGAAATAGAAGAATAAAGTTGAATCAGCAACTAATAACAACAACAACCAGCCAGCTTAATGCGAGTATAGTAATTATGGAAATGAAAATTACACTAGATTTGTATCGTACTCGTTTGCATTGAAAAAGTGCTTGCCAGTGACCTAAAAAGAAAGTGAAATTTGTTCCATATTTTGTTCACAATGATATGGTAATGCAATAATTGTGAAAACTTATTACAATTGTAGTAGCAGGCCAGTTGGTATGTATGTATGTATGTAATTAGTGGCCAATTGACCACGTCATTGAATGCGTTCATTGTCTGCGCAATAAACATCGTTTGTGTACAAATGAAATAAATTTTGATATATGTTTATGTACAATATACATACATACATATACATACTATACATACATGCCTTATTTACGCTGCCTTATTTGCCAAAAGCTCTAAAACGCATTTTTCCAATTTTTCCGGACAAGTAAAAGACATTTTGAAATTTTTCCTAAATATTTTTAACATTTCATTCCAAATTTGATACTCTTATAAACTTATGAGTTATGAGGCATTTATGAGTTTAAATGAACCTCTCTGTTGTAATTTATAATTACAAAAGAAAAAGGTTAGTTTATAGTGTATGGCTATAAAATTTTGAAGTAGAATTGCAGATCGATATGATTAATCATAATCGATCGGAAACTTGATTTTTGTAAAGTTTGATGTTGGGACTTTTGCAAATTAAGGCAGCAATATGTAACTACCTATAGTTTTTAAGTTTTTTCTATTTTTCAAGTTCAAAACTCATTTATTTATGACTTCACAGTCACAGCAAAAAATACCTTCAACTTTTCATGGGGCAGCAGTAGCAGTAGCAGTAGCAGTCAATGCAAAAAAACCTTCGCGCATGGACGCAATTTTTTAACCTCCTCTCCTAACATGCAACAGCAACAACAATGAAGCGTACAACTAAACAGCGAGCCATCCATCTATGTACAGTGGACAACCTGTCATAGCATCAAATCTACATACAAGCAGCTCTTAATGCCGCGCTAATATCTAAGTAATGTCGTTGATATCTAAGTAAGTAAATAGCTAACGTTGATCGGTCATGCGTGGTAAACCACATAATTAAATGCCAAACAAATACGTTGACAAATCGCTCACTACATGTACCTAGATAAATTTTTTTCTATCTGCTTTTTCTCATTCATATTGCATTAATCATTTCATTGCAAAATTATTGTACATAAACCGAAGTGGGTTTGAAAAATATATAAATCTCCATACTTTGCGCAGAAAGTTTCATTTTCATTGTGATTTTGTGATTATTGGTGAAAATACATAATTTGTTTATAATTTTCATATTCATACTTACATTGTACTCAGTCAATAATAAAGCAAAAAGTTAAAAAAAAACATAACCTCAATTAACTTTTTCGGGGGTTTTCCACGCTTTTCTGTTTATGTTCGTCGTATAAATAGCGACGTAATTCTGAAATTTCCATTATTTGTTGATGGGAAAACGCTGAACAAACAGTTACATATATAACGGGGAAGAGTGTAAAATCGTTTACTTTATTCTTACATATTTGTGGCAGTGATCTTTTGAAATTGGAAATATTTGAAATAAAAGTATAAGCAAAATGTTCAAGTTCTTGCCACTTGCTGTATCCTTTGTGATGTTAAGCGTTTTGTGTAGTGTAAGAGTTTGCAGTATTAAATATGAAAAATTAATATAAATGAATTTCACTTAAATTTTTTAGTGTATTGCAGAAGTCGTGATCGATTGTCAAAGGCCACCACAGTTAGTGGTAAGTGTTTTTAGGTTCAGATGTGAGTCGTTGTGTCATTATACTGTTCCATTGAGAACTGTTATTGTTTTTGGGTAAAGAGAGAAAAAAAAAATTATTATCATTTGTTTAAATTCAGGGATGAATTATGTAAAGGAAAGATTGAAAATTAAACATTGAGAATTCGTATTTAATACGAGTATTTAACAACATTTATTAGAATGAGAAATTGTACAATAAATATATTGAAGAGCCCAACCGACCGGTGTGAATTTGTTCTAGAGAAGAACTAAGAAGGACAGAAAAAGAAAGCAAAATATAGAACAAAAAGAAAGAATAAGGATAGGATAGAGAAAATGAATAGGAAAGAAAAGGTGCATTAGGTTGGCTTAAACAACATCGATAACTTAACACTTCGCTTGAAAGAAGTTTGCTCATAGAATATAATGTCGGAGTGTCACGCTCGTGAAATAAATTTGTATGACGCCACAGCTATTTCCAGATTTGAAGTTAATCCTGATAAGTGCATAATGCTACCTTAATTTAAAAAAGCCCTAACAATGTGCAGTGGTCGCTGTGGCGTAGTGGTAGTGCGTTGGACTGCTACGCGCTACGCAGGGTGCCCGGGGGTCGAATCTCGGAGCAGGCAAAATCAAAAAGTAGAAAAAATAATTTTTCTACACGGCACCCACCACCACCTCTTGGTAGGCAATGCCAAACTTACAAGAGTAAAAATTGCCTATGAAAAGCTTTTCACTTCGCCGTTCGGCGTAGGTCCCTTCCATTCATGTACAAATATAACACGCACAACATGAGTGGATGGGAAAAGCTCGGCCTAGGCCCTTCATGGGCTGTTGTGCCATTAAAAGTAAAGTAAGTAAGCTAACATAAAATTTTTCAAAATCGAGTTTGTGCTGGATTTGATTAAGCATATCCATCTGCATCTTTGCAAGTACCAAAAATATGGTTTTTTTTTTAATTTCAAATTACAATTTGCCCCGTGTGAATAATAAAAAAATAAATAATTTAAATCAAATTTTTCGAACAAAAATTATTGCTCATAAAATATGTTTGTTTTTGTTTTGTTATTTTCACGTCCTAATATTAACTTAATTATATAAGTTTCAAAACGTATTTTGTTTCAGTTCAAAATTTTGAAAAATGCATGTTAAGGCTTTTCCAAATAAGCTCTGTAAAATTAGTTAACTGACATTCGAATGGCATTTGCACTGAATTTAACTAGCACTATATTTGAAGCACGTGAATATTGGTCATTGGGTTCGATTCTCTAAGCTTTTTTGTTTGACCTTGGCAGTTTTCCACACTTTTTGTAAAGAAATTCTTCGTTTGCCTAATTTCGTTATTTCAAGTTAGAAATACAGTGACTCAAATAAATGATCACAAACAAAAATTTGGGACATGATAAATAGGCAAGAATATTGAACAAGTCGAAATGTATAAGACATAACATAAATACAAGAGGAAAATAATTTTTCAAATCAGATAATCACTCTATTCTAGATCCCATCGTAACAGTTATGAATTCCTAACTCCATTTATAAATCCCGAAAAAAACATATTCCAGAATACAAATAATTTGAATTCGTAACTATGACGACTGATTCTGGAATAGGCGGAAATATCAAAGGTTTTTTTTTAAACAATTTTGGAGCCAATTATGTTTAAAAATTCTACAGTTCTGTAAGAACTGTATAAAAAGTATAAACTGTATAAATTTTGATTAAAACTTAAAAATTTTACGGCACATCTTCCTTTCTTGTAAATATTTAAACATTTCTTTGTTCCTTAGATATCTTTTTCTTTATCTCTTCTTTCAATTCATCACAATTTGTATGAATCAATTTTGTTTATATACATAGATACATATATTGTTTAGAACCAGAGATTTACTGAACTTCTAGACCATACCTCGCAGGACTACTATTTCGAGTTTTTCTTTCCCATTCGGCCAACATTGGTAGACGTTAATCGGTAAAACCAAGTATAGAGTACCTTCTACCATCCCACGTCGCATTTATTGGAACTTTTGACCCCACTTTCCACAGGTTCGTTTTCGGTGGTCTACTGGAGCAGGGAAGGAGTGTAATGTATTGCTCTTGCCATTCGATTAATCGAATAACCGAATTAACTGGATATCTAATATTCGGTTAGAGGTATTCGATTAGTCGAACGCAATCTCCTTTCTTTCTTTTTGTTTTTTAATAGCATAACAGCCCATGAAGGACCTAGGCCGAGTTTTTCGCATACTTTCATGTTGTGCGTATAACATTTGTAATAATGGAAGGGAACTTAAATTTTATGCAAATTGAAAAGCTTTTCTAAGGCAACTCTTGTAGGTTTGCCACTGCCTGCCAAGACGTGATACGTGATCTTAGAAATATGTACATAGAAACTTTTCTTTACTTACACATGTTTTTTTACAAAGACAAAATCATAATTTATGTTTTACTTTTCTTCTACTACTGGTTAATACCGATTTCTACACACAATGTACTACTAGTTTTGCCTTAGAAAAAACAAAGGAAAACCAAAATGTTGTGGAACAGTTATAGCTCGAGACTGCTCCATTTAGCACGTAGCTTGTGTCAAATTCACTAACTTTGTTTGGCAGTTAAAACTTTCATAAAACGAAACGAAAACGAACGCTTAAGCGATTAGTCGAAACTGGAAGACTATTTCGATATCCTTAACCGGTTAGTATTCGGTTAAGAGCCCTAGAAATGAGCTGCGAAGCTTGTATATATAAATCTAATATATCAAATAATAAAAATTCATCAAATTTCAAGTATTTCTTATTCAAAATCCTTTTAAAAAGTCTGATAAATTTGTGTTAAGTGTATTTACTATACTGGACGAGCAGTAGCAGTAGCTTTTAATTGAAATATCATATTTCAGAATACTTTGTGTTCAGGACGTAGCACATTCTTAAAATATAATAGCCGTAATTTGTATTTTGTATTATTGATAAATTTGAAATTTGTTTATATTATTTAAGTAATTTTGATCAAAAATACACAATACAAGACCAAATATAGCAAATATAGCGTGTATAGGTCTACTTAATACAATATATCATTACAAAACTTATTTAATAATTTAAAACAGTTGGTTCTTTAATCAACAATATCTGCTTAAAATATTTTCCAACTTAAGTCGACTTAGGATGTTAATTCTTTTAACCAAAAATATGTATGTACGTTTGTATATATAGAAGTAAAAGTTTGTTCGGGCTAAATGTATTTTCTTACTATATGTTAAAAACAAAAGACTTAGGGAACAAACTTTCAGTTGAGTTAAAGCATCTGAGTGCTTAGCAGATGTTAAACAAATATTGTTAGCTCAAAATTATTAACAAACTAAAGAATATTTTAGATTTGTATCCAAAATAAAATACAGATCTACAGTAATTCCCAGTTTATTGAACTACGCTTAATTGCGTTTCTCGTTTAACTGCACCAGAAATATTAGGTTTTTAGTTCAAAATGTACTCAAATTACTCGGTTAATTGCATTCCCTGCATAATTGAAGTATTTTACATTTTACATTTTTATCGATGCTATGAAGCAGCGATTACTGTACAATAAAATGTTATTTAGTATGAATATATGGTTTTTTTTAGGATCCTGCACAATGCTGTCAAGATGGCGGTCGTGATGAAACTACAGAAAATTGCGCCAAGCGAATGGGCATCACTGGTCAACCTTCAGATGCTCCACCCACCGTTGAAACAGCAACAGTGAGTAAAAACATCACATAGAAATAAATTTTGCAGTAATTCTATTTCCTCCTCGTTCTAGTGTTTGGCGGAATGCATACTAACTGAATCGCATTACATGAAACAACCTGAAAGTTTAAACTTCGAGATAATACGTTCTGATTTGCAGGACAAATTTTCCAACGATTCCCTTTATGTTCAAACAATGTTGGAATCTTTTCAGAAATGTCAACCAAATGCTCAGCAGAAAATGAAAGCATTCAAGCAAATGCCATTGGGTAACGCTGCATTGCAACGCGGTTGCAGTCCCTTTGCTGGTATGTTACTCGGTTGCACCTACATGGAATATTTCAAAAATTGCCCAGAAAATCGTTGGACCGAAAACGAGCAATGCGCGCTGGCAAAACAATTTGTGAAGCAATGTGCTCTGGGTGCTGCTTAAGTTAAGATGCAACGGCAATTGCCAAATTATAAGTTTACCACTAACTGATGACAATTTAAATTATGGTAGTTTTAATATAAATATACATATATGTGTGAAAATACAATAAAAACAGTAGTTCTACTTAAATATTTATGTAAGTATTTAGTTACCACGAATTGCAGGAAAATCTTCAGGCAGCGCAAATAGTCTTTCGGGAACTCTTTACGATAAGTTCGCAGACTAGTTCATCCACCTCTTCAGTTGTACCCAAGTCATTCATGTAAAGTTTCACTAATTCATTCGAGAACTGCAATAGTAAATAAAATTTGAAATTATATAATTTGGATCGATAATTACCTAAGCAATAAAATCTCTAATACTTTCGGCAAATAGTCCCAATGATCTTTTATTTTAAATTAGCTTTTGAACCGATTTAATATGTCTTACCGTTAACATTAAGTTCTTAGCCGTTTACAAGCTTAAATTCTTAATAGCCTCACGAACCTGACTTACACTGACTTTAGTAAAGCTTTTGACAAAGTAAATCATAATCTTTTACTAATAAAACTTGACCGAATTGGCTTTCCTCAAGCGCTTATTGACTGGATTAAATCCTATTTATGTAACCGGAAACAAAGGGTTCTTTTCAAGGACACTGCCTCTTGCAATATTGATGTTTCTTCTGGGCTCCCCCAAGGCAGTCATTTTGGACCAATTATTTTTTCGCTCTTTGTAAATGATTCGATTATTCGATACTATAAAGTTTTGATGTTAGCTGCGAACATCGACATCACTGGCACTATCTTCTACAAGAGTGTCATGCTGCTAGCATACGCTGATGATATTGACATCATTGGCAAAAAAGCTCGAGCAGTCAGTTCAGCATTCTCCAACCTGGAAAGGCAGTCTCGTCGAGTGGGTCTAGTGGTGAACGAGGACAAAACGAAATACCTTGTGTCAACAAACAAATAGTCACGCCGTCTTGGACAAAATGTCACTGTTGACAACTATACTTTTGAAGTCGTCAAGGATTTCGTATATCTAGGATCCAGCATAAACACCAACAATAATGTCAGCCTTGAGATCAAGCGGAGACTAACTCTTGCCAACAGGTGTTACTACGGGCTCAGTAGGCAATTGAGAAGTAGGGCCCTCTCTCGACCGACGAAAATAATGCTCTATAAGTCCCTCATCCTTCCCGTCCTAATGTATGGCGCAGAGACGTGGACATTGACCATCAATTATGAGAGGCTGTTAGGAGCGTTCGAGAGGAAGATACTCCATACGATCTACGGTCCAGTATGCGTGGACGACGTGTATTGAATAAGATGGATTGATGAGTTGTATGAGCTGTACGCCGACACTGATATAGTCAAGCGTATAAAACTCCAGCAGCTTCGCTGGCTGGATCATGTTGAGCGAATGGAAGAAAGCACTTCGGCTAGAAGGGTGTTTTATTCGAACCACGGTGGACGAACACGCAGAAGGAGACGTCCCAATCTCCGTTGGAAAGACCAGGTGCAAGGCAACCTGACTGCACTTGGACTTATCAACTGGCGCTAGCGCGCGCATAGCAGAGGCGACTGGCGAAGCATTGTAGAGGCGGCCAAGACCGATCATCAGTTGTAGTGCCAGTTAAGTAAGTAAGTAATGTTCCACGCAGCTGTTGATAAGCCAAATCAGTAGCTGCTATTGCCGTTACCACCTGATTCGTTAAAAGCAGGTAAAGGTAAAAATTGCCTACGGAAAGCTCTTCACTTCGCCGATTAGATTCGGCATAAAACTGTATGTACAAAAATAACATGCACAACATGAGTGGATGCGTAAAACTCGGTCTAGGCCCTTCATTGGGCCTATTTTTAGCTCAATCAAAAATTCCGGAGCGAGGGGATTAAGCATCAAAACATTTTCTTCTGTTCTAAAATAAAATTCAGTAAAAGGTTTTGATTTACAGGGTTAGGCGATTAAACTGGTACCTATTCAAACGACCTTATTTTGTTTGTGTGATGCTGCACGACTATGATCTTGCGGTATTTTGGTCCATTCCCATACACTGGCCTTCACTTTTATTCACTTTGAGATGCCTGAGCTCACAAACAATAGCTGGTTGTTATTTTCCACTCAAATATAACGTAATCACACTATTACATTTGAATTCCACTTCGAATAACTTTTGTTCTATAAAACTTAGACGTAAATGCTTGGGGTAGCTTGTAAACAATATAAATAGCTGTCATTGGTATGAATTTAACATAGTTGGCAATATCGCGTTGCCAGATATACCGGTGCGAAGTTGGTAACACTTCAATCGCCTAACCCTGTACTTGTTCTTGGGAAAACATTGCATGTCAAATCGGATGTGTTTTGGTCAGTGGGGGAACTAGGATAATGCCAAAGAAATTTTCCAGATATTACGTAAATACTACTGTGGGCAAAAGTTAGTAACACCTTTTAATTTAAATTTCGCGCGGAAATCCATTCATCAAAATATTATTTTTTTAAGGTTGGTATGACTGTCGGTGACATCTGTGCCAAATGTCACATCAAAATAATTAGTGTTTAGTATACGCTTGTCTTTCTGAAGTACAAAAAGTGCATTCGGCGATTTTCACAATGAGTGAAATTATTCAACAAAGAAGTTCCATTAAATTTTGTGTGCGGAATCAAATTTCTGGTGCCGAACGTTCAGAATGTTGCAAAAGGCCTTCGGTGATAATTGTATGTCGCGAGCAAGTGTTTTTAATTGGTACAAATTGTTCAAAGATGGTCGAGAACGCGTTGACGACGAACCACGTCCAGGACGGCCATCAACATCAACTGATAATCAACACGTCAATAAAATCAAGGAATTGGTGCTCGAGAATCGACGATTAACAGTCAGAGACCTTATTGGCATCGTTGGAATATCGGAAGGATCAGTGAAAACCATTTTAAAACATCATTTGGGCCTAAGAAGAGTGAATGCACGATTGGTTCCAAAATCACTGCATTGGTTTTACGAGACCATTTTGCCAAAAATTTGACTGATATCGTTCCGCAACCACCCTATTCGCCTGACTTAGCACCGTGTGACTTTTGGCTATTTTCTAAACTCAAAAAACCGCTTCGTGGACACCGTTTTGAGTCAATTGAAGACATTAAACATGAATCGCTAAGCGCATTGAAGGCTATTCCGGAAATTGACTTTAACAACTGTTTCGAGAATTGGAAAAAACGTTGGCACAAGTGTATTGGGGCCGGGGGGGATTACTTTGAAGGGGACGAAATAGATTTGGAAGAATGAATAAAAAAATTTGAAATTATGAACAAAGTCTTACTAACTTTTGCCCACAGTAGTAAGTATATATCTTTAGAAAAATAAATAAAAATGAACTCAAATAGATTTGCACGTTAAAGTATTTTAGAAAAATAGTTATAGTTAGTTATTATAGTTATTCTTAATTCTACATTTTGATGCATACTTTCTGGCGTTTTGCCTAATACAATTGTGTATTGTTTCAATTCAATCAATTTAACTCAGAAGAATTCATTGCAGGTTAGCTGCTTCCCTTTTTCATTACAAAAAAAAAAAAATAATTATATATTATATAGCAGTAGAAGTTGCTCCAAGCAACAAGAATACATTTCTATACAATTTTACAACAAGTTGCTATGCTTTTGTTTCGGGCATCACATCAAAAAAGAGAACAATTGAGTGTGGGGTGATGTATCCTTTGTCGCCCTCTCGCGGCCCACTCTCTTCCAATTCACTCAATTTATTTTCTATTCTCGTTTGGATTCACATCAACTGTTGCAAACAAATGAATAAATAAATGAAAATGATTTGAATGAAAACAATTCTTAACTTTACTTTACTTCACTTCTTTAGTTTTGGTTTTTATTTCGGGAGGGGTGGAGAGGAGTGAAAAACACAAATGAAAAGCAGACATTCTCTCTTTTTTTCTTATTTTTCAAATCAACTTGAACTCTCTCAACATAACTCAAAAACTTACTCGGAAAATAGAAAATAATAATAAATATGCAAAATAGCACAAAAATGTCCGTAAAATGTCTTCATTTGCAATGTTTTCGGAAAAATAATAATTTTCATTACAATTACAATAGTAGTTTCACTGTACTGCACATCACAGGCGTGCGCAAAATATTTTTATGATGGGGGAGGTTGTGCTGGAAAGGACAAATTCGTTTTTATAAACAAATAAAAAAAGAAATGGTAACATTATGTTTTTGTAAGTTTCTGTGTGGAGCCACCGAACTCGGGGCTCTCAAATCAAGAAAAGATTTTCCTAGCTTCTACTGATCTATGTAGTATGTTAAATTTTTGATGGAGTTTTCACAAAAAGTACTATATAATATCAAATATATCACGACAAAGTGAGTGGAGTGGAATTTTTTTGTCATTCCCCCATTGTGCGCGTTCATGATCCTTAGGAATAAAGTTTTCACATTTTGTGTTTTTATTTAGCTAACCAAAATTTTTAACAATTTGTGGTAATTTTCTATTGTTGTTTTGTTTTGAAGGATGCAATTTCAAAAACAGTTCGAAAGTGTCACAAACAAAAATGACAACAATATGAAACTTTGATGTCAAATATTAATTTTTTTGTTGCATTGCATTATGTTTTTGCAAAGTTTTTGGTCAATTAAATTCTATGAAGGCAATTTTGACAATGTGCAAATGAAAGATATTATTGTAAGTATTAATAGAAAGTTATAGCAATACAGAGCTGGAGTTTAAAGATACCTCAATTTTACTAATTAAACAAAAAAATATTAAATGAATGTAAGAAGCTGTAGTTTTGCAGTGGTAGGAGGGATGGATACCCGGGATTGTCGGGGATTTTGCAAGTATGAATTCACACGCGAACTGTCCAGTACATGACATTTACGTGGTCACACGTGCACCTTTACAATGGGACCACAGTATTTTATGATTAGAACTACCCCAGTTCAAAAGAAATGCTATTTAAATCATGCACTTGGGAGTTGTCCTCGCGCATTTGGTTAACTTTTTCACTATTCTGATTCCCCAAACTAGTTTAACTTATTTTTTTCACAGCGTTTTGAGAATTTGTTTTATTAAAATTGGAACGCGTAAGGACTTATTCTACTGTCTCTTGACTTCTTGGCTACGTGGCCGATATTTCATAAACCTGGCGAGAAATCGATTTTTTCACATAAAAACGTGTTTATTTTGTCTTAACGCTATCCGGTAGGGATAGCGTGGTCGCTGTGGCGTAGTGGTAGAGCGTTGGACTGTTACGCAGAGTGTCCGGGGTTCGAATCTCGGCACAGGCAAAATCAAAAAGTAGAAGAAAAACAAACACCTCACCACCTTTTTGCAGGCAACGGTACAGTTTCCTTGTCCTTCCTACTCCTTTCGTTGGCACTACATGCGGTCATAGTCGACATTGATAAACTGAAGTTCATTGTGGTACAGGAATAACACTTGCCACAATGGCTGTCTATCTCTTTATCGGTGCTCTGTGCTTGCATTCCCTCTCTCATTCTCCCTTCTTCCCTTCTTTCTACCAACCTTTCCATCTTCAGGGGTACACCCTGTGTGTTTAATGTAATATAGAAAAATAAAAATAAATAAGCTGGCCACCGGACTAAATCGCCCCTTTCATTGTGTAAGCTTACGCAGTCAAAGGGAAAGGTTCCCATTGGCTTAGGTGTAAGCTTAGCATTGATCAGTGTTGTAGTGGATCATTCTGTTGGTAAGGCATTCAGTCACTGAAACTGAATCAGTGAACTAATTTGCTATTACATACTATGTGGAATAACTTTGAAAAAAAGTATCTACATATGTGACATAAACTTTTTCCTGTACATATTTCGTAAAGCACCAACTATTTACATATATTTGCAAATGTATAGCAATCAAGAAATGTTACTCCTACTTTATCATATTTTGTAGTTGGTGTTGTTGTGCATTGCAGTGCAGCGAACGTAACAAATCTAAAAAATGCATTTACAGCAAAGTAACATTTTACGAGCGCCATTTTTAGCTATACTCGTGTAGATTTTCATTTTTATTTCTATTCAGAATTGTACAGGAACGTGTATGAATTTCTGTTCCTGCTATTTTATTATTGCAGCTGTTTTTGTTGTTGTTTACAATTGCAATCGCCATTTTCATTCATTCGTTCGTCTGTGTATTGCTGTGTGTGTCTGTGTTACCAGTTTCCTTTACGCTGGTAGTACTCGAATTATTACCACTAAATGTAGAATTATTATGATTGCCAAAACATTAAATTTATTTCGTATAACTTGGCTTTATTTTACACACACACACACACACACACACAGACACACACACACACACACACACACACACACACACACACACACACACACACACACACACACACACACACACACACACACACACACACACACACACACACACATTAATGCTCTGACGGCCTCCCGACGAAATACTCAACGGTGGTTCCAGGAGGACCTACCGTCCGAACGTGAGAGGTGGTTTAAGTGGGTGGGAGTCTCACGCTGACTGAGGCTTTCAATGCTTTCCTTCTACACACACACACAGCACAGCAACGTTTTGAATTCTTCAAATCGACTTTGGAACCATGTCTAACCAACTCTCCCCACTTCCAGCCGCTCGCTGCTACATTCTTTATGGAGTGTGTCTATATTTAGTACGAGTATGTACAGTGTGCATTTCTTTTAGTTTTCCTGTATTGCAAGCGAGCATCAAGGCTAGCAGGCAGCTGTTGCTTTTATGTTTGTTACAGTAATAATTTTGAAATCTCTTACGGAATTTCTTGAAGAAAAGTTGAAAATTCTTTATTCAATTTTTTTTATTCGTGAATATATTTTTTATTTTTGATTTTTATATTTTTCATTGGTTTGTTTGTTTGTTTTTGTATAGATTTATGAAGTGCATTTACCAAGTGCTAAAACGTTTCGGCGGAACTGCAGACCAAGGCGAAACTAAGTAGTAGTACATTATATGTAGAAATCGGTATTAACCAGTGGAAAAAAAAAAGAAAAGCAAATGAATTTTTATAGTTTGTTTTCGCTTATGTTTTACTTAGTTTTGTCTCTTTCATTTTGTTTTCCTTTCGTTTTTTTGTCGGTATTTATTCACCGAAATTTATTACCAACAATTTTTGCCAACAGAAGTTGTATGTAGTTTATAAAGCAATGGGCATGGAAATAGATTTTCACGCCAGATGTAATGGCGTTGAAAATTGCAAGCGTTTGTTAGTTAGTTGCATCCATTTTGTATGATGTTGGAAATGTACGGAAATGGAATTACAAAAAAATAATTAATAAAAAGAATTCATTCATTACGAATACAAAGATAAAATTGTTCTTTTTTGTAGTATCAAGCTTAAATTAGATTTGGAGGTGGAGGTGGGCTGGAAGGATATAGATCTTCCACAGCACTCAGTCTTTTGGAACATTGTATTTTGCACAGATAGAGGAAATGGAAAAGAGCAAAATAGAAAAGAGAAAAGGAAAGAAGATAAATAAAACTGAGAAGATCAGGTAGGGAAATAGAGTGAGCTGAACTGAACAAGATATTTCTACCCAACAGGCGTCTCCTTCTTCCCAGAAAGGCGTGACAATAAAAGAGAAAATGTTTTCCTCCTCAAGGATATATAAGCCGGATTGGCAATGAAACCCATGTGTTCCATATGCTGACCACATGTATTATGCCCCGTAATTAAACCCGGATGCGCAGATCCTTTCTGGTTGTTGTGCTATTAAAAGAAGAAAGAAATATGAATAAACAGATGACAAACGAAGTGCAACTGTACTTTCACGCAAGGATTTTTATCAAAACAGAAGCAAAGAAATTTTGTGTTTTAAGTTTTAATATAGATACACAATTTTTCTGCTTTCTTTGTACAAACAAAGCAAATGTGTGGGTGAGTGGCAATGTTATGCCAATCAAGGATTGTAACAAGTGTTACCCTACAATATCAATCATATCAATTTTTTCGGAAGGCGAAGCAAAAATGGACGGCATGCTTCGATATAATTATTATTACGGCGATATTAACGCTCATTTTTTCTTCATCTTCTTAAAAAATTAATATGTTTTTTTACACAAAATTTATTTGCTTCTGTTTTGAAAAAAATCTTTGCGTGAAAGTAATTACAATTGTACGCTCTGTACTTTGATATTTCATCAGCATTTAGGAGTAAAAACGCCAATATGTAATTACATTGATCTTTCACACATCTCTTTTTTTTATATCAGACACCACTTTCGTCTCCTTTCCCTCGCGTTGAATCGTACCAGTAGCATTGCTGTTCTAGTCCACCCATATTCATCCATATTCAAATACCAGCTGTCAACTAAAACTCCATAGAATTAGGAAGATTTCTATCGGAGATTGGACTTATGAAACTAATACAAGTCCAAGTTGGACCATAAAAGATCTTGTACATGGTTCGTAGGCACTTCTCAATTACTATAATAATAATGAAAAATGAGTAAAATTAAAAATATAAGTACGTATAAGTACGTTGGATACGATAAGAGCGAGAGTCAGAGTGCACCAAAGACCCTAGAAAACCCCACAAACATTTCGAAGATCGTAAGCATAAGCGTAAGAAAAACTTAACAGTGTCGCGATACTAAATAAGTTATGCCTTACATGGGTGCCTGGAAACTTCGGTATGCCGGGCAATGAAATGGCTGATGAATTGGCCAACAGAGGCTCTGCGGATAATCCAATGGGACCGGAAACAATCATCTGTGTCAGTTGGACCTTGTTATTTCTACTTTTTGATTTTGCCTGTGCTGAGATTCGAACACCGGACACTCTGCGTAACAGTCCACCGCACCGTCGGTACCGCTGTACCGACCACAGTGTACAATTTTACTATGATTTTTTATAAAATTTCTTTGCCATTTCTTTCTTTCTAGATTTTCTGATTTCCTTAGAAACTGGTGTAATTTTTTGGAATTGGACTCGGCCGACATGTGGTTCCAACAGGACGGTGCCACACTGGCCGCCAAGATCGTGTGATTTGAAAAAAATTTGGGAAAACAACTTTTTTAAATCACTCTAGTTTTCCGGGGGGGGGGGCCTGGGGCGTAGGACACAAGGTAAAGTTCGTGACAGTCGCAGGTGCGTCCATGGTCGATCCTTGCGCTTCTACGTTTCAAGTCGACACACAGCCTCCTCGTGGCGTCCCCTGGATAGCGATCTGACAACCGTCAGTGAGTTAACTAATGTGTGCGGCGGGCTTCTCCATGGCCTTGAATGAATGGTTGTGCGTCGGGTTTGGAACCCACCACGTTAAAATACCCTCCAATGAAACCTCCAAACAAGCCTCGGATAATGAACCCCTCTAATATTGACGACTCCCGCAAACGCCCAAAGGACAACGATTTACGGATATGCACCTGGAATGTCCGAACCCTCTACAGGGAAGGTGCCTCTATCCAGCTGGTGGATGTCCTCCAAAAATATAGAGCTGACATCACCGCTGTACAGGAAATGCGATGGACGGGACAGGGTTGCTCCAAAAGAGCATCCTGTGATATCTACTACAGCTGTCATGCGTCGAGACACGAATTTGGTGTTGGATTTGTGGTTGGGAAGAGACTGCGTCATCTAGTCTCGAGGTTCACAGCGGTGAACGAGCGCCTAGCCACTATCCGCATCAAGGCAAAATTCTTCAACATCAGCCTAATTTGTGTCCATGCCCCGACGGATGAGAAGGATGAAACGACCAAAGATGACTTCTACGAGCTCCTCGACAAAGCTTATGAGCATTGCCCCCGCCACGATGTTAAAATCGTGTTAGGCGACTTTAATGCCAAGGTGGGCAAGGAGAGTCTTTTTGGTCCGACGATCGGAAATTTCAGTCTCCACGACGAAGCCACCGATAACGGTATGAGACTGATCGACTTCGCCGCGGCACGAAACATGACAGTTAGTAGCACCAGATTCCAACATAAGGATATCCATAAGGCCACTTGGCTGTCCCCTGATCAAAACACACGAAACCAAATTGATCACGTTGTGATCGACGGAAGGCACACTTCCAATGTACTAGACGTACGCACAATACGTGGTGCAAACATCGACTCAGACCACTACTTGGTTGCAGCCAAGGTCTGCACACGTATATGTGTAGCAAATCGCGTACGGATAGGTACAAAGAGAAAGCTGGATGTCGAAAAGCTGCAATCACAACAGACAGCCAAAGTCTTTGCCAACCAACTTGCACTTCTCCTTTCGCAAAACACCCCTCAACTTGATGATATATGCGCACAGTGGACGCACATTTCCCGCTCTATGCGTACGGCTGCCGAAGAGGTGCTAGGCTACCACCGTCGACGGAGAAATATGTGGTACGACCAAGAGTGTCGCGATGCTACTGAAGCAAAAAACACAGTCTATAGAGCCACCCTGCAGTCAGTTGCAACGCGAGCTGCTAAGGAGCGATACAGAAAGTTGAGGAGGGAGGAGAAACGTCTTTTCAGGCGCAAGAAAAGAGATGAAGAAAGACGCGAGTTCAATGATATCGAAATGTTGCGGGACAGGAACGAGGTCCGAAAATTCTTTGAAAGAATAAGACGCCTGACTCTTGGTTTGAAGACCGGGGCCTCTTCCTGCAAGGATGAAGATGGAAATCTGGTGACAGATATCCAGGGCATAATGAGATTATGGAGGGAGTACTTTTCGCAGCTGCTTAATGGCGAAGACGGCAATAATCCCGCCACTGCGGAACCCACTCCGGAAACCCCAATCACTGACGGCGTTGAAGTACCGCCGCCTGACTATGAGGAGGTCTTAACAGCCATTGCTCGGCTGAAAAACAATAAGGCTGCAGGTGCAGATGGCCTGCCTGCTGAGTTGTTTAAGACCGGAGGCGAAGAGCTCAAAAAACGCATGCATGAGCTTCTATGCAGAATATGGTCAGATGAAAGCATGCCAAGTGATTGGAATCTCAGCGTACTCTGCCCAATCCATAAGAAGGGTGATTCCACGATCTGCGCCAACTACCGTGGGATCAGCCTTCTTAATATTGCATATAAGGTTCTATCGAGCGTACTGTGCGAAAGACTGAAGCCCATCGTCAACAAACTGATTGGACCTTATCAGTGTGGCTTCAGGCCTGGTAAATCCACCATCGACCAGATATTCACACTACGCCAAATCCTGGAAAAGACCCGAGAAAAACAGATCGACACCCATCATCTATTTGTCGATTATAAAGCCGCCTTCGACAGCACGATTAGGGATCACTTGTACGCCGCAATGTCTGATTTTGGTATCCCTGCAAAGCTCATTCGTCTTTGCAAAATGACACTGACCAACACCACCAGCGCAGTGAAAATTGGGACAGACCTCTCCGCACCATTTGATACCAAAAGAGGTTTCAGACAAGGTGACTCCCTATCGTGCGACTTCTTTAACCTAATGCTGGAGAAAATAATTCGAGCTGCGAACATCGACATCTCTGGCACTATCTTCTACAAGAGTGTCATGCTGCTAGCATACGCTGATGATATTGACATCATTGGCAAAAACGCTCGAGCAGTCAGTGCAGCATTCTCCAACCTGGAAAGGGAGTCTCGTCGTGTGGGTCTAGTGGTGAACGAGGACAAAACGAAATACCTTGTGTCAACAAACAAAGAGTCACGGCGTCTTGGACAAAATGTCACTGTTGACAACTACACTTTTGAAGTCGTCAAGGATTTCGTTTATTTAGGATCCAGCATAAACACCAACAATAATGTCAGCCTTGAGATCAAGCGGAGACTAACTCTTGCCAACAGGTGTTACTACGGGCTCAGTAGGCAATTGAGAAGTAGAGCCCTCTCTCGACCGACGAAAATAACGCTCTATAAGTCCCTCATCCTTCCCGTCCTAATGTATGGCGCAGAGACGTGGACATTGACCATCAATGATGAGAGACTGTTAGGAGCGTTCGAGAGGAAGATACTCCGTAAGATCTACGGTCCAGTATGCGTGGATGACGTGTTTCGAATAAGATGGAACAATGAGCTGTATGAGCTGTACGCCGACACTGACATAGTCAAGCGTATAAAACTCCAGCGGCTTCGCTGGCTGGGTCATGTTGAGCGAATGGAAGAAAGCGCTCCGGCTAGAAAGGTGTTTTATTCGAACCACGGTGGAGGATCACGCAGAAGGGGACGTCCTAATCTCCGTTGGAAAGACCAGGTGCAGGGCAACCTGACTGCACTTGGCCTTATCAACTGGCGCCAGCGCGCGCATAGCAGAAGTGACTGGCGAAGCTTTGTGGAGGCGGCCAAGACCGATCATCGGTTGTAGAGCCAGCTAAGTAAGTAAGTAAGTTTTCAACACTTAACGTTAATATTAATTGATGAGAACATTTTCTCTTTGCATATGAGGAGCTCTTAATCAAAACGCAATAAGCGTCACTGAACTATTATGCGTTTGTTGCGTTTAGATTTGGAGCTCCTCATATGGGTACTCACAGTGTGGACACTTTGGATTAAAGTACCTACCTACCTACCTACTATAACAATAAAAAGTTGATAAGATTAGAAGTTGAGCTTACAGATGATTCCAACTGAATAGATATTTCGCGTGCATATACGTATATTGACAGAATTTCACTTTCACTAAATGGAAGCGAATGACATTGATTGATAACTAGTAAATATTTATTAAAGAATATTGATTTTTTTTACAAACTTCTATGTACTTATAATGATTTCAAGCACTTGTATATTAGCTGTTTGATAAAAGCTGAAATCTTTTCATGGTCACGTTCTGTGTTATCTGATCGGTTTCATATCGAAGGACTTAATTTATATTTACATTTATTTCTAACTCTCGTGTCTTCTGTACGTTCATCGCTAAGTGCACGCAACTTTAAGCCCATATCACGTGCAATATCATTGAGACCATGGAAGTATTGACAGCAATGCCTTATACATACATATATGTGGCCCTTTGACAGGACAACATTGTTCTACATACGAGGCTTCATATTCTCTTTTCTCTAGTCCCTTTTGTTCAAGAGTAATAGCTTAAATTGAAAATACTGGAAATTTTTGAGATAAAAGAACTAAAATCTTATTAAATTGAAAATAGAAGATGATATGTAGAAAAAGATTGCATTTTCAGTTAGCCACAGATATACATATTGTTACATGAATATTGCAGTGTAATTTTTTTGCGCACTATATGAGAGATAAAAATAATAAATTTTTTGTATGCATTAATTTTTTTTAAAATAATTTTGTTCAATTGATACAAAAATATATTAATTTGTTTTGGGCAAATACTATACATACATTGAGTGATATTTTTTTTTTGCCCAACATTTTTAATGAATCTGTGTTTAATACATTCTATATTTGTAATGCATTGTTTCCGTTGTAAATTAAATGATGTGGAAAAAATAATTCACTTCATTAGGTAAAATTAAACTATTTATTGTGAAGTTAATAGATCAAAATGAGAGTAAAACATACGAGCATATTATAAAAGTTAATTAAATTAATTTAGTTTGAAATTGAATCCTAATAGTTTTGTACCTTTAAAGTAGCTTAGCAATAAAAATTAAGTAAGGCATTTGCAGTTACATGTTTTGATGCACGGCCTTGCTTTACTTTTAATGGCACAACAGCCCATGGAGGGACTAGGCCGAGCTTTTCGCATCCAATCATGTTGTGCGTATTATATTTGTACATGAATGGAAGGGACCTACAGTTTAATGCCGAATCCGAACGGCGAAGTGAAAAGGTTTTCATAGGCAATTTTTACTCTTGTATGTTTGCCATTGCCTGCCAAGACTGCGTCGACTGCAACGCACTACCACTACGCCATAGCGACCACTGGAGGGGAGAGAAAACTGGGCCATGGAGAGAAAATACGGGTTTTGGGGAAAAAGATGTTGAACTACCGAGCTTAGTCTTCAGGCTAAGGCAGGCTCTGACAGAAATACATTTTTAATCTTTTTCAAAAGTAAATACTGTTCAATATATCTAAATGTTCTTTTTTTCAAACTACATTTGAAATTACATTATTAGGTTTCATCTTGCTTAAAAGCCAGATAAACTGGCATGCTTATTGGAAAAATTGTTTTCCAATTAAATAAAAAAAATAAAATATTTCATTATTTTGCATTAAAAAAGAAAATTTATATAGATAAAATAATAAACTTGATATGGAAGTAACAACCTTATAAATGGATACCCATATATTTTTCTGAGAGTACAATTGAAAAATACTC
Organism: Palloptera scutellata; assembly: GCA_958295655.1. Lineage (NCBI taxonomy): Eukaryota > Metazoa > Arthropoda > Insecta > Diptera > Pallopteridae > Palloptera > Palloptera scutellata. The sequence goes on along the minus strand of OY282451.1, from coordinate 62,653,376 downwards.
ATATTTTAATAGAAGTTATTTTGAAAAAATTTCCAAATTCTGCTTTTGGCGGCCCAGAAGAACGGGATCGTCCCGGCAGAAAAGCAGAGACCGGGAGGAACTATCCCTTTCCTCCCCCTGAACTGATGCATTCATGAAGGATGACTGCAACAAGCTTATGTATTTGGTAAATAATATTAAATATTAAATTATTTCGAAATACATTGACGATCAAAATGTATTTAAGTACATCCATATGTACCTTAATTTGTACATCGCTACCTTAATTTGTTAAAGCCTTGACACGCATTACCCAAATTGTTTAGGAAAACCCGAAGATATTTTGAGTTTTTAATATTATATTCTTAGTATTGTTTCCAAAAATTGCAATTTAAAGTAAAAAAAAGACGTTTGTTTGGTGTAAGCCTTTAAAATATTTTGCAGAGATGCAGATATGGATTCACTTAATCGAAATCCATTAAAACTTGATTTTGTAGAAATTTGATGTTAAGGCTATTGCAAATTAAGGTAGCGATATGTTATATGACAATATTAATAAGATATTCCGATTACATTGTAACTTAAGAAAGAGATCTCACCATCATTTCAGTAATTAGTAAAACAATAAAAAAACAACCAAAAAAAAGGGAAGAGCATTTTTATTTAATAGTTTCGCTGCATGTTATGTAATTTAAGTATAAGTATTTTTGTAAAAGAAAAACGCAACCAGCTTTTGAAGGTGCTTAATGTTATTTTTCAAACTCTTAAGCAAAAAAAAAAAAATTGGCTTGGTAAGCTTAAAATTGCATTTATATGTGAGCTGTGTGTGTCCACACACACACTGAAGGTATGCTATCCTTTTAGTTACGTAGTTTCACCTAAATGAATTTACTAGTTATGTGCCTCTGTGTTATGCATTTTTTTTGCTTGTTTTGCTTAGTTTTTGTTTGGTTGTTGGTGAAAATGTTGTTGAAAAAGACGAGAATCACATACACATTGAATTTATTGCGTCTACAATTCAAAATGTCGGAAAATGCATTCGCACTTTTATCTTTTTAAGAGTGAGTTCTCACCACTGTCTTTTGTAAGAGTGAGATGGTCTTGTGCTATCGCTGCAAGAACAGCAATATTTTTAGAAACTTCAGTGTAAAGTGACCATATGTACAGCAGTCTGCTGTATTGTACTGCATTTTTATCCCATTTGCAGCATTAAATTTGATACGGCGAAACGTACCGTATTTCGTCAAGTCAAATTGACCAAAAATTTATTGGGTCAAATACACTTTCTTTGTTCCTCTACAATGGACAATATTTTGCTTGGATTTTTGTGTGTCTAAGTATATATTTGGAATTTGGGTTATCTATAATTGGAAAATATCTTTTGAAAATTTTATGAGCATAAAACACAGTTTTAAAACACAGTTTTATGCTGTTAATGAATCATTTATGTATGCATCAGAGACAGTAGAAGAATTGATCATAAATAAGTATAAAGACAGATTTGGAAGAAATCAGCCGATGGTTTGATAAAAATCTATAAAAATAAATCTCACAAAAGCTATCTTATTCAATAATTTTAAACCAATGCCAAAGTTAGATGAGTTAAAGGGGATTTTCTTTAACAATGTTTTAATTGCTAGAGTGGAAACAGCAATTGTGGTTGCTATATGAATCTTTTTTCACATCGCAAATAAATTATCTAAATACAATCTGGAACCGATCTTCCGAACAAAGATTAAATGAGTTACAAACGCTCCGAAACAAAATAAAACGAAATATCTTATTGCTTCCGATAAGTTAACCTTCTAGAAATGTATTTGAAACTAGAGGAGATACAAGAAAACATTAATTACTGTTTTTAAAATTAAAAATAATATCATAAAACACAATCTTGATTTTAACTGCACCCATTATACAATATTCGGAATTTTACAAATATTAGAACCATGCTTTTTAGAACAGAAAGAAGTACTAGTTCTAGACGCAGTTATGGTATAAGAATATACAACAGTTTAACTGAAGAAGTAACTGTTTAATTCAGAAGTGAATTATTTAATAGATACGGCTTGAAGGATCATGTTTAATTCTTGCTTACTTACTTAGCTGGCACTACAACCGATGATCGGTCTTGGCCGCCTCTACAAAGCTTCGCCAGTCGCCTCTGCTATGCACGCGCTGGCGCCAGTTGATCAGGCCAAGTGCAGTCAGGTTGCCCTGCACCTGGTCTTTCCAATGGAGATTCGGACGTCCCCTTCTGCGTGTTCCACCACCGTGGAACACTTCTCAATTGCCTACTGAGCCCGTAGTAACACCTGTTGGCAAGAGTTAGTCTCCGCTTGATCTCAAGGCTGACATTATTGTTGGTGTTTATGCTGGATCCTAGATATACGAAATCCTTGACGACTTCAAATTGCTTATTTTGAGGATTCATTGGTGGGTATTTTAACGTGGTGGGTTCCAAGCCCGACGCACAACCATTCATTCAAGGCAGGCCATGGAGAAGCCCGTCGCACACATTAGTTAACTCACTGACGGTTGTCAGATCGCTATCCAGGGGACGCCACAAGGAGGCTGTGTACCGACTTGAAACGTAGAAGCGCAAGGATCGACCATGGACGCACCTGCAACTGTCACGAACTTTACCTTGTGTCCTACGCCCCAGGCCCCCCATGTTTAATTCAGAAGAGAATAAATGAGATATTAAAACACAAGGAATTTGTATTTAAATTTAACAACATTAATTTATCGTAATGAAATATTGGAACTTTTAAGTGTACAACAAATAATGGAAGAGCCCCACCGACCGGTGTGAGTTTGTTCTAGAGAAGAACTAAGAGAAAGTAGTACAAAGTAAAGAATAGAACAAGAAGAAGTAAGGATAGAGTAAAAGAATAGGAAAGAAAAGGTACATTAGAGTGGCTTAAACACTGTACTAATATAATTAAAACTAAAGCAGTGGTTAAAACCCCATTAATAAAAAATTACAATTTCAATTTACAATAATGTACTATTTATGTAAGTAAAGTTATGTTAATATAATTTTAAGATTTTAGAAATAAGGTACCATATTTACATATTTAATTCAAAAATCACATAAGCTATATTCTCCCACAAAATGTATTTTTTTTAGGAATAGGTTCTATACACGTAATCAATAAAAAAAAAATATGTATTAAGAAAATGAAATATTTTTTTTTAGTGATAAGTAAGTTCTCTTGAGACCGACGTTGATAGTCTAGCAGATAGCGACATTCCCGTCTCGGCCCGTTGGGTGGTATTTTCGTCTTCAACTTTTGAGAGTCATAGTGCCTTTACTTTACTTTTAATGGCACAATAGCCCATGGAGGGCCTAGGCCGAGCTTTTCGCATCCACTCGTGTTGCGCGTGTTATATTTGTACATGAATGGAAGGGACCAACAGTTTAATGCCGAATCCGAACGGCGAAGTGAAAATCTTTTCATAGCAGTTTTTACTCTTGTAGGTTTGCCATTGCCTGCCAAGAGGTGGTGCCGTTTTTTCTACTTTCTGATTTTGCCTGTGCCGAGATTCGAACCCCGGACTCTCTGCGCAGCAGTCCAACGCACTACTACTACGCCACAGCGACCACTAGATATTAATTATAATAAAATTCTAAATTATTGAATACAATATATAATAATAACAGCTAGACGCTGTAGTAAAGTGGAAAAAGTAGAAAAAAAATGATGCCCAGCAATAAAGCTTTGAAGATCTGGTCACTTTACTTGAATGTAGGTATCTGAGTATCTGTGTAGTTGCAGATTTTGGTTCTGTTTTCTCTTTTTATGTTTTGTGTCTTAGAATATTGTGGAAATATTGTGTTACAGTAACAAATTGTGTGATAAATTAAATGAAATTGTTTCATTATTATTTATCTCATAACTTTCAGGAAAATCTTAAAAATATATTTAAGTATTAAGTGTATACTTCTAGGAATTTTGTTAAAAATTTCGATTGAAATGTTTGAATAACAACAGCCGCTGATATAAATCATTATCAATGAAACTATATTTTTAAAATCCATGGGAAACAACGGATCCAAAGGGAGTTTAGGCTAAACCCCCCTGGAAGGAACAAAAACTTAAAACACATTAGCAATCTCTTCGAGGATTTATTTATTTTGGAGAAAATATTAATAAAATTTTTTCTTCAAAAACGTTTGGATGAGGTTTTTGCGCAAACTGTTGTTTTTCTTTTTTTTTTTTTAAATTTTTTGCGACCTTAGTAATATTATATTTCTCTAACCACATCAGCCGAAACTTAGGGTGGAAGGCAGCAGCTAGCTGGAATTCCTAGTTATAGTTAACGGACTTGAGTTAACGGAAGAAATTTAACGAAAGAGTATCAAAGCATTAATGGTTTTCGAAATTAACGCAAAAGTTAATCGTTAACCAACAATTGAAAGTCATTAATTAACAACGGTTTAAGCGACTTTCTACCCAAATTAAAATTCTAAATTACCCTAAAAATTGACTGAACTGCTGATTATTAGTATTTTCATGGTAGCAATTCCCTATAAAAATTTTCCTTTTAATCAAAATGTTAGAACCAATTTGACATATGTCCGTGTACTAACTAAATACTCAAACTAACTTCTTGACATTTCACTAAAGTTATGCGCCTCTCTTTCAACATATTAAATTGTCAACAATCTTTGCTAAAACCATAACTTAGTAGTGTATATAAAGGCAATATAAAGTATATGGACGTGTATACTAAGTATATAAAGGGTTTTTCAAAAGGGACATACAAATTTTGTACTTAAATAAAACACAGAATAATTGGAGATATCTGGCTAAAATTTATTCCAGGTGTTGAACACATGTTACATTTAAGTATGGAATTCGATATCTCTGATATGACCACCGCGAGCACGTTAGCAGCAATCGATTCTTTGGAACTAATTTTCCACCACTCTTCCACACATATCGGCCGGAACGTTGACAATTTCGCGTTTGATATTGTTCCTGAACTCCTCTGACGTTGTCGACTTGTTGGCAACCAACGACTTAACGTAAACCTTTAAAAATATATCAAACGGCGTTAAATAGCATGAGCGAGGTGGCCGGATCATTTCTAGAAATTACACGATTATCGAACTTCCCCTTCAATAGATCAAATGTTTGACCAGCTGTGTGGCATATGACACCACATCCTCTGACGTTGTCGGCTTGTTGACATAAACCAACGACTTAACGTAACCCTTTAAAAATATATCAAACGGCGTTAAATAGCATGAGAAATTACACGATTATCGAACTTCCCCTTCAATAGATCAAATGTTTGACCAGCTGTGTGGCATATGGCACCATCTTGTTGGAACTACATACTATTGATGTCAAAACCATACAATTCGGGCTAAAAATAGTCTTCCGACATGGCACGATAGTGAACTCCATTGACCGTAAAACCTCCGGCATGAAATACACTCCATACGCATACGCACATGTAGCTTTGTTGCTGTCCAAAAATGCATATTTTGCGATTGTATTTATGGTTAACATAAAATTGTTATGTCCCTATTGACAACCCCTTTATTTCTAAATAATTTCCAAAGTTTTTCCTCCATTATTTGCGAATGCTTCACCTCCGTTTCGGGGGCCATAAAAGCTATTTAAAGCGCTGAAATCCGAAAATTTATGCGTTGCTTTACGTAATGACAAAACATTACGTATATTTGAAAGTTGGTGAAATTTTCGAATCCTTATAATCGCTTTGTTCCGAGAAATGCTCATTCCAGCACTTATATTTGTATGCATGAACATACATTCGAGTTTGTGTGTTATGCTATGGTGCTGGTGCAGGTGCAGCGTAGAAACAATTTTCCACTGTTTTCCTTCTTATTGGCGATAAGCGTTGTGTGTTTTCAAACTAAATGTGTCTGCAAATGTTAGAGTTATTTTCAAAATATGTTTTTTTCTTCTTGTTTTGTAGGTTATGTTCACTTAAGGAGAACATTGAGAAAAGTTTTGTAGTTAGAAGTTTAAATCGATTATAGATTCCAAAATTAGTCCTTCGTATGGTAGTTAGAATTTTGTGGATATGCTTAATATTTTGATGTCTGATCAGAATTTACTTTCATTTTCTAGAGAAATGAAAGTAAATGAAAGTTTACCCAAAAATGCCACATAGTCAAAAAACTATGTCTCCAATTTTTCGAAGTGTACTGTGTGCGAAACAACGATTATCTCTACCTATTATCCTTTTATACCCACTTTATTGGCTATAAGCAGACACCAATTGTTCCCTGGCTGCATTGGCAGCAAAGATTTTCACATAATTTTCAAATATTTCATTATACCTCTCTGTCTTCGTGCGATTTCATTGGTATTTGAAGGCTGCGAACTAAAGATATTAAGCGTTTTGCGCCAAATCACCAATTTTAGTATTTTAAACTTTGCATAAATCAGTTTTGAAATCATTGGGGTAGGTACATACTCGTATATAGAAATTTTACAAGAAAGTGGGAAAATTAAAAATTTAACATGGTTAGTTAGGTACTTATAAAAATATAGAGCCTATTCTATACCGGTATTTTGAATGTCTTACCCTCAACTAATTACAATACTAACAATCTCAAAGTATAAGTTCGGGCGCGGACGATCACTATGTACACAAGCTCTAAAATAGAAGTCATACCAACATCTTTGCATTCAATGATAGGTGGATTGGTTGAATAGAAGTAATTCTAAACGGTACTTCAAAGAAGTATGTTGAATTTAGATTAAATAAATTCATAATTTCTATTCAAATTGCTATTAAAATATTCAGCTCTAATTATTTAAAAAAAAATTTAATTTAGTAATATAACTATTGAATAAATTCAAAGTGGACACAATTTTCTACTCTTATGGTCACCTTTTGACATCACCTTCAGTTTAAATTTTACATATTTGTATTTATAAATTTTTCAGACGTTAAAAACTTTACAGTATTTAATCAAAGTCGAAGTAAATATTCAAGAATTCGTACTTATTTTTAATGGCACAACAGCCCATGGAGGGCCTAGGCCGAGCTTTTCGCATCCACTCATGTTGTGCGTGTTATATTTGTATATGAATGGAAGGGACCTACAGTTAAATGCCGAATCCGAACGGCAAAGTGAAAAGCTTTTCATACCAATTTATACTCTTGTAGGTTTGCCATTGCCTGTCAAGAGGTGGTGGCGTGCCGTATAGAAAAATTATTTTTTCTACTTTTTGATTTTGCCTATGCCGAGATTCGAACCCCGGACACTCTGCCTAGCAGTCCAACGCATTACCACTACGCCACAGCGACCAAGAATTCACATAACTTTTAAGACACTTAATGTCATTTTATTTTTATATATAGAGTATTAAGGCTGCCATTGCCTAACAAAAGTAAAAATTGCCTAATTTCACTTCGCCGTTCGGATTCGGCATTAGAAAATTGCTCATAAATATGAAAAGTTCCTCACCTCCCCACATGATTGAATATTTACAGCAATTTGCCAAATTCCCCATAATCTGGTAACCCTGATAAGCACATTTGCAGTTTCTACAGATCGAAATATCTCTTCGTAATTTTTCGTAATATTTAACTTTTAATCATAAGACGTGAGTAATCAAAATTTTCAGGCCTATTTAAATTTTTAGTGTATGCTACAAAACTTTTGTAAAAATATGGAATTGCTCGAATTTTTTGCTCTCTTGAAAGGACTTTTGACCGATTAGTCTGTCCTCCTTTCTTTTAAAAACATTGGAAAGAGTTCTTGACTCCAATATCTCGAACTCTGTCCATCCCACATTTATATATAGATCACATCATGTCTATACTAAAGAGAAGTCTGTGGAAACACAATACGGTCACATTGAAGAGGTTGAAAGGTTGAAAAATCATTTTCCAATAAGGAGTACACGCTCGGAGTTTTTCTCGAAATCGAAGAGAATTCAACAACGTTTGCCCTGATGCTGTCATTAATGCTTTAACCAATCTCAATTTTGATGTTAATCAGGTTAGATTTATAGGCCAACTATTTGAAATACTTTTCATAAGCTCCCTTATAGGAAATGTTAATGTTGAAAAGGATATCAATAAAGGCACGCCTTCTTATTTGGAATCTGGCGGTGAACATACTGTTAAACAGATTAGATTAAACCGGCGGTAAAATTATAGCTTATGTGGAAAACATTGCTATTCTAGTGTCCGACAAATATGTCACTGGCTAATGGCAATATGTCAGGCGTCTAAGTGGCTTATTTGTAACGATTCATTCGACACGAATGTTTGCTTATACACTGACAACCAAAAAGCAATGAAGTCACTGATTGGTGTTTTCAACACATCAGAGCTTGTTCTTGACAGCCCATCTTCTCTCAACATCCTGTCAAATCACTCACAAGTCGACTTATACTGGACATTGGATATCCAAGGCAACTTCAAGACAGAAGATTTAGCCACACGGGTATCATAGCTTTCCGGTATCTCACCCTCTTTGCCCGTCGGTGCTCCTCTCACGTCTAATAAATTGGCCATTAAACAAAACTACCTTGAGAAAGCAAGAAGATCCTGGGTAGCAGAGCTTAATTGTGGTATTACTAGACTTATATGGAACACATTAAACATTAGACGTACTAAATTTTACTCAACCTTAGTAAAAATACATCAGCGCAACGACTTCGGTGCTCACGGGACACTGCTTGCTTGAGCATACACTGAAAAAGTGGAAAAATAGAACATACCGCTTTGATAACTGCAGCATGCAAAGCTTTGATCTGTGGAAAAAGGCTGTGGGAAATGATAACTATAAACACTTCTACCTTCTAGGTGTATCGATTGGATGGTTCGATATGTGTCCTTATTGGTTGCTAAAACTTCTTTATGTCTAAAAGATGCCGATAGTAGTTAGAAAGCGAAAGATTGAGATAAACTGCACTTCGCACTTCAAATAGGACATTTTGATTCGAAATACACAGGATCCTTAAAAAATTCCTTTCGGATGGTTTTTGCACCCTTATTTTACTTTTGCAAAAGCTATGGAAAAACAACAACAATATTAATATCGTGAAATAAAATAGAAATGTGCGAAAAAAATCAGAAATTGAAAAAGTGGCAACACTGTCTGCATATGAGACAAAATGTGCGAAATCAAATTTACGCCAATTTTTTGTCTTTATTTTACCATTGTGGCAATTGTAGGGTACGTGTGTTGTGTGTTTTGTTTTTTGCCCACACAGCAACAACAATGATGAGATTGACGCTGACGATATCATCAACGGCACCAACGACGACGACTAAAACTTTGACTTTGAAGAAGACGCATAAGATTTTGCCGGTGGCTGCTTTGGCTGGTAGCCTGTCAAACGTTTTGCTGTCAAGATTGTTGTCATTTTTCAATGCGACACTTTGCGTGAAGCGTGAGTTTCATTTTTCTCTTGAGTGCTGTTGTATTTGTTGTTGTTGCTGTTTTACCCTGGTTGCCATTAGGTATTAAATTGAATGTTATTTTGTTTTTATTTTGCTTCTAGTCACTGGGTAGTAAAAGTTAGAAGAGGGTGAAAAAAATATATCTTGCAAATACTTTGAACGAATCGTAGATACCTGTATGTTTGCATGTACATACTTGTATGTAGTGGAGGGTACATTAGCAATCATATGTGGCAAATATACATATATCAGACTGTCATTTTTTGCTAGGGGATTTCAGAAGCGATGGTGAGAAAATGTAATATTTAATTTTTTTTTTTTTAGGTAAAGAAAATGACTTTCGTATCAGTGAGGCGAAGGAAAAAAAGACGAAATAATATAAGGCAATTTAGTTGATTTGATTTGCTTGGTACCTAATATGTTGCAGATTATAATTTTTGTCGAGCATAAGGATATATTTGTGAAAAATTGCCACATATTTTCAACAAAAAAAAAGAAAAGAAAACAACTAAAATTTGACCTCAAAAGTGAGCAAATTGATTAATACTGCATTTGCTTCAATTCGAATTGAAAATATTTAACTCAACTTACTGATGTGAAATGTGTGGGTAAAGTACGTTTAGCAGCCCACTATGTGTACTTGCGATGTGTCCTCTGTTTCGGAATAACTTTTTCTCCATGGTGAAACACTTAGCTACAGCATTTGTTTGAAAACTAAAACAAACATGAAGTAAATTTTATATTTTCTTAGTCAAGTCTAACTTTTAATCATTCTTCAAATATTATACTTATATATAGGTTTTCTTCTTTGATTTATTTACCAAATATAGCTTTATTGCTGAAAATTAACCAAAATGGGTAAAAAAGGCAAAGGCAACAAATTGGCTAAAATGTCCGAGGAAGAGCGTGCTAGATATTTGCAATTACGTGCCGATATTGAAGAGGAGGCACGTCGTCGAAAAGTTCAATTGATATCGCTTTTCATGAAGGTAGCTATACTTCCCCAATATATGTAATATTGGCAAAATTATAATTAACGCACACTCTCACTCACATAGAACAAATTGAAACGCGAGGATGCTTTCTGTCGTCTCAATATGGCTAAAATCAATCAGGAATGGCGTTCTCTACTACGTCAGATTAAGGTGCAGGAGCTACGCAAAGAAATGCTACACTTGGAGAAGTTTTCTCAAGAAGCATTGCAACGTAAAGATAATATTATAAAGCGATTACTGAATGATTTGGATATAGCCGAGGATATGTATTGTACATTGCAGCAAGCTCACATGGAGATTGTGAATAAATTAATTGGTAAGTGACTAAGACGAAAGCAATTTACTAAGGCGTAAATTTATAGCTTGTTTTGGGCTCTCCGTTAGAGTGTTTTAGTGGTAGTGCGTTGGACTGCTACGCAGAGTGTCCGGGGTTCGAAACTCGGCACAGGCAACATCAAAAAAAAAAAAGTTGAAAAAATAATTTTTCTACACGGCACTACCTCTTGGCAGGCAATGGCAAATCTACAAGAGTAAAATTTGTCAAAATTGCTATGAAAAGCTTTTCACTTCGTCGTTCGGATTCGGTATTAAAATCTAGGTCCCTTCCAATCATGTACAAATATAACACGCACAACATGAGTGGATGCGAAAAGCTCGGCTTAGGCCCTTCATGGGCTGTTGTGCCATGCCATTAAAAGTAAAGTAAGTAAGTTAGAGTGTTTAAATCCGCGAAATCGCTATCGCCGCCTTTCATATCCAAATATTCTATTACAAACATAATTTTATTCTTGCAGGTACACAGCAGCAGCGAATGCATTTCTTTAAGCAAATCTACGACAATGAGAAATCTCACATACTACACAATTATCAAGAAGATTTTGAAGATTTTCAGAAATTACGCGATCGCGCACAAGAAGAATTGGAATGCGTTATGTATCAGTTGGAGGATGTGGCTGCCGAAGGTTTGAAAGAACGCTACGAGCGGCATTTGCAACACTTGGACGATCTAAGGAGTGAGGTAAGCTAAACATACAAGTCTTTTCATACGCTATTATTTTATTATAGCCTTTGCTTAAGCTTATCTATGTTCCATACATACTAATTTAATTGAACACTAAATTATAATCCTGCCAGTCATCACAATTAGCCTTGGCATATTCCGTCATGCACGTGATGAGTTCGCGCGAATACAAGCATTTGTCACGTCGCTGATGTTGTGATTCCATATAGTAGAAACATTCCTGTATAGTGTCCGTATAGAAATCGCGTAATGAGCGATCGCGTAAATCTTTTGTGAGCATATACAATACCTTGTGCCGATCGGGGTAGTCGTCTTGGTTTAGCTGAAGTATACGGACGGAGCGAGATGTTATTGAAAACGAAAACATGTGAAACATATTTAATACGCACCATATTCAATTCAGCGAAAAAGCAATGCACAACACACGCTGAATTATATGTACCGTTATTCGATGTACCATTACCATTACCATTACCATTACCGTTGCTATTATGGTTATTATTATTTGAAGAATTCTGGCCAGAGTTTCTATGATTTCCGTTATTATTGCCCTGACGTAAATTGCGTCCATAATCAAAACGTTCACGTTCGTTATTCACAGAAGTTAACGAGGAAGACGAAGTGAATTTTTGGGAACGTGAATTACGATTACGGTTGCGATTACGTTGCTGTAAAATGTCATCGTTTCGTTGATAGTTTTTATTGTGATTGTGATAATTATTATTATCATTATTATTGTTATCACTGTTATTGTAATCATCATCGTACTCGTAATTGTAATTGTTGGAATTAGAGTTTTTTTGATTTTGCTGCTGCTGCTGCTGTCCGTAATGATTGTGATTCGATCCCGTATTGGTCGAACTTGAACCCATTTTTTTATAATGCGAATTTTCACCGATTTTACGCATACAACCACGCGTAACACGTTTCAACTCGGCATCGGAGAGACCTTCTACAGTACGGCATTTCAAGGATGTAACTATGTTGAGCGAAACAATAACAATTACAAGCAGCAACAGCTGCCAAGCGACAAGTCTCGTACATTGTGGCATTATCACCGAAATAAGCGCAAAAGTTGTGAGCTGATTGTCGCAAGAAACTTATTTATATGCAGAAATTTTGTATACCACTAATTTTCGAAAATAATTATTCAATTGTCATGCCACTCAAGTGACACGCAAGAAATTTGTTGCAATTGTCATATCACATGCAAATCGCTTAGTTTGACACAAATACAAACGTCAAATGCTGAAATCAATTCATTAACTAACTGCATTTATATTTTGTTCTGAGACTTGAAATTACTTCATAACTAATTGAGGTTCATCTTGATCTCTCCCCTGCCCTTCTATATCTAACTAGATGCAAATGCGTATCGAGAAGATCACTCAATGTGGCGAATCGAAACTGGAGCGACTCTGGCAGGAATATCAAAATGTCCTCGCCAGCTATATGAGTCACACCGAAAGCTTTTATGCTGAATATATGGATTTGAAGGAGCGAGATGAAGAGAATACTACAACAATCCGTGATCATTGCCACGAGATTGAGAAGACGACCGATCAGTTAGCCCATCTCAAGCTAATCTATGCTGATATAACTGAGAGGAATGAAGTGAAAATTAGTTATTTGTTGAAAATTAAAACGGATTTAGGTGCCCATATGACACAAGTGAAATCACGAGTGGATGCAGAGATTAAAGATGATGAACTGCGCTTTCGATTGTTGAGTGTTTCCAGTCATAATGCTATAAAGGTAAGGGACAAGCAATATTTTATGTAAGTAGTAGGAATAACAAATACTAGGTAGTATGGTACGTATTATTAAAAATGATCTACATAGAATAAAAGTTGATTTTTTTTTCTCTTTCTCTATCACAATCTTTAATATGGCAAATGTAGAATTTGAAGAAAATTGCAGGAAAAGGTGAAACTCTGCTGCAACTTGCTGCAATTTGTTGCAAATTCGAAACACAACGAGAACGAATTCTACCACTGGGTTTGCCACCACTGCCGCGTCAGATGTTCCAACATGATGAAAAAGACATGGAGGCAGCGCCTAAAGATCTTAAAGATGTAAGCTCAAGACACTGTGAAGTTAGCTTCCTGGTTTAAAGACAATTTCTCCCAATGTCTTTCATATTTTCAAAGCACTCCTTTGGCAACTGGTTTCAAATGGAAAATTTCTGGAGGCGTGTCAATAATGTGGCAGTCGATGTTGCATGCCTGAAACGCGAGAAGAAAACACTGGAAGCAGAAAATGCATATCTCAAGGAGAAACTACAAGAATATCTGGCAAATCTGAACATCAGTAATGGCACGAATACGCACATAAATGATTATTTGGCAAGAAGGCCGAGCAGTATGCGCGTAGACCGTGTCAGCCACATTGAGCTGGAGGAGAAGAAATGCCAGAGTGCCGGCGAATGGCAACAGCGGTATTGGCGCCCGTTAACATCATGCATTGAAGCGAATTTTACAAATGCGGTGCGTTCGCAGCAGCTGGTCAAGGGGAAGCTGAAATTGGCAAAAATAGAAAGTATCGTGCGCTGGTGAGTGCGCGAGTAAGGAAAAGTTCGCTTCCATCCATTTCCAAATATTACGAAATAGTATTTCAAATAAAAATACATACATATGCACTAATATCCTAATATCCTTTTGCAATGCAAAAACAAATCTGAAAAACAAATAAAGACACTCACTGTAAGCGTATTAAATAAATTACAATAAAACCGTCATAAATTTTAAAATGATTTATTGATATTATAAATTTGAATATAAAATAAATGCACTAAAAAAATGGAGCTTTGAATTTTATGGAGTTTACTTGATCAGGGCTCAAAAATTGTATATATACGTATGCATCTGTGTATTTGTGTATGTGTCATCAAAATCAGCGAGTGGATACATCCAGCGAAATCATACTAACAACGACCACGACGATGACGACGACAACAGACAACAAATCAATTTCAGCCTAATACCTACAGCAACAGTACCATCACCAGCAGCAGTGCCAGCAGCATCCACAAAACCTCGATTGGTGTCCTCATTGAATATTCATGTCAAATCATGAAAACCATTTGTCAAAAATCAGTAAAGAAGACACAGATACACACACAAACACAACGACACCCATATATAAGTATGTAGTTTAGGGGAAAACCCAAGGATGCGCTTTGGGATTTATTGGGAAATTATTTTAAATGTTATCAAAATGAAACGTTAAGTGAAAATGGCTGCCTATAGCCTTCACGTTCGCCTATACTTATGTAACTGTATATACCCAGTAGAAAAACTGATCTCGCTCGTGTCAAATTACGTTATAATTCAGGATTAAAATTTATAAATTTATTAAGGTTCACTTACTTATTCGATTGGAGCATTATTCTTTTCCCTGCTTGAATACCTACAGTCTAACGCCGGTTCCCAACGGCGAGGTGGCAATTTTTGGTCAAGTGATGTACTTACCTCATGGATAAGAGTCTAGTGCGCTTCCCACTAGACTACCGAGGTCGTCAAACTTCTCTTAATTAGGCTTTAATTCTAGACTAAGATAATTAAGTTCATAATTATGTCTAACTTCAGTCCTGGCATCAAACATTAACTCAAAAATAAACTTTGAAAATAAAGGGTGAGTTTTTATTTTGTGAGTTTTGGTTTTCATTAATTCCAAAAATATACCGAAATTTTACCATAGTGAATAAATTTTTATTAATTTGGATCAAAAAATCAATCCCTACCATTCACTTTTTAAAGATAATTTCACTTAAATGTAGCCCGCGGCTACGATTCATGTGGTCCATTCTGAAGGCCCAATTTTGGTACTCTTTTTCACACATTGCGGTCGGAAACGAGAACTAGCAATGACGCGTTCATTGTTGGCTTCCAAAGCAGCAATCGTCTGTGGTTTGCCCCTATAGACAAGAGACTAAATATAGCTCCACAAAAAATAGTCTAACGTGGTCAAATCACAAGATCTTGGTGGCCAATGGAATGCACCAAAACGTGAGATTAACTACTCACCAAATTCGCCTCTCAATTGATGCATTGTTTCGCGTGCAGTGTGGCATATGGCACGGTCCTGTTTGTTGAGTCCAATTCTTGTATTTCCGGGAAAAAAAAGTGTGTTACCATCGAACGGTACCTTTCTCCATTCACCGTAACATTGCGGCCTTCATCGTCTTTGAAAAATTACGGCCCAATGATGCCGCCTGCTCAAACAGTCATTTTTCGGGATGCATTGATCGCTGCTGAATTGCCTCTGGCTGGTCTTCACTCCAAATACGGCGCAATTCTGCTTATTCACGTATACATTGAGGCAAAAATGAGACTCGTCGCTGAAGACAATTTTGCGATATTGGACATTTTTCACAGAGCACGAATTTTGATCATAAATTTCAATTATTTGTAAACTTTGGTTAGGCTATAAATCTAATGAAACTTATAAGTCTATAAGTACCATGATGAAATGGCAAACCAAACTGAGCATTTTTTACTTTGACACATGTCAAGAATCACGCCTGAACTTTTAGAAATATAAACCTGAAAAACCAGGTAGCAAAAAAATCAGCATTTATAAAAGAGTGGTACAGGTCTGATGAGAGGGGAGGGGGTAGGGGGAACGGGGCAATTCCCCAGTGTCCGGAATTGAGCCAAATTTATGAGATTTTTTAAAAATATCTTTATATATAAATGTTTGGAATTAAGCCAAATTTTTGAAATTTTTTAAAACTATCTGTCAAAAATAAAGTGTTCTTTATTCCCTGTTTTAAACGCTTTTTAGAAGTTTGGTCAGTTGTTGCCTAAGAAAAATATACGAGAAATTGTGGAGTTTTATTTCTGCATTAACTTAAATATTTTATTTAAACTAATTTTCAATTTCAAATACCATATACATTCTAGATATGTATATGCGCACGACTGGTGTAAACGGCCATTTCCCGGTAAATTCATACATTTGAAAAATATTATGGATATGGATTTACATACTATTCCATCGATGAACCATATTACAACATATACCACAAAAAATGCTGCTTAAATAAACCATATTCGTAAGTTTGAAGAAGGAGTAGGAAGAGTGAATGCAGTAGTTATTTTGTGGTATTTCAAGATATTGAATTTATGAATATACAAGTTTTGAATAGAATATCTCCATTTCAGCATAGAACTATTTATAATACAAATGTTTTTTTTTTAAATTTGTTTTCATATCCTTTCATGTACAATATCATGTATTTGCAATAAATTACAATGACGTAGAAAATTTAAGCTACGAATCACTTTTCTATTGTTTCTGTCTTTACAATTTATGTAATTTTTATCATTCAGTGTTAAAATTAAATACAAATTTTAGATATTATGTTTGTGACAGTAAACAAACCATTTATTATCTATATTAGCAAATTAGTAAATGGTTTAATTACTAGTTACTAATTAAGAAATTAGTTTTTCTTTGATAGGCTGCGTATGTTTTTTTGCCCCAATCAAATCATTAATTTTTCACAAATTTTATATAAATTTATAATATAAGCTATTTTCATAAAAACATAAACGGCGAGGAAGAAATAAATCAAGATACAAAAAGGAATACGGGCAAATGAAAATTCACATTACTTATTTTAATTTTGTCAAATAATGAAAATTAATTAAAATGTTTAATTCACAATAAGCGACGTTTATTTTTTTTTGGTTTTCTTCTTTTTATATTTTGCATTCTGCTGCTGTTTTCATATTTAACAACGTCTGCTTTTTACCACAATATTCTATGTGTGTGTATGTATGTATGTATGTTCTTATATAACAACAACAATAACATTACACAACAAAGAAGTGAAATTTATTGTCATAAGCTTAAATATACTTGCAATATTCACATATACCATTCAAATGTATGTACGAAGAGTATACCACACATACACCCACAACAATAATTCAATTAAAATGAAACACAAACAACAAATTGATCCCAATATGCGTAAAAGGAAAGTATTACATACATACATATGGAAAAATATAATTCAATTCCCCTTTTCTGCGCATCTAATGCGCTTCCTCTGAAAGCATATTGGAAGCAGTTTGAATTCATTATATATAGTACGAGTAAACGAAATCAAATGTACCTACTCTCGTTACTTTGGCATACAAACGTGCACGAAACAGCAACACAAAAACGAAAATAAGTTAATTGCCTCTATTGTGCCATTAAATAAAAGAGAGTAAAGTAGAGAGTAAAAGTAGAAGAGTAGAATATGTAGAGTTAAGTGCTTATTAATTTTATATTAATAGTAAGTAATCGATAGTCGGAATAAGTAGATTTTATTGTTGTTAGCTTTTTTCTTCCAGTCCGGTTGTATGGGAAAAATTCAATCTTAAATAGCTTCTCTTCTTAGTTTTTCTTATTCATGTAATACAGCCAGGCCGGTACTACTTATGTAAATATATTTTAATGTGCATTTCATCACCGTTGGGTTTCAGTTACTTTTGCATAAAAGTGCATACATGTGTATGTATATGATACACAAATGTACTTATGTGTATGCGTAAAGTAATGGGGTTTTCAATAGGGACATAAACATTTTGTATTTACATAAAACACAGAATAATTTATATATTTGGCTGAAATTGATTCCAGGTGTAGTACTCATGTTTCTTTTAGTCATGTTATTCGATATCGCTCATATGAACACCGCTAGCACGTTTGCGGCGATCGTTTCTTTGGAGCCAATTTTCCACCACTCTTCCAAACATATCGGCCGGAACGTTGGCAATTTCACGTTCGATATTGTTCCTGAGATCATTTAACGTTGTTGGCTGGTGGGCACAAACCAATGACTTAACGTTACCCGTTAAAAAGAAATCCAACGACGTTAAATAGCATGAGCGAATTGGCCATTCGACCGGACCATTTCGTGAGATGTAATCCAATTACCAAACTTCCCCTTCAATAGATTAATTGTTCGACTGTTTATCATGTGGCACCATATTGTTGGACCTGATATCACTGATATCAAGTCCATCCAATTCTGGCCAACGATAGTCTTCCAACATGGCACGATAGCGAACTCCAGTGTTTGTAACAAAGCGATTACTTTTATACGGTCACATTACCATACACCAAATAAAAAATAAAAAATTTAAGAATGCGCTTGTATTGAAATACAAATATTGATGTGTGCCTATTGAAAGACTCTTTATGTATGTGTAAATTTGTGTATTGAACGCAAATGCTTGAGTGAGAGTAAGAGTGTTTTAAAACGTTCGGCGGCTGATGATGGTATGCTGGAGGTTATTATTGTAGTTTTTTTTTGTTTTTGCTGTTGCCTGCACACTTGTTCAACGACAGCAGCTATAACAGCAACAACAACAATAACGCAATTGGGGAAAATGCCATGTTTCGATACCAACAATTGTCGAATTTGTCTTTGAATATAAATACACATGTTCAATTGTATGTGCATGTGTGTGCCTGCATCCCTGCATCTACATCAGTATTGAAATAAATACCTACATACATACGTTTGTGTGTGTTGAAATAATTTACAACATTGTGATAAATTTTACTTAATTAACCGCGCCAACCAGAAATAAGCTCATTTGGATGTTGCGAGCGCTCGTTTACATTTTTAACTCGCAACAGAAATACAATATACGAGTATGTATGTACTTATATGTAGACATATCTACATAGATATTGTATGTATTTATATGAGCATACATACATATGTATCTATGAATATGTATATTATAAAGCGCAAGTGTATTAGAATACCTACATTTGTATATATATATATATATATTAATTTTTACAACTACCCAGCAAAGAAAAATTTCTGTTAAAGTTTTTTTCAAAATCTATGACCTGTAACCTTCCATAAATCTTAAATGTTTAGCAAATTTGTTAAAGAGATAAACAAGCAGCTGCGTATTCACTTATACACCTACATATGTCCCTATAAATATGTGGTATTATCGGCCAGAAAGATGATCAGTGAAGTTTTGTGTGGCAAGAAAAGGCAGAGTGCAGGAACAATTTAACTTCCATTATCTTGCTAGAAAAGTGTTATAAGTATTAGCAGTTTTTTAAATTTCGATAATCTTCTGAGCTGCCTGCAGTTGCTTCAAATGGTTAAAAAACAAAAATTAGTTTAAAAAAAATCAGTAATACTATGAGATACAGAACTAACTATATTCATATTTTCTTTCGTATATGTTAGAACTTTCGGTTAAAACTTTTTTCAAACTGCAACTTTTTATTGCATTTCATTACCATAAATGCTTAGCTGGGACTTTTCTGAATCTATTACATACATTTGTGCATTGTAAATGTATTTGAATTGTATTAACCCTTTAAAGATCGGTAAACATTCTAGCATTCTAGTAACAAACTTCTCAAAATATGTTCAGGGTTAATTAAGTTTAGACCTATTCAAAGAAAAATTGAAATGCATTGCAATTGATGATGGAGGTTGCGTTCTAAATGATAATATTTTCATTTCTGTGTCAGAGGAGAAATGGAATTTAGCGTGAAAAACCAATCGTTTTGCTGCCGGCGTAATAATGTGGGTAAAGCATTAAGAAGATCGAATCAGTGGAGAACTCTTAAAGGATCGGTAAACATTCTAGCTGGAAAAAACTTCCTAAAATATGTTCAGGGTCAATTAAGTTTAGAACTATTGAAAGAAAAATTTAAATGCATTGCAATTGATGATGGAGGTTGCGTTCTAAATGATAATATTTTCATTTCTGTGTCAGAGGAGAAATGGAATTTAGCGTGAAAAACCAATCGTTTTGCTGCCGGCGTAATAATGTGGGTAAAGCATTAAGAAGATCGAATCAGTGGAGAACTCTTAAAGGATCGGTAAACATTCTAGCTGGAAAAAACTTCCTAAAATATGTTCAGGGTCAATTAAGTTTAGAACTATTGAAAGAAAAATTGAAATGCATTGCAACTGATGATGGAGGTTCTTTCGAAAGGGTAATTTTCCATTTCTGATTCAAAATTATATAAAAAAAAAAAATTTTCCATATTGCTATCTACAGCAGAGGAGAAATGGAATTTAGCGTGAAAAACCAATCGTTTTGCTGCCGGTGTAATAATGTGGGAAAGCATTAAGAAGATCGAATCAGTGGAGGAGGTGTTCAAGGATCTTCAGATTAACGCAGCGGATAGCTAAGAATGAATTAAATTGCGAAAAATCGAGAAAATAAACTATGAAAAGAAACGAGGCTCTAAGTATTAATATGTATGTAGTTTTTGGGAAATAAACCTTAAGTCGTTTCCATTACATCACTTCTCGATTCTCCTTAAAGCATTTTAACTAATATATCTTCAATAAATCAGCAAGTATGTAAGAAATTCCCTTCATCAATTACAAAATAATGATAGTGGTAATAAAAAAAATAAAAAAAACTTGATGCTGCATCTTTATCGTGTCCGTATAATTTCACCATTTTGCAGCATATCAAACGCAAAAAGCGGAAGCAGATAACAGAAAAGAAAAATAAAAAAAATTAAATTTCAGCAAATCGAAATCAGAAAATAAAAAATGAGCCGAAAAACTAAGTAAGTAAATAGATGGAAAAATAAATCGTAAGAATCCTTGTGGCATTTTACCAATGAATTATGATCAAATAAAAATCATGCTAATAAAATCATTTTTCAAAAATTCACCACACCAGTTTGCCGCATTCCCCATTCCTCCAACATTGAGACACTTTCATCAAAAGGACGAAAGAAAAACGAGAAGAAACACAAATCCTCGCCAACAGCTTTGGACGATATGTAATCAAATCACAATGAAATTCGTGTAAATGTATACAAACATACTTACTTTATTCTACGCATCTACATACAGTCATACTGATGTATGTAAGAAGCGTGTAAAAAATGTTGAATACGCCTCAAACTATGCTAAAGCAGATATTTGAAAGTAATCAATGTTATAAATATCATGCAATTTGTCATTGGTAAAAAAGAAATAAAACAAATGGAATTGAAAATGGTAAAACAAAAATTGAAAAACAGTAACCACAAAACGCGTGCATCCGTTTATTTTGAAAGCAGCATCCACAGCGGGCATTGTATGGAATCTGATACATATGTACATATGTATATCTCCTAACTTTTTAATGCATAGATAGTGGAAATAAAATGTTTGCTTTTGTTGCACTTCAATGAATGAATAAATCATTTATGTATAACAGCAACTGTCAATAACCACAAAGGGGAATTCGTATGAAAGAGAGTGAGAAAGAGGATCTTTTTTGTTTTCCCATCTCCCTCCTATGGGAGGGAGTTATGTTAGCAAAATATTATAATAAATGTTTTTGTTTTCGGTGTTTACACACAAATAGTTAAAGCTTAAATTACAATTGCCTAAAAGTATGCAGTAGTTTTTCCCGTGAATGCACGCAATTTAAATTTTATTTACTTGCATGTGTGAATGTGTGCATGCCATCGCTCATTCGTAGAAGGCACAACTTCAAAGAATCACTTCCCCTTTATTTGTCTGTTAATCATTGAAACCTATTCAGAACCACAGATTGCCATTGCTATCTGTGCTCCAATTAATCTGAAATCTGTTTTCATTTAAGCAGTGTTTCGATATTGAACAACACATTCCTATCGGAATAAAGTAGCTCTTCAGGCAAGTAGAAAGCGGGCATAAAGGCAATAAATGGATCTAATATAACAAGGTTTATTTGTCCAAGGATTGGCAACACCGTGTAACAACAAAATTTTTTCCTACCAAATTTTTCCCAGATATGTACGTACCACAACCTACGTACCTACTAAAAAATTTGTACTATTAAGAAACAAATACCTCTTTGTTCAGCATTTAATGCTTTTTATTATAAAAAACAAACATAATAACTTAATTTTTACCTACCGGTGTTCCACCGGCGAGTGACAAATGTGCTCCACTATGATTGAGGGCCTACATACTTACTTCTAAAAAGAGCAGGATAATCAAAATTTTAGTAAAGATGCAAATAAAATTTTCCACACAAAATTTTTTATTTTCTTTGAATCCGTTTTGCTTACTTTTTTTCTTTAAATTTTAAAATGTACATATATCTATTTTACGAAAAACCTACAAAAAACCGAGGCTCTCCTACTAACCTACCAATATAATTTTCTCAAAAATAAACTGCCAATTCGACCAAAACGACTGTGGAATGAATCTTCTTCAAGTATTTATTAATACCAGTAAAACCAATGCCATGCCCTGAGATCGGTCGATTCTTTTCAGTGACGGTGCTAAGCGTCAACAATTTCCATGTACTAAAACTCATTTAACAGAGACTATGAGTCCAAATCCACTGTTTGTTATATGCCTTTGGACATAATAGTGAAAAATTTTAACTTTTCGTTTTATTTGTGACTGGTTTGTGCTAGTTCAACTGTCTTCAAGCTATTTTTAACAGCGGAGTACAAAAAGAAATGTTACTTCTATATGAGACACACTGGTACACGATTTATCTATTCTGAAAGTAAACTAAATTTAATAATTTAAATGGACACGTGGTATACTTTAAGTAAATTGGTACATAGTATATACATAGGTATACTTTAAGTAAATTGGTACATAGTTGACTTACATCGATATCTGCAATGTGAATTTTAAATATATTTTCTTACCCCAATCAGTGAAACGTATTTCTCCAAATAAATAGCCTCATACACAAGATTACTCCTAAACCAAGAGTTTTTAAACTTTTTGTTCCATTAACATTTGTGTTTCACATAAAATTTCGATAGTTACTTTAGTTTTTCTGTTATTTTTTGCTAAAACCACAAATTCTGTTTTGCATACTTTTAAGTGCTTTGAGCATTTCGTTTTCGATTTCAAAAAAAAAAAATAAAAAAATATATTTGACTAACAAAAAAAAAAAAAAAACTAATGAAGTTCACTCAGTAGTTGAGCGTAAAGTGCATTCGTTTCCGCTTTTAGCGTTTTTTTTTTACCATTGCTATTTGTGATTTCCTTTTTATTTATTGCTTTGATTTTGCTGCTATTCAAATTTTCATGAGCGTGTGTCTGCATGTGTGTGTACGTTTTTTTTTTTTTGTTTAGCAAATGTGTTGTTGGGGTTAGCATACTGTTAGGGATATCCAAGTATACTCGTATGTGTGTTCAAAGTTGTTTGTCGTCTGTTTGCCGCATTGGGAAAATAGTAATTTGAAAGCATTTTCGTTTTTCAATTGTTGCGAACCGGGGAAATTCCTTTTCGCCAAATTTGTCAACTTTCTCGCATGAGAATTGTAGTAGTACAAATTGTATTTGTGGCACAGTGTTACTGTGAGCATGTGAAGCATTTAAATTTGTTTCAAATATTCCTTTTCATTCTCATGCTTTAGAACCCAAGTCAATTTAATTAATTTTATCATTTTATTGAAGTATGTCTCTCACATTATCATCATCATACTTATATGGTAATCATCATCATTTCGTTGGCAACACCAACACACTCTATGGAAACACCATTTAGCAAGAAACGATGCAAAATCACAAAAAGTACCGGCACCCACACCTGTACTTGTACATTTTGCCACAAACGTATTAATTAATTGCCATGTATGCGATATGCTAATAATTCCTGGTTATTAAAACTCTTCTTTCATTCTCCTGTGCTTTGAATTTATCTCACTTTTTTTCCTGTGTAGATTTCATCATAGTCCCATTAGAGGTCGACGTTAATGTTAAATACTAATGATAGAAGGGAAGCTGATATATTAATGAATGTGGTCGGGTATTTTCAGTTGGCAGATTATTAAGATGGTTACCCTTGGATACATACGCACACACATGAGTTCATACCATACACACAGTATGTATGTATGTATGTAAGTACGTGCGTATGCATGAGAACCTAACTGTGTATAGACTTAGTTAGTTTCTGGAATGTGCATTGATTTTCCTTTGTTTTGTTGTTAAATTTATTTTGATGAATGTAATTAGGAAAGAAATGTGTAGAAGTAATTTGAAAATTGAATTATGTGTATTATTCGATTTTCCACAATAATTATTATTAAAATTTATTAAAGTACATCACAAATAAATTGCTCGACGAAAAAGATTCATTCATTTCCGATAACAAACAATCAAGCACTCGGTGAAGGACAGCATTTATGAAATCTGAAGATACTTAATAGAGTAAAGATTAACAGATTATACATTGAAGCAAAAAACGAAAACGATTAAAAATTAAAAATATTATTAGGTACATTTTTGTTTAAAAAAATGTCATTTAATCTAAAAGGGCAATGGCGTCTGTAAGTTTTCCGTCTATGGTTCAGAAATTTCTAGTAAAAATAAAGGTGCGCACGCTTATATCTCGTCATAAACTTGGTTTGATGTAAATTATGAATTTGAGATGATGTTTCAAAGAAATATTACAATATTTAAAATTTATCCAACCATTGTTTTCTGTTTCGAGTGCTTGCAAAAGACTATTTTAATATTAAATATAAGTGAGGCACTAGATGCAGTTTTTTTTTTTGAAGTCAGTTTGTTTCACTTTTTCTTTCTCTATACCTACAACTATGCTGAAGACAGGAAAATAAAATTACAATTGGTTTACGAGATATAGCCATGAGAAAAAAAGTGATTTTTCTTTGCTAAAAGTGCTTAAAATTAAGTTTCAGGTAAAATAAGCATGAGACGATAAAATCCAAATTCGAGCTACACCAGAAAAAACCCAAATGGGATTTTGCTCGTTTCGATAAGTACTTTCAGAAACTGAAGCCAGAACCGAGCCAACATTCGATGACCCCGAAAATATTGTACTCACAGCACATTACCGTGACATTGAAATCCTCGTAAAATGAAAATATGACTGATCTATTGTTTATTCCAATTAAATTTAGCATATGCAGAACAAACTATGCTAAAAATTATCCTTTTCGTGGAATATGTAGAGCCTTTAACGATCATTATAATTTATTTAGAATTTATGATTCCCTGGAATGCATCACAACAAACTTTTCATAATAAATCGATAAACAGCTGATGATATTATATCTGTAGTTGTATGAAATAAGTAACTCATAAAATATTTTCGTGTAAAGCGTTATGCGGATACGCCTCTCGGACTTGTTGGGTGGGAGGAGAATCTTCCTAGCCTTGCTAGGAAGTGGCGAGTTTCGAGGTGAAATGTTTATTTTTCTATATTTAAATTTTTACAACATTAATATTTACCAACAAGTAAAAATAAGATATTTTCTATATATTTTTATTATTTAACAAGCAACTAAAGTATTATGTTTTATACAAAAGTAAACCATTTGGAAGACTAAAATACTTGAAGCAATTGAAATACACAAACAATGATTCGCTTTTGTATTAATAACGAATTGCTAATATTTATTCAAGTGCTTATATTGTGAACACTTAAAATGTAAGGAAATATATCGCTCGTTTGCTGCAAGGTGTCATAAATCAAAAAGAAAAAATTTGTTAGTTTAGTGAAAACAGAAATCAGTGTTATTTAGTGCTTTATCTTTTGTAAAAAAAAAAATCAAAACTATATCGTATGAGCTCTTCACGTGAAAAGAGTATTTGTCTTTATCAATTGTATGGAGTGACAGATAAATTGAAAAGTCTAAATGCGTTTTACTCAGAATTTGTGTTTTTTGAGTTATGACAGCCTTGCAACAAACGAGCCATATATATTTATGTATGTAGATTGCTAGTTACTTCCCGTTGGAAATTATCAATTAAATGTTGTTCAATAGTATTTACTTTAATTAAGCAAATACATGTTAGTATATATGTATATATCTACATTTATATATACATTTTATTTATTATTTCGATCAAATTTATCAGGTACACATTTAACTCAATCATTTGGTATATAAAGCATTGCACCTTGCCATTGCAATTCAATTTGGAAAACTATTTCCAAAGAGTGCAATAAAAGTCAATAGGCAATGAAGTTCATGTTCGCTGTATATCTTACGGTGGTAGCTGTAGTGGGTGTAAGTTAAAGAGGAAAAAATAACTGATGGGAGTTTTATTCACAACCGATCTATTGTTTATTTTGTAAGTAGCTCGCTCACTCATCGCATATACCACCCCCAGAGCAAGCGGTGCAATCTGAAATCGAGGCCTATATTGATGAGCAATTCTCACAGTTGCGCGCAAGCCGCGGAAGTTCCGCAAGTCAACAATGCTACAGCAAATACTTGCCACTACTGCAAAATGTCACCGATCGCAGCCAGAAGGATGCACAGCAATGCGCCGCAACAGCAACATCGCGTAAAAACGATGTCACGCAAAAATTGAATCAAGATCGTAACATATTGAATCCACAACTGCAGAACATTGTAGCTGCAATCAATCAGTGCTTGGTTCAATCAGATGACATCGAATATTTTACATGCTTTAATAATAATGTAAGTAAAAAAAATATCACAACATAGTGTTTCGTTTGTCAAATTCAAGAAGCTTTGTAGTAATCACTCTATCGCATTCGCTTCTTAAATTTGGCGTATTGAAAAATCTAACATGTAAATTTCATTTTTATACACAGGTTATCGAGCAGACCGCTATCTCATCTATTGTTAATTCATTCCCCGCTATTTACACAAGTTTCGCTAACACTTTGGGTTCCATTGAAAATTCCGAAAATAATTGCATTAACAGCGTATTCTCAAAGGCTACAGCTGATACCGATGACTTATTTGCAGCATTGCAAAGTTGTTTAATTACTGGCGTTGATGTGCAGCAGCCTGAACCACAACCGGACCCACAGCCAGATCCAGAACCACAACCAGATCCAGAGCCGCAACCTGACCCGTCGCCTGCTACTTAAATAATTACTTGTGGGTATGAGGATAATGGGCAGAGAATAATAAAAGATGTGCATAGCTTATGCACAGAAAGCTGAAAAACTTCTTGTTTTTATTTCCAATTAAGTATTTACATATGGTGCTCAGCTACTAGACCATACTAGTGCCATATGCCGCTGAAACGAGTCGAACCTGGGGCATGCTAAGATTTTTATCCAAAACATGACAAGACAAGGTGTTCACTGGAAATTCTACTGCTATCTATACAGATTCTAAACTAGAGGAAAAGATCTGTTGGGGCATTTTCTCTAGCAAACTAGGTCTCTGTCTATCCTTTCATCTTCTTGACAATTACAGCGTCTTTCAGTCTTAAGTAATGGAAATATATCAGGTGCATACTGCTGGTGTACATCAAAGCTTATTCTTGAATGTCGATCTTCTCTCTATATTTTGGCGAGACCGAATCGTTGCTTCTTTCCGATATCTCACCCTCATTCACCGTTGGTTTACCTCTCTCTTCTATTAAATTGGCCATCAAGCAAAACTACCTCGAGGAAATAAAAATATCTATATGGACTCGAAATGCACTAGACAGACAGACTCAAATTAAGCAGAAACTCAATCAGGACAACAATTTCGGTGCTCTCGGGGCATTGCTAAAAATAGGGAAGCATATCGCAAGATTAGGACTGTCATGCAATGACGTCTGTTGGATTTGCGACTCTGCGTAGAGGAAGAGACAGTGCTTCACCTCATGCGTTAAGAAAGATATTTGAGCTTCTAGGTTCTTACCTTACCTTACCTTACTTCACCAATATGACCGAGCTAACATTCATAAACCTTAAGGAACAAGCAAAGTTCATACTGGAGTCTTCGTGGTTCCCCACTCCGTGATTGGTGCGTCACGCCTTCAAAAGGTAGAATCAGAATGACCCACATAAGTGTTACGTGTATATAAGTATGTACTTTCGTTAAGATTGGCAGTCATCTCCAAACACAAACCTTTTTTGTAACCAAAATTTCCTACATTTATTAAGTTGACAGAAGCAGATTCAAAACTCTGTTCTTGTCATTTGAAAATTCTAGTGAAATTTCCTAATTCAATAATTTTTGTTCATCTCAAGAAAACAAAGGAATTAAAAAAACTTCCATCAACACAATTGTAGTTATTTTCGAGCAGAGCAAACTCTTTTATCATTACGTTTAGAATTAAAAGCTACTCATATTTAAATAAAACAAAAATGTACTCGCAAATGCAGACACAGACACATCCGCATACACTCATTACAATTCAACAATCAACGTCAACATGATCGCAGTTTAACTTCGGGTATACTACATAAATTCATATTCATAATCTTGCCGCATTTCACCCAATTAAGCTTTGAAATTATCATAATTTTCGGTTTCCGTTTCCGCTAGAGTGAATTTTACCAAAATTACTTGGGAACAATGTGAAAACTACAAGTGCGAAAGAATGATGTAAATGATTATGATGGTGATGATGATGATGATGACGATGGCGATGGTGATGAAGGTGTTGCAAAGAGGAAAAGTGTCCCCGTCTTTCATAAAACTTTTCTCTTTGGAAAAATGTGCATTTTCCAACAAAATAAGCATTATTACTGTCATTAGCAGCAGACGTTGATTATGCATAGTAGGGAAAGAGAAAGAAAACATTAACGCCATGAAACAAAATATAACTAAAAAATCTCTAACGTGTACGAAAAATCGCATTTATGCAAATTTACACCCTTCTTTATATTTTCGCATTATCATAAATCAAAATTCAACAAATGCACCAAAATTCGAAAGGTTTCGAAATTCTTTTACAAAGATTTGAAAAATTATTTCTAGTTTTCCTTTTATTTCTTGCTTTAAGTGAACTCCTTGTAGAAGATTCAAAACTATGTATTTAACTATTTTAAATTGTTGAATTTAAATTTTATTTAAACAATTTAATTGAAATTTGAGCATTATAAACGAGAAAGTAGCAAAAAAAAAAAAACTTTAACATCAGTTAAGTTTATGAACACACAGGATTAGGAAGTCAAATTTTGGTGGAATAAAGTGGGATATTACAAAAGGTATGCACACACACACACATACACATATCTATGTATAAGCAGTTTTCTGTATTGTATTTACTTAAGCGATGTGATAACCACAAATTAGACACACTTACTTTGATACACCAAGGTGTGATGCTGATGCTGTTTTCCGTGACGATAACAATGACTCTGATGATGATCATGATGCACTGAGATTTTTCAGTTAAGTGATGAGAAAACTAGATAAAAGATATGCGAAATATTTTGTTTAGTTAAGTAGTTACAAATTTAACGCAGTGTTGCTATTTTGATCAGTAAAATGCACGACGACTAAAGTTTATCAATTGTGCTTCCAATTAGAACATACGGTTGAGAACAATAGTTGAGAATGGGTGGCCATTCAAATTCCGGCGAGCTCGGTGCTGGCAATTAATATTAGTGACGTAGGTGGACAATATTGTTGTATTGAAATAGTTACACAAAATGGCTTTTCGAAGTTTTAGCGTGTCAAAAGTAAAAATTAAATTTTTAACCAATCATTGCAACTTTTTAGTTTTTGCTCTATTGCTTGTTTTAGTGACAAAGGTGGCTGAAAAATTTGGAACAAAACAAAAACTCTAATTTTTAGGAATATTTCCAATTTCAGTTTCTGTAAAAACATTTTGCCCAATTTTTTTCACCAATTTTTATCGTTAAATGAAAATGACACGTTTAAGGATTAGCTGAAAAACAGAGAAGATGAAAATTAAAAGTAGGTGGATCCTGCCCGTTTTTGGCAGGAACAGATATTAGGTAAATATTGACATACATATTAGGATTACTGCTGTTAGTTTGTAACACCCATTTCTATTTTACAATATTGTTACGATTTTCTAGCTTCCACTGTTTGTTTCGACCACTTGGACCACTATAAGATGAAATTATTACTATTAGATTGAAATTATTTTACCACTCAACAACCCTTAAAATTATCTTTCACGCTCTGTGTTTTTACTTAAACTGTCAATCTGATACTGTTTCATTCCGCTTCTTCCTGCTGTATTTATAGCATAGATGAGCAGCATAGATGAGCTTTCCGGAATATTCCAGGGTTTTTAATAGTTTCTACACAGATGATGCTGTTAGTTATGTTATTAGTTAGCAAAGCTAGGAACAATTAGCATGCCCACGGACATCTGGAGCTTTTCGTAGTTCCCAGATGTTGCCGTGATTTATGTCGTCTTGCATCCCCTAGATGGCGTAGATCGTTATCTATGTTGGATAAATAAATGCTGTAAATAAATATATGGTGGATATGTAAATATGTAGGTGTATTTTTCTTTATACATACAACCATTCAGGCAAATGCTGTTGTTCTAGAAATATCGTCACAATATTTTGTGGACGGATTTCTGCTAAGTTTCAATTTTTTTTCGGTTTCGTCTTTCGGTTTTCGAGTTATGAATTTTGGCATCATAAAAGTGTGGAGAGAACTGATTACAGCACTCCGCTAATTCTTTTTGGTGGATATATTGAGAGGATTTAACTTTTTTCCATAAAAAGGATCGTAAGTAATGCACTTGATCTAATTTATTGATGCTTTTCAAATGCTTTTGATAGAAGCTAAAATAGCAGGGGTATGGTATTTTGTGAAGCCACCTTGCATTCCCGTCGAAATCGTTTAGACTTTTAGGTCACTGACGATTTTCCATTTATGCACTGCGTTGTTTATAAGGTGAAGATTACTTTCCATTGTATCATATGTTTCTTTGATATCCGTGGCGTACGCTAATGGGACCGAATTCATTTCATTGAGGTTATGCAGCAATACAGCTTTTAAGCCTAGTTACAATGAAAAATTAAACAATTTGACCTCTGTTTATTTTTCACCTTTTATACTTTTACACGATTCATCGATGAAAAGACGCCAATCTTTGGGCTTGTAATCAAAAAGAACAAATAGTTCAATAACATCAGCGCAATAAACCAACTTGTTCGTAACTTCGTTAATTTTCTAAAGTTGCCGAAACATCATACGATCGTCACTTCGACGCAGTGTAACTTTAAAATCGTCGTCATCGAGATGCGAGTACTTCCGTTTGTCGACGTGATAATCTTAGATCTCGGATCAGATCGTTATATTCTTTATTGGAAACCTTATGGTGCTCAGATGAATGCGATCTCAATGGAAGGAACACTTAAATTTTATGTTCTATCGGGAAGTTTTGAGATTCGTTCCCCATTTCATCCGCTACATTTATTGATTTCCTTTTCTATCATGAGAAACATTGAAAACATCGGCATAGTTCACATAGTTAATAGTTATGGGTTTTATAAGTATAATGGTGCCCGAAAATATTCGATTCACAGCAGTAGCGCAATCGTTTGTTTTGTCGAACAACTGTTGATTCCATATCATCGGAACCGTAAATGGGTACCTTGAAACTTAACCTTGTTTCATCGATTTATGCTTTAGGTAGTTTAATTTTTAAAGAATAATGCTACTCTGGTTCATACCTCTGGCTCTTTACAAAGGTTTGATTAAATAAATGGTTGTAATTTTGAACCAAACACTTATTATCTTCCAATATGAACTGATTCTTATTGACTACAAACAGTATAATAAAATTTATAACGATTTTCACACATTATTAGACTTTTCGCGATCGACTGGCAAATAAGCAAACACACTGCGTTTAACACTTTAAATAATTGTGATACTAGATCTGCTTATTCTGCAGCCCGTTAACCGATTCCATACGCAATTCGCCTTTTTGAGGAATGCGATTTCACCCTTTACTATATTTAGTGGCTTAAGATTCGTGCAGTGAACGGCCTTTCCGCACTAACTCATCAGCCATTTCCTTGTTCTCTACTTATACGAGTATATTCTGATGTCCTGGGACCGATGTCAGGAACAATGCTTAATACTGTAGCGACCGAATTGAGCGCCATGACCGTGGACTGGCTATGTGATAGTATAGCGATATTGGTTTTTGAGATGTGTGTTCGACTGCTTACGAAATTGGTCGATTTTTGTGCTGTACTTCCACCAAGTACTCGTCGGGAAAAATAGTTTCGTATATAATTTTTATATATGTATAGACTAACGCACAGTTTGACATCCATTTACATATACGTAGTTCAATATCTTTCATACAAAAGCTTAAACTTTTTCTTTCACACAAATTTTCAGTTTTTGTCGTGTTTGTTATTTTTATGTATCAAACAACTCCACCTTTGCACCGACTTTACAACATATTTTATGCCAGACTAATAATTCTTTTGTTTTGTTAGGATTCTTGTATTTTTTTGCCTTCATGCTGTCGTTTCGTATATTTTTGCCACCTCCCAAAACATGTCCGACATTGTTCTTTGTCGAACATTTTCCAATTTAAAGTTTCCATTTTTTTTGGTCGTTTGTCGTTTGCCGTTCTACTTTTTCCATTCGTCTATTGTTTGTTTTTATCCTTGCGGCGTAACATGAACGAAGAAACTAAACTAAAGCATGAAGGAAAAGAATAACACCCGCAACAGTCACACATTTACACACTTCTATAGACGCAAAGTCATACGAGTACTGCCAGTATCTGCCTGCTACATACACATACATGCTCATATATACGAGTATGTACTCGTATGTGTATGGTATGTAATTGAAAGGATACTTTTATATTTATACTGCGCCGTAACTCTGCTGTTGCGTTTGTGGGAGTATGACATACATAGCAGCAACTGCATGTGTGTGCATGCGATAAGTCATTTTGATATCGTTGTTTTAGTTGTACTATAAAGCAGTTTTCTACTTTTCTGTAACAACAATTCTCTTCTTGTTATTGCAAACTCTTCTCGTTGTTCTTTAGTTATATGCAATTGGAAAGTCTTGTCAATGTTGTCATGTATTTAAATGTGCTTGTTGAAATTGGTGAAATTGTTGTTACTGATGTTGTTGCCATTGTACTTGTCTGCAATTGTTGCAATTTTCAACAACAACAAAAATCGTTATTGCTTAATCGTGTCTTCGATTACTTTTACAAGCATCTATTGTGCAATTTATATTGAAACAGGAAAGTAGTTAACTGTATTTTGATATTTTTGAAATACCATGCAGACAACGCGTGATGAATAGGCAGAAGGTGGATAAAGTTCAACAGGCCAAGAAATTGAAATCGAGATGCATTCTGGATTATGTCTTACAAATATAAAATATATGTATCTTAAACTAGTTAGAGGGAGAAAGAGAGAGAAAGAGATAAATTGCAGCTATAGCTCTGAATATGTAGTCACAAAATCTAAGTAAAATTTGACTTACCTTGAAGAATGACGATGGGAATGTACGTATTTCTGTAAGTATTTCTTGTATTCCTTTATTAAAGAAGAAATTCTCTGAGTTGCTGAATTTGGGAGTTGTTCTAAAAGAACCTAATTTACCTGACGATCAATTTTTATTAATAAACAATTTGGTATATGTTTTATAGATTGGATTGATGGATGGATTATTTAATGGGGTTGCCTTTTTTATAAAATGATAATAGTTATATGGACTTACATTAGTAGTCAATTTTAATCACAGTATCTTGCACTGTCTATGAACAGATACTTAACAATACGATTGTATGAGTATCAAATACATTCATATACATAAATACAAAATATAAAACTTATTAACTATTGTACATACATGCATACATATGTGCTACATATATATGAACACTTCAACTGATAACTTTACTTAACAACAGAATAAATAATAATTTTCCAAATGCACATAAATCTGCAACTACATAAATGTGTACATACAAATGTATGTACATTAGATATGTATGTACACATGAACTCATAGCCAGGGATTACCCGGCGTTGCTCGGCACTTATTCATCCAGGCGAAAACTTTAGAAATTATCGGTTCAACTTTTTTGTATGAAAGTTCCATGTCTACTGTATATTTGCACTGGCTAAAACTTATTTTGTACTTATTAATAATGTTGCCATGCCCATTTTCTGTCCTTGGCTCTCAATTTTTACGTATTTCTTTAAATCCTCAATTTAATGAGCCTGAAAGTTAGTCAGAGAATCTGTCAGCCCAACCAAATACACACACATATCCTCGTACATGAAAATGTAATATTAAACACAAACTTGTGAATAATATTTTCGCAATATTTATTACTGTTGCTGTTTTACTTATGCGCTGAAGTTATTATTTGTTCTGTCGTTTCCTTGCTTTTGTTTTGTTTTGTTTGTGTTTTTGTTTTCCTGTTGCTGCTTCAGTTCCTCATTTGGCATTTTAATAATCCTTGTAAAGATGTGTTGCTTGTGGGTATATGGATGCATGCAAACATATACACCAATTCATATGCATCCTAAGCTCGTTCTTGCTTAAGTTTAAACTTCAGTAAGTGTAGAATTTGCAAAGTTATAAATCTTTTAATACACATATTGAAGTGTGCTAAGTTTGATGACTGAGTATGTGCGGAAGTTGAAAAGTTATATAAGATGAGAATAAGGAAACTAAAGCAGACGAAGAGAAATAGGTGGGTGTGAAGTGGTAGTGGAAGGCTGCTTGATGGATACTTGCTGGTTGATTACAGCTGTAGAAATTTAAGGAAGTTGTTATGTTACGAGTCTAGTGGCTAGATCACTAGATTTTCGCCCGGGAGATTGAGGGTTCCACTCTTGGTCTTGTTAATTTTAAAATTCTCATAACTTCTTATATTTTTAACGATATGAAGTCAATGTGAATTATAAAGAAATGTGCAAGTATCGATTAAAACATGCGAATTCTGCTTTCGATGCTTTAAAAGTGTAGATTTTGACACGGAAGACAAGGAACGCCCTAACCAAGCGCAATGGATCTAATATGAAGAATTGGAGATGTTACGCGAAGTAAATTCGTGCCAAACGAAAGAGGAAGTTGCAATAATATTGGGAATTACTCAAGCAGTAACTTCCAAGTGCCTAAAATCATTGGGGTTCATTCAAAAGGAAGGAAATTGGATGACATACGACATGAAGCCGAGAGACCATTTAGATAGCATGTCTGAAATGCTGCTTCTTCGCTACAAAAATAGGTCAAATTATTATTGGCGACGAAAAAATGGATTCATTATGACAACAAGAGGTCGTATGTTAAGCTCGGCCATCAACGAACATCAACGCCACTGCAGAATATTCATGGCGCCAAGGTTATGCTCTGTATTTGGTGGGATCAGTAATGTGTCATCTATTATGAGATAATAAAACATGATGAAACTATTACGGGAGCGCTGTATCGAAAACAATTGATTCGTTTGAAGAGAGTAATGGCCGAAAAACGACAGAATATGCGATTAGGCACGATACCATAATTTTCCAACATAACAACGTGCGGTCTCATATTGCTTGACCGGTTAAAATTTATTTAGAAAATAGTGGATGGAAAGCTTTAGCTCGCCCGCCGTATTCACCAGACCTTGCTCCGTCTGACTATCACTTATTTTGATCGATGCAGAATGGCTTTACTGTCAGTTGAAAAGTTACTTCAGTTGAAAGTATCAAGGCAAGGAATCAATAAATTGGCTGAATAATGGAAAATGTCATAGCTTCAAATCGATTGCACTTTCATACGATTTGGTATTGAAATTATAAATTAAATTTAAAAACAAAAATAAAACACCTAATTTTCAATGTATACACCCTATATATTTAAGAAAGAAATTATTAAAATAAAAGATTGAGGCAGAAAAAATAACCAATATCAAAATGTATTCAAAGATATTGATTGAAATTGATGGAATTAAGAAATAAATAAATCAAAATAGTTCATAGTGGTTGTGTATTGTTGATTCATCGAACTTGTGCTTCTTGATAGTTGATATTGTCGGCGATAGTTTAATTAGTGCCTGTTTTTGAATTTCCTATTCCTTTGGCAATAACAAATTATGTGTGAGAAAAGATAAAACGAACAAAGGCAAACGAAGTCTCCCACGTTTGTTTTTTTTGCATTTACTGGCTGCATTATATATGTTTGGCTAATAGTGAACTTGCTTCATAAGTTATTTTTAGGTGTAAAACTTAATTTAATTTATTGAAAATGCATTAAAAGCACCTAATGAAACTACACCGAATTAAAATACGTACTAAGTATAATATTTGGCCGCCCTATAAATTGAAGATCTAATTACAAAATACAAGTTTGATGAAGCATGTCCACTCCACTTTTTGTTTAATTTATGATTTTAATTTAATAATTGTAGAGTTAATATAATAAGCATAGAAAATGCATTTAAGAGAGCTAAGTGCACTGAACCTAACTAAATTAACAAAAATAATTTGTACAACATGACGTATACGTAATAAAAACAACGCGAGGAGCGTGTATCTCATTTGCCGATTCTAGAAATGCATCAAACCCGGAGACTTAGCTACCAACTAAAACAATATTAAAATACTAAAAGTTAAACTATTTAAATTGCAAATGTGTGTAAATAATATATAATCATGTATTCTGCTTATAAATATTTTCTTAATTTTTTATTAACTACTGTTTACGTTTTTTAATTTTTTCCTAGATTTTAAATGCACAAACAACGCAAACACAAAACACACATCAGTCACTTTAAACTTTCAGATAAATCCACTTTGCTTAAACATTCTTTACTTTTACATACTTTACTAATACTAAACGCTAATGATAAGTAAACAGCTTAATGAGTGCCACCGCCAGTCGTCTAAGCAACAGTGGGTGTCACCACCTAAGAACAGCAATAAAACAACAAACGACAACAACAACAACAACAGCCACTAGAAAAATAAGCACAACATTAACTAGAAGAAGAATATTTGATTGTATGTGTGTGTGAATATATGCAGGAGATTTCGGTACGAAGATAGTTGCCATCTATTTTGGTTTGAGGCGTTAAGTACTCGTACACATTGCTGCATCTTTTTTACCACCTTTTTGGTTTGGTTTTGGTTATTGTTCTCTTTCGGATCCTTCCCTTTTTTCATGTTTTAATCGTTCAACATGGCATAGTCACTCGTAAATATTATTCGGTTGCTGAACGTCGTCGTGTGTATAAGTATTCTCGTCATGTGAGGGAAAGACATCGCTAAATGGTTTGAGTTTCATATAAATATCGGGCAAAGAGATAGAGAGGAAACACGACAAATTAGAGAAGAAAACAAAAGTGGAGAAGAGGAGGGCGCACGCACATTGGCAAGTTTGCCAAGTCTTTTAAGTCTTGTGGCACACACATACTCACACACTCGTTTATCCAAAGGGTGAGGCAGAGAATTTGGGAATGAATATGATCGTTGCTACCGAATTAGGACTTTTGAAGTAACGGGAAGTGTACGCTAGTACATGGTGTTTTAATCACAGTTTGCTTTCTGCTCTTATTTTCAAAAACTTTTCTGATTATTATTTTTACTATTCCTATCAGTATTTCTAATGGAAGTGATACTGGCCAAATTCAAGTTTGAGTATGTTTTAAATTATCTGTACTCAGTCTTCTGATTTCATGTAAGTATTTAGCACATCGTGACTGAAATACCCTGCGTATATGTATACACACACAGATATGTGCATACATATATTAGTTTATGTTTGTTTGTGTTGGCGCGCGCATTTTATCCGCTTTTTATTTAATTTATGTGAGTTTAGAACTTTCAACATTCGTCACTTGCTTTGCAGAGAGAGAAAATCTGATATAAATTTTACAAGCTTTGTGTTTTTGTTTTCCGTTTCTGTTTCTTCTCTTAGCAAACTGTCTTAAATAATGATAATACTCTTGATAATGATAAAGATGATGATGCTTTTGACTTGGAAGTTTAAGCTTGGTAAATACTTAAGTAGAATAATAAGAACAAGAAATTCAAACGATTTTAATTGCAATGCAAAAGAAATATTTATTTAACTTATTTATTTTCATTTTATAATTACTTGCAGTACAGAAAAAAATTTTTTTTTTTCACTTTATATAATAGAAAATGTGTGAGCATGAAATATGTACTTTTATTGGGTTTTCTTTCTTTTATAAAAGTTTATATCTATACATATATATCACTCATTTGTTGTAAGACTGACATTAATCAAAAACAACAATTTTTGAGTTAAGTATAGAAAAAACTGTTATTTAGTGTTTTATCTTATAGCTTACTTTACTTTTAATGGCACAATAGCCCATGGAGGGCCTAGGCCGAGCATTTCGCATCCACTCATGTTGTGCGTGTTATATTTGCACATGAATGGAAGGGACCTACAGCTTAATGCCGAATCCGAACGGCGAAGTGAAAAGCTTTTCATAGCAAATTTTACTCTTGTAGGTTTGCTATTGCCTGCCAAGAGGTGGTGCCGTGTAGAAAAATTATTTTTCCTACTTTTTGATTTTGCCTGTGCCGAGATTCGAACCCCGGACACTCTGCGTAGCAGTCCAACGCACTACCACTACACCACAGCGACCACTTATAGCTACATATCTTAAAATCCATTCTATGAAGTGATAGGTAAATGAAAAACTTTAAAAGTTTCTCCTTAAAAGTATTAAGAAGAGCTGTAAGAGTCAATCATGCTTGGAATACTTTGTATTGTCTTTAGCTGCGTATCCCAGTCGGAATTCACACAAGGTCAGCGCCACCTGCAGTCGATTTTTCGCTATTCGCTCATCGATCCATTTACCTACTTGTATTTGATGATAACTATCATGCACCATAAGTATAAATCTATAAATATAAAGGCAAATAAAATTTCCATATGGATTTCTGTATGCCATGTATTCAAAAATTTCAAAAGTTTCAAAGTAATTCATTTAATTTTTTCAATAAAATTATAAACAAGTAGGTATATATATACCTGGTGTGGTCGCTGTGGCATAGTGGTAGTGCGTTGGATTGTTATGCAGAGTGTCCGGAGTTTAAATCTCGGCACAAGCAAATTCAAAAAGTTGAACAAACAAATTTTCTACACAGCACAACCTCTTGGCAGGCAATGGCAAACGTACAAGAGTAAAAATTGCTATGAATAGCTTTTTCTCCTCGACGTTTGGATTTGGCATAAAACTCTATGCCCCTTCCAATCATGTACAAATATAACACGCACAACATGAGTGAATGCGAAAAGCTTGGCGTAGGCCCTCCATGGGCTGTTGTGCCATTAAAAGAAAAGAAAGAAGAAGGTATACACAACGAGCCTTATCACCCAATTATCACCCAATTGTTTAAGATCAGAATGAGGATTTCGGACACTCCTCACTAAGCACCACTCAGCCCTTGCTGTTGCTGTTGTTGTTACTACCAACGCTGCTGCTTCTTGCAACTACGACCAATCGAATGCATAACAACGATTTGTATGCTGTTGTTGAAATAATGGAGCAATTGAGTGAATAGAGTGAATAACTGAATGAGTGAACTTCAAGTATTTGCAATACAGGGTGGACCATTTATAATTTGTAATTTGATTTTTGTGTAAATAAGAAACGAATAATATTATTTCAATGTGGTTTTTATTATTCGAAAGTATAATCTTTTCGGTTAATTGTGGAATACTATTTCATTTAAATGACTTCCTCTTGTCTTGTAGTAGTAGTCCATACAATCAACCCAATTTTTCAGTACACTTTCTACTGTAAGGAGCTGAACTTGGCCGATGCCTGCGCCAATTTCGAATTTCGGCCTTAAGTGCCTCAATTGTTGCTGGATGGTTAGCATAAAACTTATCTTTAACGGCTCCCCACAGATAATAGTCCAACGGAGTCAAATCGCAACTGCGTGGTATCTAATGCACATCGCAAAAACGGCTAATAACGTCGATTTTAAAATTTCCCATGCAAAAGATCGATCGCTGGACGGCTTGTGTGACACGGCGCGACAACCTGTTGGAACCAAATGTTGTCTAAATCCATATGTTCTAAAATAGGCCATACATAATCAGTTATCATTGTGGTAGCGCAAACCATTCCCTGTAACACATCTTCCTTTTTGACCTTATGATATTGCCGGTTCTAAAACCACACTGAACAGTTACTTGTTAAGGCTGCATAATCTTCTCAACAATCGCGCATGGAATCTCTGAGCCCCAGATGAGACAATTTTGCTTATTAACGTGACCACCGACGTCAAAGTGAGCTCTGTCAGAAAAGATGTTTTTTCTGTAAAATAAGCGAACCGAAAACGTTTGTACGGCTTCATACTGAGGTATTTAAGCAAAATTCGCAACAAAGAAGTGCGTGAAATGTTCAATTCCTGAGAACGATTTCAAGTTGATGTGGCTTGCACATTCTGAGAAACAGCACCAATTTGTGGTCACTGTAGGAGTACGAGAACGTGTTATTTTAACCAATAAAGATCCAGGTGCACACACACGTTTTACAAATTGATCCAAAAAATTTGCGTGGAAGGCGCTTCTCTTCAACCGAATTTTGAACAAAATTTTCTTACACTTTCGGTAGAAGATTCACTTCTTTTGCAAGGAAATTTTTAGTATTTCCCAATATTGTTCAAGTATATCGACCCATTCCGATAACAGAACAAATGAAATTAGACTTGCCACACTCAAAATAACCAGTTGTTCAAATACCAAATGCTAGATGGGCCACCCTATGTACATAAAAACAAAAATATATATCTCCACATATACAACCACAAGTGCACACAAACAAAAGTGTGTTTAAACAAAAATTATTGTTGTGGTATAGTTTTTTATTTTTTGCTTTCCTCATTCCAAAAACACAGTAGGTAAAAGCTATTAAACAGAAGAACAAAAACATTTTCCTTAACAATATAAAGTCTATACTTTTAATTGCTTCGATTGTAAGGAAAAACTTAGCATATAAAATGTAAACTAAAAAAAAATACTGATTATAAAGTGGAAATCAATAATTGCAATAAAAAAAGTTAATTATCGCACGGTTAAATATTTGTTAAGTGGTGTAAATATTTCACTTCACAATAGCTATAAAAAATATTGCCAATGGATATTTTTTATATTAACAATACAATCGCAGTTTGTCTTATTTATGTCTTTATTAAAATTATCTTTCTCTACATTTTCGTATGAATATTCTAAGTTTTCGAGAGATTTCTGCACTGAAAGAAAGATTCTGTTTGCAACAACGTTTGGGGATCTCATGGTT
The DNA here is from genome assembly GCA_958295655.1 of Palloptera scutellata. Taxonomy (NCBI): domain Eukaryota; kingdom Metazoa; phylum Arthropoda; class Insecta; order Diptera; family Pallopteridae; genus Palloptera; species Palloptera scutellata. Next base: position 62,612,035 of record OY282451.1, on the reverse strand, counting down.
TTTCTTATTTTGGCTACTGAGAAAGAAGAAAAATATTTCGGCGCACATTGGAACCACTTAAGAGTTCATATACGCGCGATGCCAAAACTCTAAAAAGGTTTTGTTTTCGTAAAGAATGTGGAGAGAATGTTCCTTTAGGCCCTAGATTGCCTTGGCATGCTTACATCTGACCATATTCTGCATAGAATCTCATGCACGCTAAAGTACAGACACTTAAAAAAATTGGGTAAAAGACAAAGAGGGAATATGGATAATAGTATTTGCATATTTTATCTATAAGAAATCCATTTAAGAAGGTTGCTAGAAAATCGATATCTGGATGGTGCCGTGTAGAAAAAATGTCTTTTTTTTTACTAAATAATTTTGCCTGTTCCGAGATTCGAACCCCTGATACTCTGCGTAACAGTCCTACGCACTACCACCACGTCACAGCAACCACCCTAGTGTGTATATATATATGTTAGTGAAAATAAGTGTAATGTATCACAGTGAGATGTTCACACGTATGCGCATGTTGGTGAAATTTTTAGGCAACGTTGATTATGATTGACCAAATCAGATGCTTGATTCAAGCAATTGCTCAATGGCAAACATCATCTGTAATTTTTCGTTCATTCATTTCTTGTTTGACATATTAGTTAGTTAACAGGCTTGACTACATAACAGAGATTGCGGGTTTTGCTTAATTTCTATTGGTAAGCGAGAGAATGGAAGTTATTAGCTACTGCAAACTGGCTCAAAAACGTTAAACGTTATTCTTCAAGCAGTAATTTTTTATTAAAATTCTGCACATCGCACCGGATTCTAGCATAGTTGTTCGAGAACAAGTGATTACAATTAAATAACTCTTGTTAGCTAACTATCAAAGCAATGCATTTATTAGTGTAGCTACATCCTTAATCCAGATATCCAAAAGTACTACTCTATCGCATTATAAGTATATCAATTTAAAGAGCTTGATGAGTAGGTATGCCCAAAATTATGAAATAGGTTTAGTAAATGCTAAATAAAATATATTAGTGATGAAAGTTTTGTAAAAATCGCTCATTGAACATCAACAATAACAGTTTTTCTTCCTCGGCGACAAATATTGCAAGTGTGAAGTGGAACTTGGATTTTGAAGGGTCAACTCGATTCGAAAACTTAAGGGAATGAATTCCAGCAGTCCTGTTCAATTCGTACAAATCTTTTGCATTCTTTTATTACTCTGACGAAATTTTAAATGGTAAAATTTTATGGTGGTTTGTAAGTATAAGTTGTTTGTAATTATCTCAAAATCAAAATATTAGGTTAATCGATTTTTGCATCGTTGCTCCTCAACTATTCAGTGCAAAGTTTATTAAACTTACAGACTAACAAATCACATCGATTTATTAAGTATTGTGGGATTAATTTTGCAACCAAAACCAGCAACAAACTTTTCTAATAAAATATTATCTAATTCCTTGTTAAGTTGTCGAAAAATCTGTCTCATTATAACCGAAACATAGTATGTACAAAAATTAGCATACATATTAAATGCTACTTTGCATTCGAGTTAATTATGTGTGTATTTATTTACCATATGCATATATGTATGCAGCAGTTAATAGTAGCAGTAGAAAAAAGTACTTAAAATACATTTTCATATATGCACGCACATATGTTTTTCAGGTCTACATACTGCTTCTGTTTGCTATTTAAGGATTCTTTATATGTAAGTATTTATGTAAATGTGCCAAAGTGTAAATTTAATGAGAAAAACTACACAAAATAATTTTAGATAAAATTCCATGCAACGGAAGGTAGCGCATAAAACAAAACAACGAAAATAATGATTTAAACAAAATCATTAAGGGCACGCAATAAACATATAGGTACATACAAATGTATATATAAGCATATGTATGCATGTATATATATAGTGATTAGGGAGGTCTTTATTAATATAAGAATATTTGTTTTTTTTTAATTGTTCAAAGCCTTCGAAGTTGTTCTGAACAGGTGGTAATACTTCCGGGGCTATATCACAAGATCTATTCCGAATTACTTATTAATTTATTATTGAATTTAATTTTCTGACTGTCTAAACCAAACCTGTACTGTTGCTTGGGCATTATTTACACCTTTTAGACGCTTTAAGGTATTATTATTATATACAGGGTGCGCCATCTATTATGCCGGTATAATACATTGAATAGTTTTAACATTTATCAACCGATTGACTTGAGTAAACATGTTTTTGAAACGTCAGTTCAGTACAATTTTAACTATGAATCGCCGCAATTGTGACGATGTAAATAAAAAAAAGCCGCTCAGTTGTGTTAACTCAACGAAAATATCGTGGCCAACAAGCACCGTCTTACAACATTATACGTCGTTTGGTGTGGAATTTCGTTGAAGGGGACAGTGGGAAATCGTTGGCAAGCCGTTCATCAAGTGGAACCATCTTTCGGAGCATTTTGAATGATGACTTGCATTTGTTTCCGTATAAAGTGGAATATTGCTGACAGACCATCAACGTCGTTTGGAATATGGCCACACAGTAGCTCTAATAGTTCACACTGAACCTGATGTTTGGAAAGAAATTTTGATGACCGACGGGGCCCATTTCACACTCTCTAGCATTCGTTAACAAGCAAAATTGCCGCATTGAGGGAACGGAGAATCCACCCGAGATCAATGAAAGACCATTTCATGACCAAAAAGTGACTGACTGCTTGGGCCGGCATTTGCTCCGGAACCATCATTGGGCCATTTTTCTTCAGAGAAGGCGAAACAGTCGATGGGAACCGATATCGGTGGATGTTGGCTCATTATGTCTGCCCACAAATGTGTGAGAAAGGTCTGCACGGTTACTGGTTTCAAAAAGATGGTGCGCCATGCCACACTGCAAATCAAACAATGCAGTTTCTGCAATAAATTCACTGGACGTGTGGTGACAAAAAATGTCGACATTGACTGTTCACCCAGATCTCCAGATTTGATCCCTCCGCACTTCTTTTTGTGAGGTTATATGAACAGCAGAGTGTACCGCAGCAAGCCTCAGACCACTGACTAGCTCAAGGCAAACATTCGTGCCGAAATCATCGCTATACAGCCCGAGATGATCGAAAAAGTAATGGAAAACGCTGCAAAAAGGGCACATTTAGCTTGGGTCAATAACGGCGAGCACTTGATTGATGTTTTATTCAAAAACTAGTCCAAAAAAAATGGTAAGGGACCAAATTAAAAGCTTTAAAACAGTAATATTTTTAAAATTATCATCAATTTGAAATCCTAAAATGTGTATCTTCAACTTGTAAAATAAGTACCATCCTACTACTGACAAATATATTTTTTTACATATTTATAAATATACTACGTATGTATATAGTATGTATGTTTGTAGTATATGCACATAATGAAAACCGAATGAAATGCCGGAAATATGTAAAATATTCATAAAAACGAATGCTAAAAAGAATACATCCTAATCGGCTTATCATAATTACCACAAGATTAACTTAAGTAAAAGCAACTAAAAATGGATGGCGTTGATAAGACCACGACGACGTCGACGAAATAGCTTTGCTGCTACATGCCACATACACACTCTTTGTACAATTTACTTTCACGTAGTAGACAGCGCTAAGACTGATGAAATGGCGAAATGACTAATGAATGCGTTGAAATTAAATACAATAGAAGAAAGGAAGTAAAAAAAAAAACAGAGAAATGTTAAGTAAATGTGGGAAGGAATAAGAAACAAAAAAATAAAAAGGAGAAAAAGTTTGTGGAAAAATAATTACTGGGCGTAATTCATTTTGGAGAGAGCTGCGAAAAGATGTGAGCTCATGTATGAGTGTTTTATGTGTCACCCACACACACATACACAGAGTTAAGACTTGAGTTTAAGACTAGAGTGTAGAAATTACGTAAGTATGTATGTAAGTTTTCCTGTATTTTTTGTTTTGGCACAAAAAGTTGCGTGCAATTAATTAACAGCCGCCCTAGGTGGGCAGTTGCGAGATTTTCTTTATGTACATATAAATAACTAAATGTTCCTGCATACACTAATACTTATGTACATATCTATGTAGAAAAGCTAATAGTTAAACAAGACTTTAATGATTAATTTTTTTACGAGTACATACTGCGTTTTTTCGCAAGAAACGATTAAATACATTTATAAATTTATTGAGGAATTTTACTTTAATTTAATATGTGATTTCGATTTGATCTGTAGGTCTTTTCCATTCGTGTACAAAAAACCATCCATGCCACTACCAGAACTGAGAAAAGCTATTCAATCCGAATTTTTATAGTCTTGATATGAAGAATATGACATGGATAGGCAAATTATTAAAGTTTTTGAGAACTTTACTGTTTTGCCTACATAAAAGGTAAACTCGTTTCAGTTCTTCAAAAAAGATCTTTCACAAATCAAGCCCAAGGCTTTATCATTTTTCCTTTTTTCATTTACATGGCCATGCCTGCATATCAGTCTCATACTCATATGGTATGTTTGCATTTCATGAGGTTAAAGGTAATATTTTTACTCATGTTCATTCTACTGTAACGTACCTGCAACAGTTGCGTAGCGTGTTCATATGCCATATCGACAACAAAATATTTGCATGTAAGTTGCATGTGACACAAGCATGAATAATGCATTCTTACTGAAGTAGAAGAGGAGGAAAGAGTTTCCTTATGTTAATGCTAAAGAAAAGCATAAACTTAACTTGCTTTGGTTGTTTTATTTTTCTTTTTTTGGAAAATTGACTTTCCCGATAAAATTTCTGTTAAATTTTTACAGAATTTATTTCTTTTTAAGTAGGAAGGTAATTCAGGTGGAAGTTGTAGCTGAAAGCATTTTTTTATTTTCCTCTACTCTGCATTACAATACAATGACGACTGCAGAAAGAAGTTAAGAGGGCTTAAGAACCCCTCCTTAAAATTCTTAGATATGGATATTATTTTAATGTATTTTTGCAAAGATTCACAGGGATCTTTTTTATTCTGAGCTGATATCTTCTAATCGTAATTCAATCAAGCCAAAGGAAGGAGTAAATTGACCCTTAAGATAATTCTGGAGTCCCGGTGCCACTATTGAAGATTTCCAATATCCGCCACTGCAAGAACACTCGCATACACACACAGGTAAATGTTGCAATAGCAACAAAGGAAAAGTGTCAACAGGATCATACAAGTGGAAAAAAATCACAAGCGACAAACTTGAATGAAAAGCAGCAAACACAAAGTGACAGAAAAAAACACGTTCGAACGTTTGCTGATGCAGTAAAACTTCACTTTTATCACATATGTACCATAACTATATTTTCCGTTTCCTTATGTGTGAGGTAGGTAGAAATACGGAATACATTCCGTACAGGATATTTACAAATATATGCAATGAAATGCAAACACTCGAACTCTCAATTTGCCTGATAGTTAGAAAAAAGAATGGATTAAAAAGAAAGAAGAATTGCACTGGTGAAAAATCAGACAAAAAGAACGTTTCGGGTGAACATGACATTTTCCTATATTGATGTGGCAAGATTACAAAACTTTCAATTGCACGCTCAAAAAAAAAAAGAAGTTAAAGGAACCGCTGTAAAAGTACAATTTTTTGTTCGGCCAACATTTAAAAATGCCAAAATTTACATTATGAAATGTAATTATCACATTACTAAATTCAGGTAGAAAAATGTAGGTATATGTACATAATGTAAAATAATGTAAAATTATATGAAAAAATGTAACATTAAAGCAAAATTAATATAAGATTGACATAGCAGCAATGTATTATTGATATGAGGAAATGTAAAATTGATATGCGTTTAACGTTGAATTGAATATTTAAAATGTTAAATAAAACGGAATTAACAAGTCTTCCAAACCAAAATACTTCAGAAAGTTCTGCTTAATTTTTTAAGACCCCTACGGAATCAATTGCAAAGTAATTGCCTGTGAAAGCGTTCACTTTACTGAAATTTAAATTGCCAGAATGGTTTGCAATAATGAAAAGTAACCTATTGAACAAAGAAAGGATATATCCATAATTACTTATTTTTCCACAACTGAGAAGTATTACTAGTCTAAATTATTAACGCTAAACTTGTGGAAATTATTCCAGTATTAATTTTAAAATTTATACTAACGACAAAGTGTGATAATAATTTTAATGAAAAATGTAAAAAGTAATAAGAACATTTTTAGTTTTACTTTAACATTATAATTTGACATTAGTATCTAAAACGATTAATGATCAATTTGATAGTTTTAATGTTAATTTAACACAAAACATGTCAGTCTGATATTTTTACCGTAAAATCAACGTTTTTAATTTAACATTTAAAATTAAGTTACAAAAATATCAATTTTGCATTACATTTTTTTAGTGTAGTACATATTATATAATTTGAATTTTATTATTAAAGTTAGTTTTATAGTTCCAAATATTAGCATGTATATAGTAAACATGTTTACAATGCCCATAGATGCTTGTTCAATGTTTTTGTGCATGCAATAAATAGTATTAAAAAATATAGCATAAAATTTTTGAGCTTGTTCTACAGAAATAAAGGACTTCTTTTAATTATTTCCTTTCCTTTTCATAAAATAGTAACTAAAAACAGTTTAGTTAAACTATGTACATAAAACATAATCTATAAAAATTAATTTTGGCTGAAACGAAAAAAGTATAGAATAAAATATGGTATACCAGTCTTATAAGCTAAAAAAAATATAGTGTATTAATTTATTTGGCCAGATTGGATAAGATAATGGTATTTATGCGCCCCAATAAATGAAAGCTGCTTTAATTACTGAGCAGGCCGATACGTTAAGATAAAATATGCCAAACGTTATCCATGGATCCTCAAACTACTCCTACGCCGTGGAGTAGTATGTAGTGCGCTGCGTTGGTTTGCTATGCAGAGTGTTTGGGGTTCAAATCACGACACATGCAAAAATCAAAAAGTACAAATTACAATTTTTCTACATGGCACGGCACCAGCTCTTCACAGGCAATGCCTAGCGTTTAGGAGTTAAATTTGCATAAGAAAAGTTATTTACCGTTCGGATTCGGCATAGAACTGTAGGTCTCTTCCATTCATCTAAAATTATAACACGCACAACATGAATGGATTCGAAAAGGTCGGCCTAGGCCATCCGTGGGCTGTTGTGTCATTAAAAGAAGAAAGAAGAAGGTGCAGACCTTGTATCCAGCCTTCCATTATTGTTATCCTTGCTTCAGCATTTGGATAGTGACATTTTCTTACGGGCAAATCGAAAACTCGTCAGAAATTTTAATTTTTTTTTTTTTGAACAAATCAATTCAAAACATTTGCGTTCATTTTACGGCTAATGTAGTAAATGAGACTGGGTTGACTACACTCAAACACTGCCCATACCATATCAATAAAATGATTGAAAATTAAACCCTGCAAACTGTATAAAGTCAGAATGACGAGGTTCTTTAGAAGGTATGTACATATTTAAAAAATATCTCGCTACCAAAAAAAAAAAATGAGTTTTTCGAAATTCTGCGGCCTTTAGTTTTATTTGTTTCCTCCTCTTTGAGGCAAGCAAAGAAAACTTCTACATATTGTACTATGCTGGCGAAAATTGAAAAAGGTTTTCTAATCGAGTTACTTTGTCATGAAATTGAAATATGTGTTTCAGTAACAGTTTACACATTTTTTCTCGTATAAGACTCACATGCAAAAAGCATGAATTATTCTTGCCGTAACGACCTGTTTTAAATTTGTTCTTAAATAAAATATCCACATTAGTTAAATAATTCATATTAATTATAATTTTAACATTTCACTGTTTGTTCTCAACACACAGGCAGTCAATCAGTTTTCTTTAAAAAAAATCAAATAAAACGCCTTCTGTGTACCGTCTGCACACACATTTTCGTCTACTCAATTGTGATGAAATATGACTTTCTGATAATTAAAAAAAAGGAATCGAAATCCAACAGTTACAACAAAATTGTATCAAAACACATCACACCAATACAAAGTCAGAGTCCAGTGCAGTTCAAGTCAGTCTCAATGCATTCTATGTACATTCAAAAAGCCCACATTTGAATATGCCAAAGTCCAAGCATGCGACTGAATGGCACCACAAGCGTAAAATAAAATAAAAACTAGGCACACTGCATGGCACCGCCTCGCTTCATTCCCAGATTGCCAGAGTGAAATCAATAAATTTGGTTAACCACCAAAAGACACCAATACACAAAAATGAACATTAGGACTGGTGCTGGTGAACTTGTTTTCTTCTACGCCATACACAAAATTATGCTGTAAATATGTAACTCACTTCACTGTTTGGGCGCCAAACTTTGACGTTTTGCGATTATTTGCACATAACTTTGGATGGCAACGCGTTCCATGCCTACCAGTTCCACTGCCTACATACGAATAACATACTATAGCTAGCTTTATTTTTTTTTTGCATTTTTTTCATCTATTAATCGATTGAAAACCCACTTGCTGTTCTCTTTATGGTTGCTGTTGTTTTGATTATCAACTTGCAGTTGCTGCATTGAGTTTGTTGCCGGTAATTTGCATGTCTTGCGGTGCTTTTCCTTATGCTCTTCAGGTTACTGTCGCTACTCGTTTTCTCTCATTTTCCTTATTGCAGTTAAGCATAAAACTAATTAGCAAATCGGTTTGTGCTCAGATTTTATGCAACATCATTTCTCCGTGCCCACTTAACGCCACTTTTGCTACTTTTGCCAATTAAAATATACGTATAAACTTCTATAAATCGTTTTTGTGTGTATTACTACATGAATTACATCTAGACGTACTGCATACATACACAAATTACTCACTTACATACATATATTGTATCTAGGTATGTCTCAAGCAACTATAGCAACACCAGTAATATCAAAATGTAAGTACAATTTACAACAGCAAATTGCTGAGTTTTTACCTACTCAGCGTCAAATCAAATAATGAAATTGCTTATTTGCATCATATTTCGTTGACTTTGTAGCGACGTGGACAATAATTTTGCACAACAACAATAAAGGAAATCTGTGTGGGCGTCCCGGAAAATGTGGCAATTTGCGAAAAAGATTTTCATTGCTTATGTTCCCACATACATACATAAGTTGTATCAAGTTTGTGAGGCAGACGGACTGATATTTTTTCTGTTTCTTCTTCGGTTTTTATATTACATACTTAAAAGTCATAATTTGCTCATTTGAAGTTTGCTTTCGCATTTTATTATTTTCAAAATTTTCAGATTTTCATCATGATTAATATTTAATACAATATTTTATGGTATTTACAGCAAATGCACTGTAGGCGTTTGTCATATATTCGTTTCCATTCAATTGAGTATGTACAATGTAATTTTATAATTTAGCTTAACTGTGATTTAAAATTTTCAGTGTTTACTACCTAATTACTGATTTATTGTGCCAAGGGTATCCATTTCGAAACCTGATACATACATTGTTATCCCTTTTAAAACGTTCAATAGAAAATATAGAAAATGTGAAAAATGTTTGTATAGTACAAAAATCTACGCCTGAGAATTTATTTGCCGTATACGCCAAATTTCCATTTCAAGTAAATTGAGTTTAAAGTTTGAAATTAACTATTGACTAAACTCTCGATATAATTTCCTAATTTTTTCACCACTACTTTAGGAATATTTGACAGGTAATCTAATTAGATGATTCCCAGAACTCGGACACAATTTTATAACAATTCGACATTGCAAACATCGAAAGTTTTAAATTATTTTGCCTCGGAACCATTATTAGAATATTTCATCAGATAAAGTTTCATTTCAATGACGCATTATTAAATTTGAAATTAACATACATACATACAAAGCATATTTTCCACTATATTCACATAAACATTTATGAGCCTATATGATTGAATGGTACAATAGTACTGCCAGAGGCTAATATTTTAATAATCTTTAACAAAACTATGTATTATTCCCAATGAATTCGGATATTCTCAATTTATCAATTTGAACAAACCATTGAAATTACTATTGCTAATACGGCTATCGTCAATGCAGTCGAAGTACTCTTATTAAAAAGCTTAAGTTTTTAGATCACATATGAAGTAAAGAGTTCATCTCTTAAAGTCCGAAGTAAAAGAGGAAGTACATACATATGTTCTTACAGATATGTTAGTAAAGGGTTTTTTTTAAATAAGTGTGGTTTTCAATCTTTCGGAGTTGATTTTTTTTAACAGCTGTCACTTGATTTATGCTCAGTTTGGTTTGCCATTTCATAATGAATAGACTTACTCCTAAACAACGTTTGCAAATCGCTCACTTTTGGTTGAATGGGTTCGTTAATAAGCAAAATTGTCGCATTTGGAGTGATCATAATCCACAAGCCATTGTTGAGCCGTTACATCTTCAAAAAGTCACTGTTTGGTGTGCTCTATGGGCAGAGGGAATCATTGGTCTATATTTCTTCAAAGATGAAGCCGGTCGTAATGTTACAGTCAATGGGGAATGCTCTAGCGCCATGATTAATGACTTTTTCGTGCCTGAATTGTTGATGTGGACGACCTTTGGTTCCAACAAGACGGCGCTACATGCCATACAGCCGTACAGCCAACGAAACAATCAATTTATTGAAGGAAACTTTTGGTGAGTGCATTATCTCGCGTCGTGGTCCTGTGGCATGGCCTCCAAGATCGTGCAATTTAACACCGCTGGACTATTTTTTGTGGGGTTATGTGAAGTCGTGACGATTGACGCCTTGGAAGAGAATATTCGGCGCGTTATTACTGACATACCGCCCCAATTGCTGCAAGAACTGGTCGAAAATTAGGCCTCTCGGTTGGAATTTATTCTAACCAGCCGCGGCGGCCACTTGCCCGAAATCGTTCTTAAAACATAATGGCTAATCTTTATCTTTATAATAAAACTAAATTCTTGGCCATAACATTAAATTATATGTGTCTTATTTCTTTTTGAAAACCACACTTCTAAAAGAAACACCCTGTACATATACTCGCACATATATCCGTATTGTGAGGCGATTGTCTGCATTTATTCAATATTCTTATGCCAAAAACTAAAGTTAAACATTTACACTAAACTGAAACCATTCAAATAAAAAACTCAACGAATAACAAAATAAATATTAACTCTTCCTTTCGATATTTGCTAGTAGATTTTCTTTTGCGGTTTTTTTAACCCATTTTTTTCCAATTTTTTTCATTACTGCTTCAATTCTATCCATAAACTAACGAATATCAAAACGGAAGAATATCACTTTTGTGCGAAATTTTTTGAAAAATGAATGCTAAACATACGAAATACGAGAAAAGAGGAAAAGAATAGTAGTAATGTTTGTACTGTTTACACGCTGAGCAAACAATGGCCAAAAGCAGCAAATATGGCAGATGATGATCATCATCGTCTCAACAGCTCACCACGGCGTATACGTTACATGCTACTCAAACAAGCGCTAGCGAAACGGAAGCAAGTCAATGTTATAGTTTTTACTGCTGCTATCGTTGTTGTTTAGGTTTATATAAGTAATTGAAAACTTTATCGAACTGACACTGAGCTACTTGTAAGTAACGGAAGCAGGCAAGTCAGCAAAGTAAGCAAGCAACCAACAAAAGATACTCCTAAGTTAATCGATGTTGTTTTGTGTGTCAACAAATCATGAAATTGATATATTTGATTACGAATATTTGAAGTTAGTCATATTTATGCTTTCTTGTTGTTTTTAAGTTGATTGTTCTTCTTTCTGGTATACATACGAACACTTAGGAAAACATATGTGCATGCACAGTATACGTTCACTTATTTCCTTTTAAAGCTTTACTGAAGTGTTAAATTGAAATCACAATTAAAATCACATAGTGATAAACTTCTCCAAATGAAATACCTTACCTACCTTACCTAACTAGTGCTAATAAAAATGTCATTCTTAATAGTTTTCTTTTTTTTTTTTTTTTATATTACCCTGCGCATCCTGTTCACACTCGACCCCGCTCAAAGAATCTCATCTCATACTTGGCCTTGCGCATAAATTTCAAAGCTGGCATTGCACCATATCAAAATCAACACAGCTACACTTCCGTTGTAACTTCAGTTTCCGCCATCATTTCACCTCTGCACACATACGTACGAAAATGTAATGTGCATGCACTTACAGTATTGCCAACTTAGTATAGGAAAAGCAGCGAAATTATGTATGTACGCATAAAGATTCGCCTTAAGTGCATTATGAAACGGTACAGCAGCGTGCGATGATGTGATGATGATTGCCTTAGCTGCTGCTCCTTCATGGTAGGAATGCTGCCATAGCGTACAAATGTAGAGTAGTTTATCATTCAAATAACATACACATACAACAAGGGTGCCGCTATTAAAAACACATCACATGTGAGTGAGTGCACCATATTAAATCAACTCAACGTAACGTGGTGCTGCAGCAAGCGAGTGTTATGTGTGTGACACAGCAAGAGGTCGTCCTTTTTATTCTAGGTTCTTTTGTGTCAACCAGTTACCAGCATGAAGGAAAAAATAATGCTGTGCATTGTAAAACAAAAACAAAGTCATTACGAAAAAGAAGAAGTTCTAAAAATTTCATTCGATGAAGTTGCAAGCACAAATCTATTTTTGTAAGTAGAGCGCATTGTTCTTCTAGCTGAGATGAGAGTACATATGTACATAGTGTTGACTTTTAAGAAAACATTTAACAGATTTACGCCTTACTATATTAAATAAGTATGACATTCTCAAGCATGAGAATGTGAGAAAAATTGTAAAAGCAGAAAATGTTAAGGTACTTAAGATGCAGAAAAATTAACATTCTTCTAATTTCACACATATATATTTTTGGTCACTCATACCCAACGAGCGATTTCCTTCCGGTAAAGGAGCGGTAAAGGCGAGTGTGTTGTAAACAGCTGTTCATAATGTCAAGAACACATACTTATGAGAGAACAACACATTTTAAAACTTTCGGGTTTTTTAAAATAACAAAGCTATTGGTATTGATGACTATCTTGGGATGAAATCATACCAAGTGGTTAGAAATAAAGGCGATCCCAAAACTTACGATAATCTCGCCGAAATTACAGCATATCAGCAAGTTGGCCTGGTATGTCCAATATCTGCATTTGCTAAAATTAATTTTACCTAACAGATAGTACCTGTCGGTGTACGGGTTGGTGGCAATTATGGCCATCACATAACAATTAAATTCTACTAGTAAATGATTTTCTATTATCAAATTAAGAAGTTTCAATTTTGCTGAAAATTTGATTGTCATAACAATATATTTAGTTTAACTCAATAATATTTGATTGCTAATCTTGTACATAAATGAAAATAACCTTAACTGGTTAATAACTAAACTATAAAAGTAAGATTTCAAGTTGATTAGAAACTTTAAACATAATGGAAACTGTTTAGCAAACTAACCAAAAGGCAATAGTAGAGGTGTGGAAACAAAAACACGTACACGCACTAACTGCTCCAACACATACGCAAACACAAAAACAAATACGCAACTCACACTCATACGCACAAAGAAAATGCAAACAATGCATTTATTGGATTAACAATGCATTTCATTTGGCATTTTATTGCACCCAAGGGTTTTCATTTAAAAGTTGCTACCAGAAAGAGAGAAGCATAGTGGAGGAAATGTATGAGCAAATGAAAAAAGACTGCACAGACAAATACTAACAAGAACCTTATATGTATACCTATGCAGACATACACAATGTTACTTCACTCTAGGGCATTCATGTTAGTAAAATGCTTGTAGAAAGAAGAAACTTTCATATTAACACTACATTTCTAAATGGCAGCAAATGGTAAGAGATTTGCCAAAGAAGAAAAAAAAGCAAAATGAAAATTGCAAACCGAACTGTATCATACAAAGATATGGAAAAGCGGGCATTGTGGCTTTTTACTGTGCTTCCGGTCAGCGGAAGTGAAAATATAAGTTTTAGTGTTTACTTAAATATGCATATGTACGAGGATAATGATAATTTCAGTAATTTGTACTGTCATATCTTAAATTTAAAATACGATATTGTTTAAAAAAAAGGCTCTATTCAAATCTATAATTATTTGTACAATTATTAGAAAGTTGCAACTGAGCCTTAGGATTGCTCAATTGCATATATAAATTGTAATTTAGCTTTGCTAAGGAAAATACCCTTACCAAGCTATGTTTTATATAATATATTATTGTAGTAAATATGTCCTGCTTGATTGCTATTTTTATAGTTTCTGACAGCTTGCGTGTGGATCTTGCTCCACCAGTTGCAAAATTCAAATTATTAAAATTATTGAATTAAAGATTTAATTTCAAGATTTATTCTCTGACTTATAAAAATGTGTTTGCACTATCCTTATTCGAGCAAGAAAGAGAGAGAGAGAGAGCGACAAAAACGGAAATCAGGTACATAAGTAGGAACGAAGAGGGGGAAAAAGGAATGCAGAAGTGTTGCATATTTTAGTTTTTCAGAAAAAAGAAACATTGTTGGAATATTTAGGAAAGTAAAGTAGATTATAGATATTTATAATTCATGATAAACTAACAACTGCTTTTATAAGTAGATATTTATAATTCAAAATAAGTTTACATGTCATAACATTTCCGCTTTTGTTTACAGCTAACACTTAAACGCAGTCTGGCTTCTCATTAAAATTAACAAAATTAATGGTCCGACAACAATGCACTTGTACTTTTACAGTATATATTTATATTAAATTTAACTAGAAATTACCTTCCATTATTAATATTGCAAATATCTGTGGCAAAAAACAATAACAGCTTAAGTAGTGTTAAGATCGAAAGTATTTGTCCTTTTATTTTAAACTGTAAATAGCAAACCGGTATGAATTTTAAAATTCATTTGAACCTGTTTAAATACAATCATACATAAAATTAAGGAATTATATATACCATACTAATAACAAGAATGGTCTTTGGCCAGAATATAGAGTTTTCTGAAATTTGAATATAGTTTTCATAAGGTCACAATTTAAAGCAATCAAACACACTAAAGCTGTTATTGCTTTTTACCATAGATATATGTATTAAAATATTTGTTGTTTCACATAAAATTTTTTTTTTACTTTTGTAATTTTTCGTTACATATTAAGTGGCGACTTAATTTTGTAACAATTTGTTGTATTTTAGTGCTTTTTATTGCACACAAAATAATAATAATGAGTAATAAAGTTTTTTTATGGCTTAATTTGGTTTTTTTGTTTTTGTTCATTTGCCATATAAACTTCACTATACTCTATTCTGTAATGGGATTTAATTTGATAAAAATATCCAGCATAACAAAAACAGCAACAAAACGCAAAAATGTGTTTTTATTTTTATGTTTACTTAACATTTTGTTTTTTATGATTTACAATTATTACAATTTATATACTACTTATGTTCACAGTACATACCATATGTACAAATAAGTGGCCTTTTCTACACCAGTCATAAAAAAAGGAAGTTGCTTTTTTTGTGACTAATAAAATTTGTGGAAATTAAGTGAAACTTTAGGAGCGTTTCATGAGGGCAAAACGATACAAAACGGACAATATTTTATGTTCAACTTATCACAATTATCAAAATCGTAGTAGAACGCATTTACAAGTTACAGTTTTGTATTATTTATAAATATATACTATAATACATAATTAGAAAGTTCTTAATTCTAATCGGAAGTTGTAAAGAAAATTATGTACAGATTCAAGCAATTTGTTGTTGTTTGGATTTCCATTAAAAGAATTAGGAAGTCTCACCGAAACTTTATAGCTACTGGCTAGATTTTTTACTTTTCATGTGAAATACTAGATATCTACTATATATTACATGCCTTGTTGTTATTGATGAATATACTACTGGGTGATTCACAAGGTGTCGTATTCAGTTTAGCATCCTCTCATTTTTCATACAACATTTTACAACATTCTGACTATACCACATGATTTTGATCAAAGTGTTCCTACATTAATGTAATTATTCATGAATATTTGAATTATGTTCGCCATTGTAATTAAGGAATTTTTGTACGTATAGATTTGATCTCTAACTTCAGTTCTACGTATGATGATTCGCGGGCGAGCACCTCCTCTGGTTAGTCTTTAACAGACCAACTAGGGAAAAGTTGGTGAATATAATCAGCAACGGGCCAAGATATGATGCATGGGGAGGTTTTAGTTTAAACTCTTGTAATTCCAGAGCAATGATCGTAATGTCTGAGTTATTATCAAATACCGCTGTTCAACCGAACAGTAAGTCATTTTAAATAGTTTGTCCTGTTCTACTTCTTTTTCTACTACTATTTCCTACTCTTTTTCTGCTACTAGTTATTACTATTTGGGGATGGTTGTTATTGACGAAATTTTCGTGCTTCTAAGTGGGTGTGAATTTACAATTCTACTACTACTATTTTCCACTACTTCCCTACTACCTTTTTAACTACTTTTCTACTACTATGTATTTTCCACATTTTTAAACGAAACTTAACGTTAAAAGTTTATCATCGAAAGCCTAAAAATAAAAGTTTTGATTAATTGAAGATTGTTTAATTATTGTATTTATTTGTAATTTTTGTTTGTCACCAAAAGTAGACCATATTTTTGGGGTTTAAATTAGGTTAGTACTACACAATAACATAGGCATAATAATAGGCATAACACTTGCCACAATGGCTGCCTATCTCTTTATCGGTGTCCTGTGTGATCACGTTCACTCTCTCAGGGAGGGAGACCTCCTTCTTCCTCTCACTTATCAATCTTTCTTCCATTCAACACAATGCTCTGCATTCACAGGGGTACACTCTGTATGTTGAATGTAACAATAAAAAAAATAGGAAAAGATAAAAGTTATTGCAATTAAACTTCTGCGTCTAAGCAGCTTGCAATCTGAGAAAACAAAAATATGTTGCACAAACATATCGGAGGATCACGTGTGCCGCGTTACATTTGAGTTAAGTATGTTAGTAAGTGAATATAATGAATTTAATTGGAAAAGTTGAAAGGTGCTTATTCACATTCCATTTAGGAATTTTGCATTTGAAAATTTACGTGTTACACAAACTTTGCCAGGGCCGGTCAGCGGAACTGTGATAGTACTTATTATATATAAAATACAAAATTTCTACGAGCAAATGAAAAGCAATGAAGGAGGATTAAACGACAACAGGAAGTTCAAATGCTTCAATATATTCAGAAATCTCACGTCACGTCTGTAATTTTCTGTGTTAACTGAAACTAGCATCGGAACTTTATTTCTTCTTTTAATGGCACGACAGCCCATGGAGGGCCTAGGCCGAGCTTTCCGCATCCAGTCATGTTGTGCGTGTCATATTTTTACATAACCTACAGTTTTATGCCGAATCCGAACGGAGAACAGAAAAGCTTTTCATACGCAATTTTTATTCTTGTATAGGTTTGCCATTGCCTGACAAGAGGTGTTGCCGATTTTTTCTATACTTTGATTTTGCCTGTGCCGAGATTCGAACTCCGGACACTCTGCTTAACAGTCCAACGCACTACCACTACACCACAGCGACCATCGGAAGTTTGAAATTATTTAATTTGTACTGAATGTGCTATTAATGTTACTTAGATTGGTTAAACTCGGAAGATGGTAAAGACATCATTACATGGGCATCTCGGTGCGCACGCCGTTTGTAATTAATGTAACATTAATGTATTTAAATTAGTAGTTTCAATTATCTCTATGTGAATAAATAAGACAACTATATTTCTCCTGCAAAATTCGTTATGAATTTTAATGTTGCTTTATTTTGTTCTTCTACTTCTTAATACGCGTATTTATGCATGCATACATATGCGCATACATAAATAAAACATTTATGCCGCGGCATGTCTTGTTTTCCCACATCTCATAGCAATCCCACTTTGCACATACACAGGCACCACACATTTCCATTTACACGAACCCATTCGAACACATGCGTATGCATCCTACTTGGAAATATATGTGTAAACATTTCAAACAATCCTCTCCTCAAAAAATTGTTAGTAATGTTTCTGCTTTTGTTGTTATTTTTTGTAAGCACACTACAAACATTTATTTTTTATTATTGTTGCATTTTTCTTTTGCTTTGTGCAATTTTACATGCAACTGTACGAGTAAACTTCGTAAAAGTGGCATGAAATTGTAAAAGTCGCGCAACACCAACACACAATTTTTATGTGTCGCACAAAAATCCGACATATAAATTGGGCTGGTATGAAAAGTTTTAAACTCGGCTGACTAAATTGATGAAGAAGGGGCTATGTTGCGAATGATGGGTGAAGCTTAAACTAAAGACTCTCACCTAAGCTGGGAAATTTTGTTGTGGTTCTGTGGTTCAAATTTTTCAAATCACCCTTATCATATATGTATCTACTTACATGCGAGTATATGCGATGCTTGAATGGCACTAAAAATGGTTAACAGTTGGGTAGGTACAGCCAATTTGCATTAACGACATAAATTTATTTGTTAAATGTCAAGCCAAAGGAAGAGAAAGAGAACGCTAGCGAGAAACGCACACACACGCAAGCACGCAGAACCACACATTCACCACCGGCCATGAGCTTAGAAATTGGACAAAAAACAAACGGACGAGCGAACGCATTTAGATATGAATGCACCTCCACTAGCAAGCGGAAAATAATCATAAAAAAAAAAAAAAATTAATAAAAAGATATATATACAAATTTTTTCCACCTAGTGAAGGTGTAATGCAGTTAAAATACTTTTTTTAGATTTATTGAAATTTTTAATGTTTTTTTTGCTACCATAACGCATTTGTCGTCGTTGTTGTTGTTGTTGACATCTTTTCTTCTGCTGCTAGTGCTACTGTTATTGTTTACAGCACGTACTTGCAGCACATACTATATGGTAAATAGTATGTAAAGTTATAAAATATAAAATATAAAATAAAGAAATTCAGTTTTTCTCTTTCAACTTCTGAGGTGACAAATCCAATTATTCTCGAGGGCTGCAAAAACGGTAAGTGAATCATATTAAAATAAAGTTTTCTAACTATAATAAATAGTTTTACATTATAAATATCATACAGAGAAGACATATCCTTCACAAGAACGCTGTAGTTTTGATACTTTCACTAACGTGGCTAGATTCGATTTTCACTGAGTGAATTCATATTGTGTAAAATTCATGTAAATATTTGTAAAATTAAAACTTTAGGTAAAAAATTAGATTTTGAAATTGCGTAATTAACATCATCAAGTTTATTTTGACTATTTTTGGGTAAAAATATTCCCCTTTCCTATAGTAAACACAGACCTTCTTCTTTCTTCTTTTGCCCATGGCAAAACAGCCCAAGGATATATTTCAATCCCGGACACTCCGCATAGCAGGCCGCCGCACTACCAACTACGCCACAGCGCAAAAATATAAAATTCGAAAACAAAATTGTGGTTTCGGCCTTTCTGCATTAAAGTAACGATATATGTACAGTTTAAATATCAAGCTTTAATTTCAGAGACATTGTACATAAATACATAGCTGAAAAGGTTTCAAAGAACTACCAATAATTTTGCTAGTTCTTTACTTTACTTTACTTTTAATGGCACAACAGCCCATGGAAGGCCTAGGCCGAACTTTTCGCATCCACTCATGTTGTGCGTGTTATATTTGTGCATGAATGGAAGGGACCTACAGTTTAATGCCGAATCCGAACGGCGAAGTGAAAAGTTTTTCATAGCAATTTTTTTTTTGCTAGTTCTGTGACTGAAAATGAATTAGCCACCGGTCGAATATCAATCATAGCTCCAGCAACTTTTTCTTCTTGTTTATTTTAGGATAATTTCCTGTTGGTACAACAATTTAAAAAAATATAACATCTCAAAAAAATTGTGTTGTTGAGAAGAGCTGGATCGTTTAGGTGTTCTAGGTCTTAGGCCTAGAGGTCCTGCAGCGGAAGTTTTCACCACAATAACAATTTGAGCCAGTCAGTGATCACGTACCGGTTCTATTCTTTCGACCTCGTCTCGTTCCACTTGGTGACATCTTGCATATCGCAGTTTCTTTATGGTGCATCAGGTCCCAACGGGTATAGCCGGCTCTCGAGTGCAACGGCTGCATTTCAGTTTTGGTTACAATTTGTTAATGTCAATGTCAATAGAGGCCTGACACAGGTCTTAAATTTGCGCACTTTGGCTATAATACCGAGGTGCTTATTGCGCCATAAAACATCTGTCAGACATCCCGCTATTCGTGCTGCTTTATCTCTTTGTGTGATAGCTTCGGGCGTTAGGTCTCTGGCTAATGTAATTTTTGAGCCAAGGTAGTTAAATTCCATGTTCAGCTCTATGCTTTCTCCGTATACCACCAGTATCTCAGAGATTGTCTTGAGATGGTAAAAGATGTTTTCTAAGGTAGATATACAATTCCTGGGCTTTTTTTTCAAAAGCGAATAGAAGTCTTTGAAAGTCATCTTTATTATCAGAGAGTAATACTGCATTCTCCTTCATCTACAAATAAAAAACACAAGAAAAGAAACTCGGCCTAGGCCTCCTATGGGCTGCTATGCCATTAAAGGAAGATAGAAATTTAGGATTTTGCAGCTAAAAAGCTAGTATGGGTGGGCCACTTCTGAGGTGTAATGGATAAAAGTGTTTTTCTATTTCACTAAAACAAAAGGAAAAATCATACATATGAATGTATGTACCTACATTAAGAACCTGTTAATGGAATGTCATATAGTATACGAGAAGTTACCTAATACATGTACAGTTGATTTTGTTAGAATCAAGTTTACTTTATACTTATAGTATACTAAATATGTAGTTATAACTAAAACTAAGCATGTCTATTTTAATAGCTATAAAAAGTTTTTTTTTTTTCTTGAAAAAAGTTAATAAATTTCTTAGCAAATATTTGCATGCAATATTTACTGCTGCTGCTTTATCATTTTCATTTCTTTATTAATTCTGGTTTAACATTATTTATGATATGATAGTTTTTGCTGCAGTTGTTGTTGTCATTGTGGTTATTGTTATTGGTATTGGTATTATCAACAATATTGGACATGCCATGTCAGACAAGTGCTCATTGTCAATAAGTTGCCATTGATTATATTGCAATATATTGGCTAAGTAGACACAGTATGTAGTAGACAGACGCACAGAGCCAGAAATATGCAAATATGCATAGTTGTATGCATAAATATGAACCCAGTAGGCATTGTTGACATATGCACATATATAATATGAGCTTTCGTACTATTTACATCTTTAGGCGAATTTTCACCATTATAAATTAAGCCTGTAGGACTTAGGTAAATAATTTGGAAATAAATTGCTGTAGAATTAATAGCAGTATGTAATCAATAAATCACTTATGTTTCCGTACTGGGAGTATGTGCACATATTTGCATACACATGTATGGGGGAAAATATGAATAACATGACAGTAGCCAAAAGCGTGAACAGCAACATGAAAGAAAACTATTATCCATATCTACCTACAAGTTATTGGTAAGAAAAACACAAAGCTACAATAAATACATATGTACATAAATAAATATTCACATAAATAAATATTTGCACATGTTAATTTTGATGTAAAATTTCAAAAAACTCAATTTAATTTATATTTACATTCGTATGCAAATATATTTTAATGCAAATACTTTGGTAAATTTATGAACGCCTCTTAAAAATATTTCTTCGATTGGTTAAATTGACTTGAGCCAATCAAATGCGAAAATTAACTGCATTTGATAGTTCTCTGTTTTTTCCTTCCATTCCATTCCGTGCAGTTGCACATTCATTCACATCAATTTGCCATAAAATGCAAATCGACAGTAACAATTTTTTACGCTAAATTGCAATAACATTAAATTGTCAAATAAATTCGACTTATCGGCAACGTCTTGAGATTGGCGGTAGCAGAGTGTGGCATCAGCATACAGCAAAAACAGGAGAATCAGAGTGTTTGAGCAACAGCAAAATAGCAGCAACTGTTTAGGTGGCGCTTACTAACCTCATAACCAATACTCAGCTCAGTACATGCATGTGAACACTTTGCACACAGTTGGCACAGCAACACTAAACACTGTCTGCAAAGTGTACGCAAATGGTCATGGGTGTTTTTAGCATTCATCGCCTGTAGTGTTGGTCATGCAAGACATTTCCATGTTGCACCATCAATGTAGCAAATGTAAGAAAAAAATTAAAAAGAAACGTTGCTATCAATTGTAAATGTCCTTCAATCACTACAAAATAAGTTAACAATGGCATACAACTTTTTTTATTAGCTTTTGTGGAAATGTTTTTTTAACTGCACTTTCGCTTTCTTTTAATGCTTAGGAAATGCTATCGAAGTTAAACAGTTTTGAGAAACTCGTAAACATATAAAGTTTTATTTTTAAAGTATAGTAGCAAATTTAAATGATTTACTTGGGGGAATTTGGGAGAAAGAAAATAGGTGGAAAGGGAAGATAAGACGAAATACATAAGACAGTGTATGGGAATCAGCTTGCAACGAGAATTATTATTACGTTGGACTAAGAATAAATTAACTTTGGCAATTTTTATAAGCCCTCTCGCATCGACGTGTGCTTCTTTTAATGGCACAACAGCTCATGAAGGGCCTAGGCCGAGCTTCTCACATCCACTAATGTTGTGCGTATTAAATTTGTACACTAATGGACCCTGATCAAATCACACGAAACCAGATTGATCGCGTTGTGATCGACGGAAAGCACGCTTCCAATGTACTAGACGTACGCACAATACGTGGTGCAAACATCGACTCAGACCACTACTTGGTTGCAGCCAAGGTCTGCATACGTATATGTGTAGCAAATCGGGTACGGATAGGTACAAAGAGAAAGCTGGATGTCGAAAAGCTGCAATCACAACAGACACATTTTGTATAGAATTTTCTCATTTCATAAGAGGTGGGTACTCACCCTTCAACAGGATAGGTCAAAACTTCGTTTATAAAGACTGAAATTCTTTAAGACCTTGATTATGGTCAGAATTTGCTCGGCGAAGACCATGAAATTGTTGTTACACCGAACACAATGAACACGATATGCTGAGTGAAATATGAAGTATGAAACTACCATATTTAGGATGTCAATGAGCCATGTATTTGAAAATGGAATATGAAGACATGTTTACGTGTAACATATAGGAAGCAGGTGCAGGAAATTCATACAGAATTAAGATTCCGAAAAACCTCTTGCGATTCGTAAGGGGAAAAGGGGGGAAAAGAATTGGTGACATAAACGGAGCGGATCAGATATGCTTTATTTGTTCAAGACTTAAAACGCATGGAAACGTTTTCGAACATGAAAATCTGTAAGAAGGAAACTGCTGATGAAATCAGCCATCGTTTGTAAATTGATTGAGGCATAACATCCATCAAATCCACATTTTGTCGTGAGAAACGGCACAGAACTCTATAATTCACACCACATCCAAATCTTCTTTGTTTTAAATTTTTGGTTTTTTTTTTGGCCATAGTGTAACCTTTTTGCCAAAAAAAAAAAAATAGACCCGCAAAGCACGACAAGACCAAAATAAGTGTGCTCCTTAACACACGTAAAAAATAAAAGCGTTCACTACCAATTAAAATAGTAGTATAATTATAAGTAGTAATACATATCTGTAACTATAATATTCCATATTTGTTTTATGTTGGAACTTTTTTTTAAAGTTATTTTCAATTTTATACCAGTTTTTGAAGCAAAATTGTCCCTTTCAGTTGTTCGTGTTGGTACCCACTGTCTCGCAGGTTAGACTGTGATACAAGTGTGTCCATCCTGATCAGAACTTGTGATCATATGTCCATATGAGGGAAGAATAACTCGTCAATTTATTTTTGTTAATTTATTTTTGGACCAGTAAATCTAAAATTGAGTGTCGCAAAAATAGTTGTCACTACCGTGGTACACGTTATAGTTGACAATATAAAATTTTTTCCGTGTATCAAATATTTTTTCTATCATAATCCTTAATATTTTCGAGAAAAGGTTTAACTAAGGAAAAATTAACCCAGGGTTTACAGGTGCAAGTAAACAATGTCAAGTTAAGAATACGAGGACATATTATAAGTTTGGTATATTCGAAAATTGCGATAATTAGCAGCAAGTAGCAAATGTGTGAGTGTATTAGTGAAAAAGTTTAATTGTGTGGAGTTGTTAGAGCTTGCGCTTGCACTTGAATACGCAAGGTAAATATGAAAAAATCCGTGGATTCCGTGGCACGTGAAAATTCACTACCATGGCCACGAATGTTACAAAAAATCATGTTTATTTCACTTTAAAAATACACATGCATATTTGAATTGGCATAATTCACAACAAAACAAGTATCAGTTTGCTGAGAATCAAACTCTTTTCTTTGTATGCATACCAAAGTTACAAAATTGAGTGAACACTAACAAAAATGTTGTATATGTACACGGGTGCAAGCATGTGCGGGAGAAACAGGTAGTTAAGTAAGGTAGTAAGAAGAAGATAGAAGTTTTGCATCTTTTTCTTACAACCTTACTTTTCTACCTGTTTCTCTCACACAGTCTTTCAGTCCCAAAATTAGTGAACACTACTTTCTTGCATTTCACAAAAATTTAAATTTGCTGTCGTTGCTATTTTACAAAAGTATCTGTCATTTGATGACATAATACCATGTCTCAAATATCCCACAAGAGCAGACACGAAAAATAAAAGCATTCAAAAAAGTACAGAAACCAAACAAGAAATTCACAATAAAAAATGAAAATGATCGATTACTTTGTCTACGATAAGTTTTCTTCTTTTTCTATTGTGTCTACTACATTCATTCACTCATTGCCTCAAACATCCTCACCTTCCTCTCAACAAAATGTAAAATTTATAAATAAGAATAGATTTGCATATAAAGCGACATTGTAGATACTCGTCTGTAAGTATCTTTATTTTACATACTTACTATACATACCATATGTATTGATATGCAATTTCTGTTGTAAAAACGCTGTATTGAGTGTAAAAAGACAACAAAATTCAGTGGCTTCTCACAAAATTTGCAAGAAAACATATTATTCCGCTAATAATTCAGAGTTTTATCGCAGGTGATCGCTCGAGCAGTTGCTGGTGTGGTGATGCTTTGCTGCTTCTTCCCCTCCAATCTTCCATTACATTTGTATGTTTGACAAGTAACCAATACATATAGAAGCATATGAGGTTTAGACTGACTACAACTAGAAAAAAAAAGTTAAAGCTTTGTTCGTGGTTGGCTTTCTTGTTGTTATTGTGAATATCTGTCACCGCTACAACGACGATTTTAACAGATACACATGTACGTACCAGTAAAGTTGCCGTCGTCGTCTTCAATTGCCATTGTCACTTTGCTGTCGTTTGTCACGATAAAGACGACAGGTACAGCTGTCAATGATTGTAATGAAGACTTTATGTCTCTATAGAAAATCGTTTGTTTGGAAAGGAAGGAAATATTTACGATATACATATTTATTTAACAATTGTATACAAGTGTAAACCGTTTTATAATACACAAGTGAGATAGAACACAAAAATTGTGTCACAGAGAAAGAAAAATTGTTGACGATATACGCGATAAAGTGTAAAAAAATTTGTCGGTGACATTTGCTTAAGTACGAAAACATTGTACAAGATTTGATTTTACAAAAAGAAAGATCAATTTAATAAATATGAAAGCAAATGGCGCGACGGTAATTAACCCAGTAGCCGGAAAGTCTTTATGATAAATACAGATACAAATTACATAAAGGATATTTCAACTTTAAGCTCTCAATAAATAAAATACAAAATATATTCTAGGGGTTGTTTACTCAGGCGCAAGCATGGAAGACTCTGTGAGAGAGACAGTTAGTAAGAAAACGACGCAAAACTTCTATCTTATTCTCACTACCTTATTTGACTTATGCTCGAGGAAACTTTTCTTATGAAATTTTTTGAGAATTTGTTTCCAGTTAACCTAATACTGTAATAAAATGTTGTGCCTTTTTGTAAGCACTGAAAATGCAACCTTGTAACTGTTAAAAAAATAGGAACGATGTGATTCAAGCAAAGACATACCGTGTTAAATTTCTTATGAAATAAGTTGTAATTCATATTAATATCAACACTTTTTATCATTAGATTCGACCCACCGACAATTCGCCATTTATAGAAAGTAGGAAATGCATATCAAGTCAGTAGTGGTCACCGTGGCGTTGTTGGTAGTGTGTTGGACTGCTACTCAAATCAAAAGTAGAAACTAAAGTTTTTCTGCACGGCCTACATCAATGACAAACCTCCAAGAATAAAAATTACCTAAGAAAAGATAAAACTGTAAGCACCTTCCTTTTATGTGCAAATATTTATAATGCACACAACATGAATGGAAAAAGCACGGCCTAGGCCCCGTGGACTGTTGTACCGTTAAAAAAGAGAAGTAGAAAGTACATAGTTCGAATGCTAATTTTCTTTTTTCCGAAAATCTTTAACATCTTATAGCATTTTCTACATATAGTGGTCCTCGCTCAAGGTTGTATTATTTCGTGTTTTTTTCCTTAAGGAGCAAAGAGTTTCTTTCGCGAGCGTTTTCTTAAAAGCTGGAATCTTTCTTACCTTTTTCGAATAAGTGAATTCAGAGATTGCAAAAGAGGTCTTCCCCCTTTACACCTATTGCGACTAAGGTGAAGCACATAACTTCCAACCCTTCTAGATTTAAATTTGATCGTATTAAGTATAGAAGTTAGTAGCCGGCTTCTGTGCTTAAGGGCAGTGATGGGCATGCACAAAATATTTGTTCACGCGTCTAAAGCAATGCCCAACATTTAACTAGTGAGATATGCAACCATCGTTTTTGAGCTCATCTGGACGATATTGAGTAATAACCAAATACCAATTTCTATTCTTACTTACTTACTTTTAATGACACAACAGCACATGGAGGGCCCAGGCCGAACTTTTCGCATCCACTCATGTTGTGCGTGTTATAATTGTACATTAATGGAAGGGACCTACAGTTTAATGCCGAATCCGAACGTCGAAGTGAAAAGGTTTTCATAGCAATTTTTTACTCTTGTAGGTTTGCCATTGCCTGCCAAGAGGTGGTGGTGGGTGCCGTGTAGAAAAATTATTTTTTCTACTTTTTGATTTTGCCTGTGTCGAGATTCGAACCCCGGACACTCTGCGTAGCAGTCCATCGCACTACCACCACACCACAGCGACCAATTTCTATTCATAATACGTCAAGTTTAGCTTCAATTGGAACTCTTAGCATCAGACTATCTGAAAAAACACCTGACTTTTAGCTTCGTTGACCTAAGCTTTTGTAATTTTGAAGCAATTGCCTTAGTCTAAATTAGAGCGCAATGAATGTAACCGATAATATTTGAGCTGGAATATCATAACAATAATCATTTCTAATTCACGTTGATATCTTAATATCGAAGAATGTCTAACCGGAGCATATCTCTATTATATTTTTTCTTAACACACACTTAATAAAGGCTAAACTGGAAATCAATTTCGTCGAAAAAAAAGTCATCAGTTCAGTTGCACTTGTAATCATTTGGGTCGATACCACACTTGAAGCCAAATGCAGACAGTATGTATGCAGACCACGCTTCCAAAGTAAATAAAGCCTTCAGCGAGTAATTAAATAAATTGCGCTAATTTTCTATCCAGGCAGAAACAAAAAGCGCTGAATTTTGAAACGTATTGAATCGGCGCATTGATTACAATACAAACAAATAAACAAACGATTCAGCGATTGGTAGGTAAAACTTGGTAATAGAAACTAATAACAAAAGCACAATAGATCGAATCGAATTCAAGTACAACAAATCACTACAACAGCAATTTATAATATTGTTGCTGGAAATTAAATAAATTTGACTGCAAGGTGCATGTCTCAACTTAAAAATAATTGCTGAGCAAGCTCATTTTGCATGCGCATAAAGACGCAAAATGAAAAAAAAAATAGGTTGCCCACGCAAGAAATGCACATAAATGTGAGCACATAATTGCTGCGCAACTCAATTTAATAGTAAAACAGGAAAAATCTAAGGAAGCTGCAGTTTTACAACGCAAATGAACATTGTTATTTATGTGCCTAGCTAACCTCAGGTTAACCTAGAAATATGTAAATTTCAAGCAACAAAATTGAGTTGCACACTGTCTACCTACAATGAAGTTAAATGCTGCAACTATGAATGCCGGAATTTGTAGACTTCATTTTGCAGGCATTTGCTTCTTCTTCTTCTTTTTCTACCTCATCTACGCCAATTAACATATTAATTGCTGATCGCTGTGTTGCTGCTGTTGCTCTATTGCTTTAACTTAAAAATAACTCAAGGGTATAGATCCTAGATTGAAACGATCGAAATGAAGGAAACCTTATCTACGTTGACGATCGATTACGCAGTTGCTGGTACAACTTTTTGCTTTTTTTTAGTAATTTTTTCTGCTTCAATAATCATTGAATATTATGCAGAAAAAACTGTTAAGGAATTTGTTGTAACAATTTGTTGGCTTGTCAACTTGTCATGTCTTCGGTTTTCTGTATGCTTCCTAAGCCAGTTTTGTCTTTGTGGTTGCTAGGGTTAATCAATATTATTGCCTATATTGCGTGGTTTTTGAAATTGATTTTATTTTATTTTTGTTTAAAAGATAAAAGATACCGATAGTTAACGCACATTCCGTGAAATAACTCATAGTGAACAATTACAAAATACTGGCTAGAGCAGGAATTTAATTGTCTGCATCCAAATTGTTGTCTTCAATCTATGTTGATTTGTCTCAGTTACAAAAGCATCTATAGGAATATATATATATACAGGGTGTTTTTTGTAGAAGTGTGGTTTTCAAGAAGAAATAAAACGCATATAATTTAATGTTATGGCCAAGAATTTAGCTTTATTATAAATATAAGGATTAGCCATTATGTTTTAAAAACTATTTCGGGCAAAAGGTCGCCGCGGCTAGTTTTCGAACACTTTTTGCAGCAATTGGGGCCGTTTGTCAGTAATAACGCGCCGAATATTCTCTTCCAAGGCGACAATCGTTTTGGACTTATCTGCCTAGACAAGGCGACTTGACATAACCCCACAAAAAATAGTCCAGCGGTGTTAAATCGCACGATCTTGGAGGCCACGCCACAGGCCCACGATACGAGATAATGCGCTCACCAAAAGTTTCTTTCAATAAATTGATTGTTTCGTTGGCTGTATGGCTGTATGGCATGTAGCGCCGTCTTGTTGGAACCAAAGGTCGTCCACATCAACATCCTCCAATTCACAATTCAAGCATGAAAAAGTCATTAATCATGGCTCAATAGCGTTCCCCATTGACTGTAACATTACGACCGGCTTCATCTTTGAAGGAATATGGGCCAATGATTCCCTCTGTCCATAGAGCACACCTAACAGTAACTTTTTGAGGATGTAACGGCATCTCAACAATGGGTTGTGGATTATGATCACTCCAAATGCGACCATTTTGCTTATTAACGAACCCATTCAACCAAAAGTAAGCTTCACCGCTGAACAAAATTTTCTTGTGAAAATCGGGATCGGTGGCCATCTCGTTTTGGGCCCATTCACCGAACAGTAAGTCTATTCAATATGTAATGGCAAACCAAACTAAGCATAAAAGTGACAGCTGTCAAAAAGACCAACTCCGAAAAAATTATTGCCAGATTGAAAACCACACTTCTAAAAAAAACACCCTTTACATATATCTGTGAAGTTTGTATGTACTCATTTTGAAACTCTTTACATAAAATTCGAGTCCATTGAATTTTATTCACTTTATCCAAAACCATCTATAATGGAATATGTTAGGTTATGTATGTACTACCAAAAGCCACGGTCTTTATAATTTTCTATTCTTTCGGTCCTAAAAGTTTTAAATTTTCTCCTACCCACAATCGTTTTTGTATATGAAAAATATTGAATTGAAATCTAATCAAATAAATAGGAAAACAAAAACCTCATCACCTTCTACATACATATGTATATATGTTTATACAAAAAACATAATGTTTCAATTTAATTCACATTACACTTTTCTTTTTCCTATCTCTCAGCGTCAATGACTTCAAATGTTCATCCATTGTTACAATTTCATTTATTTACACACAGTTGGTTTGGCTTGATGCAATTGTCTCGCCACTTTGATGAATTGAAATTGTCTCCGATGCTGACATTGCATTGTGGCAAACATGCATTGCCCACAAATACAGCGCAGTGCAGAGTTCCCAAAGAAAAGAAACATGGTACGCCAACGTAGTCCAAGTGTCAAATGACAACTGAGAATGTGACTTGAGTGGCTCGACTCTGAGGCTTGGCTACTGTGAAGACAAATTAAAAGCAAAAAACTGGAAGAAAGCACAGATGTCGTATTAAAATGATTACGGCTCGACCTTGATATGTGCTGGTAAAAGTCACGCTGTTTTTATATGACGACAATAATGATTAGTATATAAATTTTCTCTACGGAATCTGTTAGTGCTTCATGACGGGTTGAAAAATCATTATCACGTTAGATATTGATTATTGACGCAAATTTCTGGACGTCATTGTGTGGTATAAAAGTAACCAATTGACTTTTCTTTGAAATACAATTTGGTGTCTGGTTTTATTTAAACGGTAATCTTTTCTGCGTATCTTGTTCTCTTAATTTGCACTTCATATATTTATACATTTCCAAAGAAGTTTAACTTGCAGCTGCCGTTCTTCCATATAGTTGAAGTTGAAATACCCACAAAATACATATACAAAAAAACAGCGACAATTTCCTGTTAAATTTTTTATTCTTTACTAGCTTATTTCAAGATCATTAATCAATGCTAGAATAAGCAGCATATTTTTAAATCATTCAACTTCCATGCTTTGGGTGTTGTGCCCCGATATCATCTCCAGCGATCACATTTATCATCCAGCTAAAACAGCTTCAAGCAGCAGCGGCAGCAGCGGCAGCAGCTTTCTTGTTTGCACTTTTTTCCACTTAAGATCATTTGGCAACAACAGCAACTATTTATCTTCAACTTTTTGGCGGCATTTGCTTAATTTTATTTTGTTTTTAGATCTGTTACAGTGTTGAATTTCCTGGTAGTGCCAAATCGAGTAGTTGATCCAGTTTTATTTTTAGGCCAAACTATTTTTATTTACTCAGTTTTCGATTTTTTAGACTTTTTTCTATTTGTTTACTTGCAATTTCATATATGGCGCCGCTTAGCATAAAGCGCATACATTGTACATAAAACTTTAATGGTAAACCTTGGCATTGGGTTTTGCAATTACTACGAATTTATCTCAACAATTTTATGTATTGTATGAACTATAAAAAGAACTATTAGCAATTGAATTGTTTCATTTGCTGTCAGTAAAATCGAAGATAAATTACACTAATTTTATGGATACTTTGTTTTAAAGGGTTGATGCATTAGCCTATTTTTTTTAGTAAATAATTGATATTAGTTGTATGAGCTCTTTTCTTCAAATATGCACGACTGTGAAATTTCGATTTCTTCTCAAAATTATACATATTACATGCAGTTTTGGGTGCCAAAAAGTTTTGATATTTTATCAATTTATATCATACTGTATTTCATAAAGAGGATCAAATTTGACTTTCATGTTAGAATAATACCGTGTACTCGGGGAATTATAGGAACAGTATCCAAAGTTAGTTGGAACCCGCAAGGATTTCGAAAAGGAGGTTGTCTATCTGTGATATGGAAGTCATTAGAGGAATAGTTATGCTTGCTGGTTTCGCTTTGCTGATATCGTTTGCACAAATAGAATTTAAAGGATAATTAGGATAATCTCATTAAAAAAAAAAGAAATGAAGGGGGCTTTATAAGTATTATAGGTACTCAAAATATCTCTTCGATCGCAAAAAAGGTGGTAAAAAAAAAGATTAAAGTATTTTACTGGATAATATTTCATTCCATTACGTGCTCTTGCCATTTTCTGCTATACTTAAAGCTTCCCCTTTGGTAAAGAATTTATTGTCATTCTTATAAAAAGTAACTACTATTAACTACTAACTATTTATCTGCAACAAAAGTGAGTCAATAAGAAATGAGCAACAATCGCGTCGCGAGTCGCGACTATCATAAAAACAATTGCCAAAAAACCAAACGACGTTGACATCAGTTTTGATAGATGACAACACTTTCTGGCGATTATGATTGATTACCGTGTGATGCTTTCGATGTCACGTCAGACTGCAGACTGACAACTGTAGCTGTAATCGCCAATGCCACCATCATATATTTATGTATGTATGCACATTGTTGTTGTTATCGGCATTGCGGACTGTATAGAGGGTAAACGATCTGAAGAAACCGTTGGTGCAACGGGTTAATGACTTTTGTTTTTAATGCATTCGAGTACGTACTTAAGACAGTGTATTAATAACAAATAATAAATTGATATAAATAAACGAATTTAATCGATAAAACTATTGCAGCCTTACATCCCAAGAAACGCATTCACGCACCAATCGTACTAGCTACCATAATGTGTTTCTTCAAAATTTTTTCAATCTCAATTAAATTGCAAAACATCCCATACTCCCATTTACATTCTACCGTTTACTCCCATTTACATACTTCTACCGACTTCAAACTTCAAAAACATTAATAAAATTGTCACTTATTAGTAAATAGATACGGTTTCCTTGCCAGTCGTTGATTAATTGCACGTGTCATCACAAATAACCATCAACTTTAAATTGACATTTCTGTTTGTGGTGGCTGCTAGTATGTTTATTGCAATGTTTTGGCATATTACAAATTTTAATTAGTTGTGCCATTTGTTTGAGTGTTACGCCCACAACAATAAAATTAAAGGGAATATTAAAAAAAGAGATATAAATAAACAAATATCGAATAGCGCGTATCACATCACAGCGATCTCATTTACTGAATATTTTCTGGCCACTGTACGCAAATACTCGTACATCGTGTATATGTTTTTATATTGTATTTAATTGTGTCTACATGCATACAGTTGTGGACATATGTGTTTAGCGTTTAACGAATTTAAATACAAATTGGCTGATTATAATTTTACGAAATGTGTTTATTGCAGGGCACACCCTTAAATACTTTCTAGAATATTGCTTTTCTTATACTCGTACATACACTTACACTTACAATTTTCCAACAAAATTTTCTAATCTACCATTTTCCATCATCAAGCAATGGAAGGTTTAAATCTCGCAGACTTTTTCTCAATTTTAGCAAGTCTGGACCTCCTGATTACGCCATGTACGCGCCGGCCGCGGCGGCCATATACCCGAAATCATATTCAAACACTAATGTCAAAAACTTACCTTTAAAATTAAGCCAATTTCATTGATATTAAAAACAATTTCCTGTGTTTTATTTCAATTTAAAGTACTCTCTAAAAAAAATCTTCTGATGTTGTGTGTACACATTTTTAATTAAATACTCCAAAAAATTAAATTCGTTGCGTTAGTACATATATGTACTATATGTACTACTGTATTTTCTTCTTTGTTTCTGTTTAATATCACTCTTTGATTCTAGAGGCACAAATTTTTTGAAGATACTTATGGCCTCAAATTCTGAATCACCGATCCAAAAAACCTCCTACTTATAGTTTTATGTCAATTTGAGGACATTCAAAAAACATTTAGGCATTTTGTAGACGCCATTTGAAAATCTTGCCTTAACTTCGAAATCAGCCACCCCAAAAACAAAGAAAGTAGCCCACAACGAGCACGAAGGCGGGTTGTTGGCCAAGTAAAATTCTCAATATAACCACGGCTTAGAATTTTACCTTAATCATTCTAATAGCTAACTCCAACGGGAGTTACTCTTTGAGCTTATCAAATTTTTAGATGAGCCACTATTAGATCTAAGAATAGAAAAA
Organism: Palloptera scutellata; assembly: GCA_958295655.1. Taxonomy (NCBI): domain Eukaryota; kingdom Metazoa; phylum Arthropoda; class Insecta; order Diptera; family Pallopteridae; genus Palloptera; species Palloptera scutellata. Next base: position 62,578,170 of record OY282451.1, on the reverse strand, counting down.
TATTGAATATGTACGTGGTCAATCTACCTCCGTTCCATACGACATGCCCGACTGACTACTTAATATTTCGAACATTTTGTTATATGAAAGTTTGAATCTTTCAGTTGCATGCAACCCAATGATTTATCGAATATTAAAATATTTGTGAAACATTTTTCTATAAACCATTGAGTTGAAATGAGTCACCTACAACCAATTTATTACCTATAAACTAAGTATTGTAAATATTTACAAGTTCTCTTCAGCATAAAGCTTCTTTCACATATGCCAAGTGGGTTTAAACAACTACGAAATATTTTCGCTAGAATGTTTACAGTTCTGAAGGTGTTAATCTTTTACATATCACAAAATTGTTCAACAAACCGAGGTAATTAAATATATTTATTTTTAACTTTATTTTTTATTCATAACTAACGGAAACTCCGGTCAGTTTCGGTAATGTTCTCTTTTACATTTTATAGCTACATAATAAGCTTTTTTCGCGCTGGATGTATGGTATTTTCGGAATAGTCAAATATTTTGATTGCACACAAGGTAGGCGTGTCGATCGGGAGTTTATATTTAGAAACTTATACTTACTTTGTAATCCATATAACACTCACGTTTCCTACTCTACATGAATTAAATAAAAAGGTCGAAATTAATATTGTATGTATGCCAATTTTTTGTTGTTGTTTAGTTAAAAAAATGAACAGAATCTGTTTTCAGAGAAACCAAATTTTCTATTTGTATTTTAATTAATGAAGTACACTCTTCATAAATAACATCCACATAAAATAAAAATACTTAGTTGTAAGGGTATATTTTCTAATTAAAAAGCAACAGCCTCCGAAAAATTAAAATTTCTTTTGATAGATACTTCACCGTTTTGTAGCGACCTTTTATTTGTTTTTTTTTTTAATTTTACCTTAAATTCGTAATCAGCTATCTTCAAAATCGCTGTACTCATAGTTTCCGTCTTTGGATATCTATTTTGTATTTGTGGCCACTGCGCAGCGTCAACTTTTTTCGAAAGGCGCTCAACTTGGATTTAACATTTAACATTTCATATTACTGATTCCATTTCATATTATAGAAACCACCCAAGACTCAATTCAGGGAGTAAATTCGACTGCTCTAAGGTTGTTGTAATCAAAAAATTTGAGGCATGCTACGGGTCATTCTCAGGCTTTTGACCACAGCTGTACAGTTTAAAATTACATAGGGTGTTTTGCGCGCTGCTGCTTGCTGTATCGCTCTGCGCGATTGCCTCAATTTAAAATTTATCGCACTTTCAAGATCTTTATGTGATCATGGTGCGCGACTATTTGCATGAACTATATTTTAGAATAATTGTGCATCTGTTTATGTTTGTTGTTGTTATTATTTAACCGGTTGAATCGATTTCTTGATTTAATCTTTGTGACTAAAGAGTTTAAAGTGGAAGTCAACTGTCTCACTTCACCCGACTTCATAATTCAACTTTATGTCTATCTTTTAATTTTACTACTTTCTAAAGCTTTTTTTTCAATTATTGCTCACACTTCAATTTTGGGAAAGCAAATTTTAATAGCATTTCTAATAAAATTAATATGAGGATTTAGTTCAAGAAAAGTTTTTTTTTTTTGGAAATCTTAATAAAGCAATCAATAAGTTTCTTCCCACTGTTTCAGTAAAAAGTGCCTCAAAACCCATTTAGTTCAATTCTCAACTCATTAATTTAAACAATAATAAAATCAAAGTTCACAAATCTGTCTCCAAAGCTGAACTTTCGAATTATCGCCCAATTTGTAACATCTCAACCATTCGCAAATTGTTTGAGAAACTTGTTTGCAATAAACTTATGTATCTACCGAAAAAAATTGAACCCCCGTTTTATGTCGAGGGAAGGTCTACTACTACGTTTTCCCAGATCCCTGGAAATAAAAACGTTTGGCGCTTCTACTGAAGCCGAGGAAGCAGTATCGTTATGTCCACTATGCATGCAGGATTGAAATTCAAAAATTATGGAATGCATCATAGCGCAAACAGGCTCCAGGAGTCACTTGAAAAGCCGACTCTCAGCACGTCAGTTCGGCTTCAGAAAAGGGTGATCCACCGTTAATGCAATATAAGCGATGATGAACATAGCACGCGCAATTATGATCAGTGGCACACAATGGAGACACGGCAAGTAGAAGTACTGCACTGGCGTGACTTTGGACATTAAACACGTCTTTCAATCGCTGGACTCACGTTATGAGGATTTAAAATACCGGAGTACTTATTGCAACTAATAGCAAACTATGGTACTTTGAAAACAGGATATGATAACAGGTGTATGATAACGATGACGACGTGAAGCGGTACCAGATCAAGGGAGTGGTTCCGCATGGTTCAGTGCTCAGACCAACGCTGTGGAACGTAATATATGACGGCCCCCTAAAACTGGATCTTCCCAAGGATACAACGAGGATTTGCATTGCTGACGACATCGCGATAGTGGCAGTAGCTAAACATCTGGGCTCGCAATGATGCCAATCATTGCAAGGGTGAGAAGAGCACCAGAAAAATGCGTGAAGAGGTGGTCATCACGGTTGGAGACCATCTCATCACCTCGTGTACACACATTAAATACCTAAGAGTACTTACTACTGTGGGCAAAAGTTAGTAAGACTTTTTCATAATTTCAAATTTTTTTATTCATTCTTCCAAATCTATTTCGTCCCCTTCAAAGTAATCCCCCCCGGCCCCAATACACTTGTGCCAATGTTTTTTTCCAATTCTCGAAACAGTTGTTAAAGTCAATTTCCGGAATAGCCTTCAATGCGCTTAGCGATTCATGTTTAATGTCTTCAATTGACTCAAAACGGTCCAACGGTCCACGAAGCGGTTTTTTGAGTTTAGAAAATAGCCAAAAGTCACACGGTGCTAAGTCAGGTGAATAGGGTCGTTGCGGAACGATATCAGTCGAATTTTTGGCAAAATGGTCTCGTAAAACCAATGCAGTGTGAGCCGGCACATTATCTTCTTATCTTCTTAGGCCCAAATGATGTTTTAAAATGGTTTTCACTGATCCTTCCGATATTCCAACGATGCCAGTAAGGTCTCTGACTGTTAATCGTCGATTCTCGAGCACCAATTCCTTGATTTTATTGACCAGACGTGTTGATCATCAGTTGATGTTGATGGCCGTCCTGCGTCCTGGACGTGGTTCGTCGTCAACGCGTTCTCGACCATCTTTGAACAATTTGTACCAATCAAAAACACTTGCTCGCGACATACAATCACCGAAGGCCTTTTGCAACATTCTGAACGTTTCGGCACCAGAAATTTGATTCCGCACACAAAATTTAATGGAACTTCTTTATTGAATAATTTCACTCATTGTGAAAATCGCCGAATGCACTTTTTGTACTTCAGAAAGACAAGCGTATACTAAACACTAATGATTATTTTGATGTGACATTTGGCACAGATGTCACCGACAGTCATACCAACCTTAAAAAAATAATATTTTGATGAATGGGTTTCCGCGCGAAATTTAAATTAAAAAGTCATACTACTTTTTGCCCACAGCAGTATAGACGCCAGAATGACATTCAAACAGCATCTGAAAGTCGGCAGTGAAAAGGCGGTTTCTCTCTAGAATCGATAAGCACCGATGTAAGAATAAAATAAGATTTCAGTGTTCAATTTTTAATAGCACTTACGCAAATGTTTTGTGTGGTATGGTCTGAAAATGGAGTGGCACGTGCAAAAAGGTAAATATAATTAATAATTGATTGAATATTTAACGGCCTTTGGACTTACAATAGGTATATTTTTAATAAGCTATAGGCCAAAATATGAAGTTTTTAGACAAACGTTTTTATTTATTTTTGTAAATGTTTTTATAAAAAGCTTGTTTAAATATTTCTTGGCCTATTATAGTAAAAATTATAAGTAATATACTAATTTTGTATATGAACAGAGAATATTGTTTCTATTTAAATCAAAATATTGTGTTTAATTCGCTTTGCTAATTTCTTTGATGTTCACCTTTATGTATTTCACTTGTATGGGAAGTCGGGCTATTGCCCGATGTTGACAATTACCGCAACAGTTATTCCTGCGGCTATTTCATTGTAGTATACCGAATATAGTTAAAAATTTGCTTGAGCAGTTTCTTCAGTATCACTCCTTTAAAATTTTACCTGTATGGGAGGCACCACGCCTACTTGGCCGATTTTTCCCATTTCAGAAATTAACCATTTCCGAACTGTAAAAAATATATTTGTTAAGTTTGGTTGCTATTGCTTAGGTTTTACTTGAGTTATTACGTTGCAAATAACCGTTGAACTTTGAATGAAATTTAGGTGTATTCTGTTTAATTTACCAAATGAATTTTGTGTAACGTAGTCGCTGTGGTCGTTGTGGTGTAGTGGTAGTGCGTGGGACTGTTACGCAGAGTGTCCTAGGTTCGAATCTCGTCACAGACAAAATCAAAAGTAGAAAAATAATTCTACACGGCACCACCTCTTGTCAGACAATGGCAAACCTACCAGAGTAAAAATTGCCTATGAAAAGCTTTTCACTTCGCCGTTCGGATTCGGCATTAAACTGTAGGTTCCTTCCATTCATGTACAAATATAACATGCACAACATGAGTGGATGCGAAAAGCTCGGCCTAGGCTCTCCATGGGCAGTTGTGCCATTAAAAGTAAAAAGTACGTAAAATTTTGTGTAACGTTGGTTGGCAAATTGGCAAATTTTTGTTATATAATATCAATTTTAATATTTTCTACGATCCTTTTCCTCTGAAATAGATCGAGAAACTTTGAAATAGTTTTCTGGAAGAATACATTTTTCTTTAAATGTATGATATCGAAATCAATCACCAAAATTGTAACTTTCCAGTCCATTTTCACAAGGTCAAATATAAGAAATCAGATATCAGATATCGAGATAAACTCTATGAATAATGCTGCCTAGTAGCCAGGTTTTGATACGTATAATACATTATAAGCTTTCACAAGTTTTAAGAGAGATACATATGACACAAAATGTGTAAAAAATATGCTTGCGATTGTAACGTTCCAGCCCGCGTTTAGATAATTTTTTTTCCCAAAAATTTCTTCTTTGCAGTTAACAAGCGCGCTGATTTGAACAGTTTACAATAGCAATTGATATATTACATACATACACACACACACACACACACACACACATGTATAAAAATTTTCTCAGAACTTCCTTCCTTCAAACAAAAATTTGTGTAAAAATACGAAATATCAAATAAAAGAAATATTTATTTTGATTAATAGTTATTCACAGTTTTTGACAGTTGTGCTTGTCATAACAACGAAACAGAAAACAAGAAAACATCGCGATGGGGAAATGTTCAGTTCAGCGTTTTTCAATTCATATTTTCATTTTCATTTGCCTTTGAAATGGGCGGGTATACTCCGTCGCCGTTTGCTGCCTCTATATTTCACTGCATATTGGGTGAAATGTACATATGTATGTATTTACGTAACTATGTATTTGTTGCTTTGTATTACTCGCCTCATACTTGGTATGAATGTATGGAAACAGCTGTTTTTATTATATTGCTTGCACAAATTTCATTTCCGTTGCGGATTTCATTAATTTGTTCCATTATTTTACAATTTATTTCATGCTGTTTATGAATACTTGTAAGCGCGTGTGTGTACGCCAGTATGTATGTATGTATGTGTTCGTTTGTATGTATTGTACATACATATGCATATGTAGAAATATTAATGTTGAATGACAATTTATGCGCCTTTATCGCAAAGTATGTGACATTTTTGTTCTTGTTTTGTTGTTATGCAAATTCCTCATGTTTGTTTGTTAGTTTGTATTATGAATTTGTTAAAAGTCATGCGTAAGATTAAGTGATTTTTCTAACATTTCATGTTGTTGCTGTATATGGTTGACCTATTTTGATAGTGATTTTTAGCTGATATGACAATTGGGACGGGGGGAGAAATGGAAATAAATGATATTTCAAAGTAGGTACAGACATACTATACATATGTGATGAAACCAACGATCCATAAAAGATACTTTACCCTGCAGTGAAACAAGGAACTACATAGTTGCCAAAAAAGATATAGTTTTGTGGTTGGAATATATTCGATAGTTCGGTAGCTAGTGCATAACTGATTGCAAAGATTACTCAGTTTAAACAAAAAAATAATTTATTTGAAGTTTTGTTTCTTGAAACAGTTAATATTATGGTCAATCATATTATGAAATAATGGCTCTGCTTTGTTTTTTTTTTACTAAAAACTATTAATTTTTCGTAATAACCGATTGCTTTCGTGAACTGTTGCATATTATGGTGACTATAAGATCTGAGGCTTCACCAGTTTAAAATGTAAAATGAGCGGTATGCAGTTGAGAAAGAAACAAATCCGTTTTTGTAAATGTTTCTTATTGTGGTATTTCTGAGCGATTCGGGCACAAAACGGTAAGTACATGGTACATCTATGGCCACAAGCAATAACAGCTACAGTCGACTTAAAACTTATTGCATATTTTACATTATAAATCTCAAAATGTTGATGGTTCTTAAAAAATGATTCCAATGTGGCAGGTACTGAAATCTGACAATAATTATTTATCAAAAATAGATCAGGACTTTAACTAAAATGCACACACACATTCAAATCCAACAAACTAAATACTAAAGCCAATAAGAAAAAAAAAATGGTTATTTCTATAACATCATAATTTACTTCATTTCATTGTAATCTTAAACAGTAAATCGCCGATACAATTACCACCATAACAGCAACAGCAATAGCAATAACAATAAGCTAATTAAATTTTGCTAATAGCGTTCACATAGTAGTTAGTTACAATCAGATAGTAGAAAAAGTGTTAAATTATCTTAAAAATTAATAACTATGAATTATGTTAGCCAATTTGCATACAATATACAAGTGGCAATTGAGTAATAATGCACTGCAACAGGAAAAATGTAAAACTGACTGAAAAAAATATGGCAACACTACAACTGCCTGTACTATGTAAGTATGTACTCGCGAATAGTCACAGATACTTCGATTCACAGTGGCAACTGAATGCCAGCGGGTGAAATGATCACAAATCATTTTTATTGCTGTTTCTATTGCTCTTTCAGTTGCCGATGCAGTATTAGTTGCTGGTCTGACTGTTGATGTTGTTCGCGCATCATGTGCTTGGCTGCTGCTGCACATACGAAATGTAAAAAATGGCGCCTAATTTTAAATCAACGCTTAAGCGCACATAATTAGTGCTTGCTGTATGACCTGCTGCTGCTGCTGCTGGTGCTGCTGGAACAGCGACGATGACTACAAACTTGGTCGGTCCAGTTATTTTATCATAATTATTTGGATGTGTGCATGTATAAAATGCATTGCATTCGGTGGAAGCGTTGAAAAATTGCTCTAAGTAGTTGGGAATAACTTGTAGGTTGTTGCTGCTGTTGTTTTTGTTTCCATACATATATACATATGTCGGAGTATGAGAAATTAAATTACTATCCACACAGTGAAATAAAAATTGAAACAGGTTATAATGTGCATACTTACTTCACTTCACTCTCTATGGATGTGCCGATATTAACACTCTCTCTAATGTTGATAGACGAAATTCTAATATGTAATTAATTATGAATTGTGTATTCTTCCTACCTAGTTGATCTGTGAACATGTTTGATAAGATGATCATAAGTATGTAGGATGTGACCACCGCAAGAGTGTCCTTTCAATACACAGGAATATTAAGAAAGTCTTGCCTATACGATTCGTTTATCAGTGAAAATCGTTTTTATACACTACCTCAAAGAATTTTTTCTTGGTAATTATGTACTTATAAGATTTTGACAACCTTCAGAAACAAGAATAATCCTCCGACAGCAATACCAGCCGAAGATGTGAAGTGTATATTACTGCTGTCCTACAGAGATTTCAAAGTGTTTGCTGTTTAATTTGGGGGATTTCAGTAATCATAATAAAGAAAACATAGTAATGTATGATTCATGCCCAATGACGATGAGCAGATGGAATAGTTAATAATAGTCACGTATGATTAAAATTTAATGGTCCCCACAACATAAATAACATCATCGGCTGGGAAAAACAACAAACATTTTCGATTTGTTACGCGTAGTCAACAGATTTTCAATGTTGCTTATGGGACTTTTGCATGCAATTTCGCTATTAAGTTGTTGCAGCAGATTCAGCAATAAGAACACACAGCGGCATCAGCAACATACAGTGAACAGCAAAAGAAAAATGCCGTTCTCGTGTGCAGAAAAGTGTGTGTTGTCCAACTTATTGTTTGACACAATTTTCTCAACTTTTCCATTGAAATGCGAAATGCATTTATTATAGTTATAATTATTGATGCTGATGGCTGCTATTGCCTACTGTTGCTGATGCATACTACGGTGGCACGCAATATTGCTTGTTGTTGATTGGAAAAACTGAAACATCTGTGTGTATGATGTGTCTGTCTGTTTTGCTATCTGTCAGCAGGAATTCTTTTTTTGCATGCGAGATTATTATGCAGTTCATTTTCCTTAGGTTGTATGTTGTTTGTCTTCTATTTCTTCTGGCATTGCATGCAATGGAACGTTCAATTTTTGACAGCTGTCAATTGTCAAATGTGAGAAAAGATTTTTCCGCTTTTATTTAGAAAGTAACTACTACTACGAGCCATACTTGTTCATACAATTATTTCAATGCCGTGACAATATTGCTACTTTAACAATTTCCACATGCAAAACATTTCGTTTTTCTCATTTGCTTTTATTTATTTTTTTTTATTTTACCCTTTTCCCGCCGTTAAGGCAAAATTTGCACGGACTTCATAATTTTATGTTGTTGTAATTTTATAAAATTATTTTTACTACTTTCTTTGAAAGAGCATACAATAGCAGCATAAACAACATTTTACATACATACAAGATCAACATAAAAATATAGTAACAACTTGTTACTTTTTGGTTTATTTTTGATTTTGTTGTGAAGGATTCAATAAATATAATGAACGTAATTTTTGGGGGTAACATAAAAAAGTCAGAAACAAAATAATATACATAACATGCGATGGCAACCAGCACATCAATAGTTTTTACTTAAAAACAAATGCGAACGACATATCAGCACAACGATCGACAGGTACCTGCGGCAGCAACTTTACAATTATTTCTGCTACTTTTGTTGTTGTTGTTGTGTATGCAATACTAAGGGTATTGCAATACAGATGTGGTTGTTGCTTGTTGTTGTCTGTGTTGTGTCTAACAATGCCCTCGTTTAGTTCGTGATTTGAGTATTAGTTGCAATACACCGAGCAGCGATAAGACAACTACAGACGAAAAAGGTTGTAAGCATGCCACACGAAATCGTCCCTCTTGGGCAATGCAAGAAAATTGTGGCGCATTTTCACACAAAGGTGGTCACAACGTTCGCGTAACGTCCAAACGATCGAACAATAAGCACAGGTATAACATATTTTTAAATGCATCATTTTTCTCAACACAACTATTGACTACTTACTATAAGTGGATAAGTGAATTTTGGCCTTTCCAGATCTTGGTATTTTAGGTAAATGGCTGCTAGTCTTCTTTACTACGTCATATAAAATTTCGTCAGATTAATCAACAACTTACGCAGAGTGTCCGGGGGTTCAAATCTCGGCACAGGCAAAATCAAAATGTAGAAAAATCTATTTTTCACCATCTCTATTAAAAGATTTTCACTTTACCGTTCGGATGCGGCATTAAACTATAGGTCCCTTCCATTCATGTAAAAATACATATAACACGCCCAACATTAGTGTATGCGAAGAAAGCTCGGCCTAGGCCCTCCATGTACTGTTGTGCCACTAAAAGAAGAAGAAAGAAAAGGTCGCTGTCAAATCTCGGCGCAGGCAAAATCAAAAAATAAAAATAAAAACAAATTTCCTACACGGCACCACCTCTTGGCAGCCAATGGCAAACATACAAGAGTAAAACTTGCCTATGAAAAGCTTTTCACTTTGCCGTTCGAATTCGACATAAAACTGTAGGTCCCTTCCATTCATGTACAAAAAATAACACGCACGACATGAGTGGATGCAAAAAGCGCGGCCTAGGCCCTCCATGGGCTGTTGTGCCATTAAAAGGAAGATGGAAAGAAAGAAGAGAGAAAAGAATCAACAACTTCACTGTTCATCGCAGACAAGATAATTCGGCTTCACTTGATTGCTCATTATAAGTCTGGCGACATTCAGCACAATATGTGGGTGCTAGGGCTCATCAGTAAAGCAACTCGTAACCTTACTAAAATATATCGATCGATTCCTGTTTGATAGCGAATCAACTGACCATTGTGCTAGGAATGTATCCGTTGCCGCAGTTCAAGACTCGGAGATGCGCTAGCTTCTCGTGGCAATGTTAGTGAGCTTACAAAAACAAAGTTCAATTAAAATGTCGGTAGTATGTACATATTATGTATATTAAAAACTGTTGACGCAATTCATTTACAAAATTTATGTTTCTTTTTTCTATGCCGGGTCCTTAGACCAAATGCCAAAGTGAGAGGGTAGGCGCGCGCCAAAAAGCTGAAGCCCTTTCTATGAATAGTAGGTATTAGCTGCTGAACTTCAACGCAATTACCTACACACACAAACGCGAATGTCCTACTTGACAGCTGCTTAGATATGTAGAGCGTGTCCAAAGAGAGTTTAGCAAATAGCAGCGCGTTCGCGTGTATACGAACGCGCTGAGATGTATGTAACCGTATGCGTCCTTTTCAACGCTGTTTTACAATTGCATTGGCGGCAGCATTTTTGCATGCCACCCGTCTTCTAACTAGTCTGCTAGCTGGACATCCAGCATGTTCGATCACATTCATTTCACTGTGCCAACAACACATTGACACCAGCTGTGGCCGTGACGTGATTTTTAACCGATTCTTTTCTATTTTCTAATAAGAATGACAAAAAAGTATGAACAAAATATTCACAAGTAGGTATTTAAAAACGCGCCTGCGGTCAAGTTGTGAAAAAATCGTGTTGTTTGTTGCTAGCACGCGAACTTCCGACACTTTGTGTGGAGGAGGCATAGGATTGTATGTATTGAAGTTTTCGTGATAGTGTTGTTGTTGTACCAAGTAAAATGCAGTTTTTAATAGTTGCCATAATTTTCCTCTATTTATTTATTATCTTAACTTGAATACTTATGCTTTTCCTAAAACTCTTTTATATCCTCGTACATAATTACAACCCACCGAAAAATATACAAACGAGTGAAATAAATAAAATTAAAATTCCATAACGCCGCCTGTCATAATTTGTTATCGAGCAACATTTGCATTTGATTTATTTCTTTGAATAGGTTTGGTGGAAGGTAAACTCTTTCCATTAAAACGCACCGCAGACCATGTGGGCTTCTTGTTCGCAATGCAAGTATAAAACCAAATTCAACATGTAGATTTTGCACAAAGAGGGGAAAACATTTTTGCTTAACTATTTTTGCCAAGCGCTTTAGCCCACGCAGTACCATTTTTGCTTTCCTTCTTTGAATTCCCAGCACTGAAAACTCAAAGTTAAATTCACTTTGTTTTACAAAAATGCTTTAGCTATATCAGGCACCTATATACGCCATTGGCACCTATTTACTTGTGCTATAACTAAGCTATGCCCTAAATATAGGTTTGTTTCTTTCATCGATTTTCAAAATCCGTGATTAGTTGTATAAAAACAAAACAAATCGTTAGTACAAGTTTATGTGCTTGGCTTACAGTCAAATCTAAATAAATATAGTAGAAAAGCGAATTAGATATTTGGTGCCTCCTGGTGGACACAGACCACTACATCGTTGTTGCAGTGCGTTACAAGTGTCAAACTGGCAGTTTCATCGAAGGAGCTAATTCGCCACTACATCCATAATGTACACACCAGATAAATATTAAGAAATGGAAAAACTGGAGCCGGAACAATTTAGGTTTTTGGCAACGACATCCAGTGCGTCATTTCCAAGTATAAAAAGACTTTACTGGCAAAAAAAAGCGTTGAAATAATATGAAGAAAAGCTGAAATAACTGGAGACCGATAATCAAATACTGTTATTGCTCATGATCCAACTGATTACGAATATTTCACGAATAATTGCTACTTCGAAAACACAACTCTGGTTCAGCAATACACTGAATATTTCCGAGGCCAGATAGAAGAATTACGACAAAAACCAGTACCAAATTCGAAATCAGAGCCAGCACCACAACTTCCCGTCATACATATAAGTATAATTTGGGCAATTCTAAGATCAGTACCACCAGTCAAAACAAACTTCAGCCTCGGAACTAGCATCAAAGCCGATATCAGAAGCAGCACCATAACATATCTCCAATCTCCAATCTCTAAAGGATATTGGGGCAATCATTCACCTCAGCATCGGTTACAATAAAAGGATTTTTTAGGTTTCCTTGAATTACAAGAGGGGCATTTCGGAACAAAATGTACATCGTGAAAATGCAACTCAAGTAAGATGAAGAAAAATGAATTTAAAAATAAGTACATACTTATACAACAGAAGGTTAAAACAATGAATCGATGAATGAATGCCAATACATTTATCTGTAGCGATCATGTTTAGAATTCAGCAGAAAGGCCTGAAAAAAGACATACTGTTTTTTCTTTGCTCTCATTGTCGTCATCGTCACATCGACGGCTGTTGCTGTAGTCGTATTGCTAGAAATCATTGCCGCCTTATGGCCACTTGTAATATCTAGCGCCTCCGATTTGTTGAACAAGCAAAGGGAGTAAGGAGTTGTTGGCACAGTGCAACAACGAAGGGATTAAGAAGTGATTGTTGTCATTTTGTTGCTGGTATTGCACAAATAAACACCGAAAATTGTTTCGAGCTCAAGTGTTTGCCAATTAGTGCTGTGCATGGCTGCGGCAACACACCGCTGCAACTGTAATTGCTGTTGCATTGTCAACTTTTGACCGTTGCAAATTGTTATTTTTTGCACTACTTACATATGTTCTTGTTTAGCATGATTGCAATTTGCGTGTGCAACTATTTTGCAATGTTATTGAGTCAAAGATGGTGGCGTCGGTGTTCCACAGCTGGCAACGCATAATTTTTAGTTTTATTACGTGGTTTCTATGCAACGTTCAATTTATGTATTACTAGAGTTAAGCTGTTTAACAAATCATACTAGATTCTACGTAACGAACTTTTGTTAAGGACTATTAAATGTAGGTCACAAATAAATCCCTAATAAATTATTTTGCCATTCATTTTAACTTCAACAACATAGTTTCTATCTCTACAGTTTCAATGGCACACTAATTAATCTTCTCAAGTAATCATGCTAAATGTAGACGTTTATTTGCTTTTGTCTCATGTCTACGCAACAAATTAGCAGCTCAAATCAAGCAGAACACGCAAATGCGACATAATTCTTACCAATGATCAGCGACAGTCAAACTGACAACCAAAAAGATAAGAATAAAACGCGTTCAACGCTAACAAAACGAAGAAATCGTTATTGTGTGTTTTTAGTAAAAAACAAAACAACAACACAAAATGCGAATGTGGCTAATTGAAACGACACACATTACGATAATCAGCCAAACTAAATGTTGCAGTCAAATCTGTATCACTTTAAATACAAACACCGCCGCATTTACAGGGAAAAGTCGTAAAAATTTGAAGATTAAGTAAAATATTTTTCCTTTCGCTAAGTATGTACATATGAGTTTGAGTATACCTACCCCCTGCATGCAGACAACTTAGACTCCTCCCAGGATATTATTTATCAACGTTAATCGTTACTTATCCCAAAGGGAAACTATGAGCGCTTGTCAAAGATGCACTTTGGGAGCGAAGCTGTTTTGGATGCTTACATATAAGAAGAAATCAATAATTTTAAGTGACTGAGAAATGTTTTTTTTCCCCCCATAAATGACAAGTGATAATTATTTTTTATTAACCTACATATACTTATGTACATAATTCAGATAAGATTTTTTTTGGTATGCTTTAAACAACCATTCTTATAAGCACTCTTCTTGCGCTCTTGCAGCAGTCCTGAGACACTTGATATCAGCGGTCCTTTCCTTTGACATGCAAAGTAAAAATTATATGAGCTTTTCTAAAAAGAGGGAGTGATTACTGTTGACAGAGGAGCTATTCAATGTAGGTAAAGAAACTCTCAGTGTATGGAAAGAAGCGCTTCTGGAGTGCTTCCTATCCCGTTGGATAAAAAGGTTTACAATGTGCGCTAGTGTGTACCTAAGATTTTCTATGTATTCTACTTAGCTTACTTACTAACAAACAAATGCACGTACATTATCGTTTAGTTATCTACGTACTTCCACTTACTTACTTAACTGGCACTACAACCGATGATCGGTCTTGGCCGCCTCTACAAAGCTTCGCCAGTCGCCTCTGCTATGCGGGCGCTGGCGCAAGTTGATAAGGTCAAGTGCAGTCAGGTTGCCCTGCACCTTGTCTTTCCAACGGAGATTAGGACGTCCCCTTCTGCATGTTCCTCCACCCTGGTTCAAATAAAACACCCTTCTAGCCGGAGCGCTTTCTTCCATTTGCTCAACATGACCCAGCCAACGAAGCCGCTGGATTTTTGTACGCTTGACTATGTCAGTGTCCATCTTATTCGATACACGTCGTCCACGCATACTGGACCGTAGAGCTTACGGAGTATCTTCCTCTCGAACGCTCCTAACAGCCTCTCATCATTGATGGTCAATATCCACGTCTATGTCCTACGTACTTCACTCGATGAAAAAACTTGGTTAAGTTTTGAGTAAAAAAAGTTTTTTTTTTTCAATTCAAAAACTATGCCAGTCTTTATTCCTTTGGATATAAACCGCAATTGAAAAACAACAACTTTAACTGCGGAATCTTGACTTGACATCATACCATACGCTATCAGTGACAGTTATCTGGCATCCTCGCCAGAGGGATAAAAGAATAGAACCAATAATGTATTAAGATATATTTTTACTTATTTTACCACATTTTTTTATGAGTGTCTTCCGGTATATGAACATGTAAATAAACTGTAGAAGAAAGTGTAGGCACAAATGGCTTCAAGTGCGTACACACTTACATAAATTTGAAAAAAGTGAATTTATATTCTGGTCGCTGTGGCGTAGTGGTAGTGCGTTGGACTGCTACGCAGAGTGTCCGGGTTTCGAATCTCGGCACAGGCAAAATCAAAAGGTAGAAAAAATAATTATTCTACACGGCACCACCTCTTGGCAGGCAATGGCAAACATACAAGAGTAAAAATTGCCTATGAAAAGCTTTTCACTTCGCCGTTCGGATTTGGCATTAAACTGTAGGTTCCTTCCATTCATTTACAAATATAACACGCACAACATGAGTGGATGCGAAAAGCTCGGCCTAGGCCCTCCATGGGCTGTTGTGCCATTAAAAGTAAGTAAAGTAAAGAATTTATATTTATGTGCTTGCATATGTGTGGATTGACTAATTATGCTTGTCTAAATAAGTGAAAATAACTAATTTCCAACAAAATAACAACAACGATTTTTATGGACTTTTGCGTAAAGTCTAAATTAAAACGTGCTGCGGATTTTATGCACAAATTCACAGCATATACACACACTTTCGTCTCTTAATCTCCTTTAGGGTGCTGCAGTTGAAATAATAGAAGGCTGCTGCCTCTTGGACAACTGCTTCTCTTGCGATGGCCTTAAGTGAAGTGAATGTTAAAAGATTTGAATGGCTTTTATTTTTGTCAAGCCTTGCAATTATTCGCTGTAAATATAATATTTTCAACTCTATGATATTTCAACAAGAAACCATAAAATAAATAATTACCCTATTGTTTATAGATCAGTTTTATCTGGGTTAGGTGGGCATGGGGGTATAAATATCAACGCAATACACATTTTTAAATCATAAATATTTTATGGCACGCTCGAATGCCATGCAGGCTGGCGTATGAATTATTGCTGAGTTTTCAGTTTTCGAACAGCAAATCGCATAATGATTTCTGCAATAAAATACATTCAAAAATCGTTTTAAAGGTAGCCATCAATTGAAGGGCTTGACATGGATGGCAAATGGGTGGATAAGTGTCGGTGTGGTCGCTTACAAATATTTTATGAGCGTAAAACACGATTTATACATATGTACGTTTAAAAAGTTAATTGTAAACGTTATATATTGGCCACAATTCTGACCACAATCACACATATTCATGCAAAGTGCATGCGCACTACTTATTGGGAAAAGAATAGTAGAGGAGAAAAAATGTGGCGTGAAACAGCACACGCATATAGTACAAAAAATTTTTTTTTTATTAAATGTAAAGGTTTATTTGAAAATGGAGACCTCAGTTATGGCAGACACTCTTATCGTCGTTCAAACAACAAACAATTTCGTGCTCATTGAACTCTGTTTGTGTAGGGGTTAGCTTATTTTGTGGACAATATATGGGAGATACCATTTTGAGCTTTAAGGTTTCGTAATAAGTGACGGCAAAAACTATAGTAGATATCAAATTTCGAGTCGGAAAATTTGTCAATAAATAAGGTAGACTAAAACGAAAGTTCAGAAAAGTGAAATAGTTTAAAGTTTAAAGTATAACTCTGTAAGTTCTGGTCCGATCTGGAAACTCCTTAGTGCTAAAGGTAGTTGACATCGCTGAGAATCATAACCATTTTTAACCAATTGACATTTCTTCATTATTCAACTGTTTTAACGTCACTAAAATGAGAGCAGAATCGGAAAAAATTCGTTACATTTATCGTTATCTAAAATTGAGTCTAACCGTAGAAAAAATTATACAAGGTAATGATGTTTTAATTAGCCAACATTTTTTTGTTCTTCCATTCGCAGCTGACAAGCTGACTGAAAACACATTATCAAACGTATCTGCTGCCTTAGATCAGGAAGTGTGAACAAATCTTTAGAAAAAGTTTTAAAACTAGTTCTTAATTTGATTTTCAATTACTTTATTGTAGAATTAATTCTATATAGAACAATTTGTTTTAGGGTATAAATCAATAATTTTTTGCTGGCTACACTATGTATAGCTAAATTTTGCTTTCGATGTTTTAGTATGGTATACTATATGTTAAAATAACTTTACTCTACAAATACAACAACATTATTCTTGGTTGCTCTAAAGCTAATCTAATGCGCTAAATTCCTAGTTATAGAAAGTTCTGCTTAAATTGGCGATTGAATTCGCGTTCGAGTATAATTGATGTGAATAAAACTCGTTTGAATGTTTGTTGAGTTTGAACAATTGTTCAAGTTTGTTATCTCTGTTTGTATAATATAATTTGTAAGATCAGAATAGTGAGAGCGTGAGTATAATAGAGTAAGTCTTAAGCTGTTTATTCAATTAGCGCAAAATATCATTAAAGCGCTAAAATCTTAACTTAGGTCTAACTGAAATAACTTTTTATTTGTTTTGCACCTACACATTTAATGAATATTTACATATGTACATACCTACATACATATGTATGTGAATACATAAGTACATATGAAGTAATGCAACACCTTTTCACTTGTTTTCATATCAAAGAATGATGGCACCTTATTTGCTAGACAAATTTACACAACTTTGCTGCATTTGACACTCAACAAGGCGCACACAATGTGTTAAGATTTAGAGTTGTTTTATGCATATATTCACGCGTGTGCGTGTATGTGTGAATTTTGTGAATGTGTTTGTGGTGTAACACATCCCAGTAGAAAATGCTAGGCGTAAAAATCAATGCTTGTAGTGCTTCTCCGTGATGTATGCAGTTTTTATTAAGACACAAAAAAAGGTTTGTTTTAATTATTTACTTGTTTTTAAATCAAATAGATTTTAAAAATTAATATTATGATGTTTTCTGGGCTCAGTAGCCGCAGATTATGGAACTAACCGGCTGAGTCAAGAAAAGCTTCCTGTATATGAACGATTGAACACCAATGTATGTATGTATGCAGGTATAACGCAAAGCAA
This sequence comes from Palloptera scutellata, assembly GCA_958295655.1. Taxonomy (NCBI): domain Eukaryota; kingdom Metazoa; phylum Arthropoda; class Insecta; order Diptera; family Pallopteridae; genus Palloptera; species Palloptera scutellata. The sequence continues at coordinate 62,560,213 of OY282451.1, read as the reverse complement.
AAGAGCAGAGTAAACAAAATTATTTCTGTTCGCTGCTTTGCCTTACGTCGCTAATACGTCGCTCTGTAGCTCAGATGACTAACGCTTTTGTATACAGGTATGTCAATTATATGAAACGATCAGCCGTAGGTTCAGATCTCGTCGGAATTCTTATTATTATTAATTTTTTTTATCTTAGAATAACATATTTTTTAAATAAAAAATTTCATGAAATAAATATTTTCAAATATTTTTCCACTTTTAATTGTTTACAAGTATGTAAGGAAACAATTGAGGGTAAATGTTTGAGTTTATTAGTTCAAATGTTTCGCTTATAAACACATAAGTTGCTTGACACTTGACCTGCTCAAGAAGTGCTGAAAGCGCTCTGTGGGCAGTGATGTTGATATGCGTATTGCGCATCCTTAGGCGCTGCTCTATAATGTCTTTTGATGGGAAGGCCTTGTGCAAATTTGCTACTGGGATGTTATAATAAAACGCTTCTCGTCAAACACAGTGGTTGCCAGTAGTGCGGCACTAAGTTTTTAGTTATTTTCTTAATGATCATTTCTTGTTTTGTTGCCATCCCTGTAGGCGATACTTTGGGGCTCAACATTGACACAAAGGCAACTGCTATGCATAAAAAGGAACAAGTCCAGTTTTGTTTGTTTGCGTGGGTTTTCCCGAAGGTGGTGGCCAGAAGATATATTCAAATTCCTACAACAAGTAAACTCCACATGTTTCACCTATAGACGTGTGTGTGTGTGTGTTTGTACAGAGTGCGTGTATATGCCGATATTTTAGCAAATAATAATTCAATGTCAGTTTGACAAAAGCTTATTCTACCACCCTAGGCACCTTTATACTTCATCACATGCCATGAACGCATGTACAAATAAAACTACATAAGTGTGAAGTAAATTGATGATAACCGTAGGAGAAATCATATTCATGCATAGCGCTAAGTTCGGTGATGTTCGATCACTAATTGGTCATCACAATTGATGACCTTTGAAATATTGCTTTGAAAACTATCTTTTTTAGAAATGAAATGCAAATTTAAATTGCAGATGTGTTTATCGAATAAATGGTCGCTGTGGCGTAGTGGTAGTGCGTTGGACTGCTACGCAGAGAGTCCGGGGTTCGAATCTCGGCACAGGCAAAATCAAAAAGTAGAAAAAATAATTTTTCCACACGGCACCACCTCTTGTCAGGCAATGGCAAACTTACAAGAGTAAAAATTGCCTTGATTCGGCAAAGCTTTTCACTTCGCCGTTCGGATTCGGCTTTAAACTGTAGGTCCCTTCCATTCATGTACAAATATAACACGCACAACATGAGTGGATGCGAAAAGCTCGGCCTAGGCCTTCCATGGGCTGTTGTGTCATCAAAAGTAAGTAAAGTAAGTTTATCGAATAAGCTAGTTTTCAAGTCCATGGGAAAAGTTTACGTTCATATTCTTTCTTTCTTTCTTTCTGCTTTCTTTTAATGGCACAACAACCGATGGAGGGCCTAGGCCGAGCTTTTCGCATCCACTCATATTGTGCGGTATATATTTTTGTACATTAATGGAAGGGACCCAAAGTTGTAAGCCGAACCCGAACCCGAACGGTGAATAACTTTTCTTAGGCAAATTTTACTCCTATGGACTTGTCATTGCCTGCCAAGAGGTGGTGCCGTGTAGAAAAATATTTTTTTTTTCACATGTTTTGATTTCGCCTGTGCCGAGATTCGAACGCCGTACACTCTGCGTAGCACTACCAACTACGCCACGGCTACCAAAATGATTTGCGTCAATGAGTTTTCGAATTTTCAAAATTTATTTATTTAAAATATTTTAAGAATAATTGTTGAATTCATCGTGTATATATTGTATATGTAAAAGTGACCTTCAATCTGGGAACTGAGAAGAACAATGATCGTCCATAGTGAATAATGAGTCTAGCTACCAGGAGTGCTTTCAATTCTTTAAGCCTATTCATGATGGAAAATATGTAACCTTTCAGAAGAATCTCCCTAATTCTGCTTTGAATCCATGCTCAAAGTCTCTTTTTTTTTCAATGTTTCCCAATGTACATAGGTACACCTACATGATATGGTATAAAGTAAGTACAATATGCTTTAACCTTTCCATACATATTTACAAAATCTTTGCTCTTTTCTGGTATCATTCATGCTGCTTCAAAGTATCCACTTTCAACTTAATTACCCTCCTAATATAAGCAGTCAACATTGTAATTTGTGTGAAAGGTGTGCCACAACTAACGCAGCCAATTAGCAAACACTTTTTGCGTCCACTCCACCGCAAACAGCACTCAGAGCTTTACACTACTCGTATTCATGAAGCTTTTTCACTTTTTTCTTCGGGTGTCTTTTGTAAACAAATCCAAATCAAAGTTGCATGCAATCTCAACACGTTTTATATACATATGTACATAGATGGAGAAGTAGATTAGATGGCACAAGACGAAGATATAAGAAGTCATCAAATCACACCTTAAATCAACAAATGTGTCTGCACAGCGCACACACAGACGTACATAGCATATACGCACATGGCAGACATTGAAAAATGATTCAACAAAATAACAACAATATCGAAAACCTCGCAGTATTTGTGTCTCTAGAAATATGTGTGTGAATGTGTGTATTTGTGAAAAATAAAAAAAAAAAATTTTAACAATGAACACTGTATGCCATGAATGTAGAATATTACACACAGCGTAGAATCTACATATTGTACATATCTATTTAGTTATTTGGTAAAAAAGTAACAAAAACAAAAATAAATTTGGAGTATTAAGTATTAAATGATTTGTTAAAATCCAAACAAATCCAAAACTTCAAACGTCATCTGTCAGACAGACATCAAGTTGACGTATGCATAGAGATACACATGTACATATAGTATGTATGTAAGTAGTGCTCTTTATAAACAAATTACTTACTTTGGTCGAAGAAAGACTGGTAGTATAAATATGTATAGGTATAGTATAAATGTGTAGCCGTTGTGCTTGATTGGAGAACACAAAGACGGAAAGAAGAAGAAGGCAATCAAGTTAGTCATTCATTTCAGACAATAACACAGACCGACACACAGGCCAACAGACATACAAACATCTAGTGAATTAATAATAATGCACTTTTCTATACTTCTGCCAATTCGCAATTGTGTGATGTTGTTGACATATAAAGTAAGGGTTTGCATATGTGAATTTTGTACAAGTGAATATAAGCTTTTAATTATCAACAAAAGAGGTGGACACATCTTTCATGGAGTTACTATTCATGGACCTGAATAATTTGAAATAATAAAATATTAGGTGCTTATTTTTCTGCTTATACATAGTTGTATGTAGTTTATAATTTCGAATAATACATACATACTTATGTAGTTTGAGATTTGCTCAGTGCTGATGATATGTTGCGAAACTAACATGAGTAAATAGGATTTTCCATTCAATTATGGTTATAATCAACTGCAGCTTTGTCTTAGTTGAAGCACGTAGTATATTTGAAAAGGAGTGTTATTTAGCTTACATTGGAAGCAGTACAACAACTCTTTCATTATGCAGATCTCTCATTTGGAAATATAATATTAAGTGTCGTATGTTTAACTCGCATTGAACATTTTACTGTGTATAGGGTATATTGATTTTGATGGTGTAACTGTCTAACTCAGTTTAACCCGCTCAGAATTAGGCACCGTAGGTATGAACATACAGGGTGGACCATTTATAATTTGGAATTTCATTTTGGTGTTAATAAGGAACGAACAATTTCTTTTCAATGGGATTTTTATTTTTCGAAAGTACAATTCTTCCGGTTAATTGTACAACATTATTTATTTTTTTTTTATTTTTTTTTTTTTTCGAAAACCGGCACAACAAAGTTTAAAACCTTATTAGCAGTACCGGCAGCATGTAGCGTAAACAAGATTAAATACGACTTATAATATATATTGCATGACACACAAATTAAAACTTTACTTTAAAATTAAACATTAAACATCTATTCATCTATTCGTAAAAAATTTTAATAACATGATATATTTCATTATTTCCTATTACAGCGAAGAAAGAAATAAAGCTAGTTTATTTTTGAATTGCACAGCATTATTACCAGATCTTAAACTATTAGGAAGTGCATTCCAAAGACGAACAGAGTGTACAAAAAACTGCCTTTCAGACGTTAAACAAGAAACACGTAAACAGTTAATCATATTAGTTCGATTGGATATAGAAAAGTTTAAAAAAAAAAAAGTTCTCGAAAACAAATAACTGGGTTCTGCATTACATATAATTTTATGCAACAATAAAAGCGTTCGATAGTTCAGTAAGTTATCAAAGGTTAAGCCATGGATTCTTTTAGCATACTGGGAAACATGATCTCTTCGTTTTAGTCCAAACACATAACGAACAATGTTATTGAAAAGAATATTTAATTTATTTTTACTTAGACTATCACAATTTGCAAATATTTCGCATTCATCATATTTGCATTGTTTGTATGAGATATGCTTTAGCAAGTAGCATTCGTATATGAAGAGGAGTAAAGTACTGCGTCGTCCAAAGAACGCGAAGCATGCTGTAGACTTTCCCAACCGTGTTACTTATGTGGTTATTCCAAGTTAGAGTTCTGTTGAAGGTTACCCCTAGATTTTTTGCAGAGTCTACGTATTCAATATTGCTTCCGTTTAATGAAAGGTTAGGGGCAGTGGAAATGTCAATGATTTTCTTCGCAATTACCAAGCATTTTGACTTTGCTGGATTAAGGCTTAAGCCGTTTTTTATTGCCCAATTACCAATGTTTTCAAGAACACTATTCAGATTGTTGATGCAGTCATAGAGGTTCTCACGCTTACAGTTGACGTACAACTGGACGTCATCTGCGTACATATGGATCTTACAGTTTTTCAAAACACTAGGTAGGTCATTTATGTACATAGAAAAAAAAGGGGACCCAAGACAGAACCTTGAGGAATACCTCTTATAATGGGTAGAAAGACTGATGAACAGTTATTGGCGAAGACAGCTTGTGACCTATCGGAAAGATATGACGCAATAAGATTCGTCGCAGATGGCGAGAAGTTAAATAATTTAATTAGTTTTGTCTCCAAAATATTATGGTCGACTGTATTTTATTTAAATGACTTCCTCGGCTTGCTTTACAGTATCCCATACAATCAATACAATTTTTCAGTACATCATCGACTGTATGGAGGTGTACTTAACCGATGGCTGCATAGTGTAACACGTATGTATCTTTAATGGCTCCCCATCTGAGTCAAATCGCAACTACACTGTGGCTAATGCACATCAGCAAAATGGCTAATAACGTGATTTTCAAAAATTGCGTGGAAGGCGCTTCTCATCTACCGAATTTTGAACGTAATTTTCTTACACTTTCCGTATAATATTCACGATTTTGCAATTAAAACTTTTATATTTCCCAACGTTGTTCAAGCGCATATCGCCTCATTTCGTTAACCGCCAATATAAAACCAATTTTCCGTCAAAATAAATGTTATGTAATAAAACTTTTCCCGCATTAAAACGATTTTTCTGTAACATGAAATTCCCATCTCAAATTTAATCGGTCGAAGAAATAATTTTAAAGAATTTCTGGAGTATTTTAGTGTGCTTAGCATATCACAAATTAGGTGGCTTTCTCTAGAGTCTATACCAAACAGCCTGTGTTTATTCCTTTCCCACATTTTAAATGCACTTAGCAATTTAAACAAACATTTCTAATCCATATTTATATTCCCATGTTGAAACAAGTTTGTATTTATTCTGAAGTCATTTTTTGAAGAATCAGTTTGTAAAAGTATAAATAGCTTATCTACGGTAAATCTTGATGAGAACTATGTACTTCTAATTTGTAACATTGGTAGAATTTTTGTAGATTTTGCAGGTTCGTTTGGCAGAAAATATTTTTAGGTTGTAGCAATACTGATTGTAGTGTATTGTTTGAGAGGATTTGGTTAATTGTACCGCGGCCTGTAAGATCTGTTGTAAGTCTCTCTTCTGTATCTATTTTAATCTGCCTAGAGTACCTCATCCAGTCTAATTTCCCTCTGGAAATTAATTACTGCGCCTGGATCTATGAATGCTAGTTCAGTGTGCCAATTGTAAATGCCCAGACATTTTATTCTTGTTGTAAAATATGTTATGTTATCCTCCTCATTACAAAGCCTACACATTGAACTTCCCACTGAGCCCGCAATGTCTAGTCAGAATGCCATCTAATATAAGTAAACTATTTTTGTTAAGACCAATACAGAATCCATATCTATTCTTATTATAGTTACCTAGACGCGCTTGGAATTGCCTTAATGCTGGAAGATTGTTGAAGAGAGAGCTTTCCTCTTCGTTATTTTTTCTCACCTGAGTACTTCCCTAATTAAATTGTCTCACATACCAAAAAAATGTTCAGGTCCAATGAATGCTGATAAATTTTTCATCCTTATCTTTAAATTTCTCTTCCTTTTTCTCATACTCTCTCACGCTTGTCGCAACGCTCGCTCATCTTACCTCTCTCTATCTTACATGTGACACTTACCGTATAAAGTTAGCGGACATTTTTCTCAGTAAGCAATTTTTACTTTTCTATTCTGATTTGTTTCGAAACTGGAGATACCAAATCAAATCCTCGTCTACATCTTGGAAATTTGACTACTGTCTATTTACTGTCAATTGTCCTATACTTTCTTAACGTAAGATGTGAGTACCCACGATGTTTAGCTAGGTTTAGACTGAATTAGCATAGTTTTTCAAACATTTTTCCATCAATTTAGAGATGACGTTTTTGGTTTAAAATGTCTTGATGTCAACGCGCCCGCGGAGATGGTAGTTTCTTAGTTACTTGTAGGCGTTCAGAATTTTAAGACGTCCAAATTATCTAGTAGACTAATGAATCAGTAGTAGAAGACGTAGGCTCCCAGATATATTTCACCATTCATATCTGACTCACTATATATTTGATATATTTAAAAACAAGTGGAATAGCGATCTAACAATATTGAGTACTTACTTTGTAAAATCAAATCAAATATTTACAAGTAATTACTGCGTATATATAGCATGACTTACATACATCGTATGTATGTATGTACATATAAAACGATTTATCCATCGGTTAATGCTGGAGGAATGTAATAAATCGCCTTCAAGTAACTATACACTTGATTGGCTCTAGCAGCAACAGCATCAGCGACTGCTTGATCTATCAATCAATTGACTGGGTATAATTTTTTCATCCACTACTTACTTTACATTCACTACATTCAAAAATACACGATCTATCTCATATCACTTTTCAAAAAGCGATAATCATGTGATTTGGCACAATGTGCCAGAAGGCAAGCCTCGCTCGATCAGAGATTTGTGTGTGGCATTGCTTTAAGCTGAACTTTGAACACGTTCGTACACAGGATAATGCCTCACAAGTTAAGCTTTTCACAAGCGTGTGCAACATTATTACCGTCTCTAAAGACTTAATCAATCCGTCTAGTTACTAAGAGATGTTGTCATTGTCGTTCTTGTTGTTGTTGCTGAGAGATAGGCTTACTGTAAAATTAGATATTTATATGCACAGAGATCGACGTTTAATGCATTTACTTTGGTTTTCACATTCCCATCGATGTTAATTGTAGAATCTACATATACAAATTTTGATTAACATGTAAGCAAATACTTAGTTGGTATCTACATAACTACTATTGATTATAGCGAATGCTAATTTAATATCTTCAGGTTGAATTGCGAAACCTTGCAGCAAATTTTATTAAAACGCTATCAACGCGCTAAGTCTCTTATACTTAGTATGAAGCACATATTTATGTAATTCACCTGTGGGAATATTGGTGTCTTCACGCTAGCACTAAAGTTTATGTTTTCATGACGAAAGGTTCTGGTTAGCTTGCGAATCTAACGGACTCACAATCTGAAGACATGTTAAATCAAATATTGTACTCTGATATGAATGTATGCACTCGTCCTTTCAGGAGGACCAAGGCCAAAAGTAATCATGACGTACTCATTATTACGGCTGGACCATGTATAATTTGGAATTGGACTTTTGTTTTTATTATTCGAAAATAGAATTCTTTCGGTTAATTGTGGAACATTATATCATTCCAATGACTTCCTCGGATGGTTTTGCAGTAGCCCATACGATCAACCCAATGTTCTTAAATATTTTTTCCTGAACATTTTCGAGCTTTACTTGACCGATTTCTGCACCAAATTCGTTCTTAAGAGCCTCAGCAAATTTGTTAACAGTTTTAGCTACCACCTCCAAAATTTAAAATTCTGGCAACACTGATGGCATGTGTCAAACAAACTTGCTTAGTGAGCATTGTCATTTCATCATGGAAAAACTTACACCCGAACAAAGCTTACAAATGATTGAATTTTATAATCAAAATTCGTTGCTGTTTAGCAACGAAGCTAATATCTAGTTGAATTAATTAATTAATTAGCAAAATTTATGCATTAGGTCTGATGAGCAACCAAAGGCAATACAAGAGCTGCCAATGCATACAGCAAAATAGTACTGTTTGGTGCGGCTTTTGGGCCGGCGAATCATCGGTCCGTATTTCTTTAGAGATGACAATGACCACAATGTTACTGCTAATGGCGTCCGCCATCGTTCGGTGATTTCGAGCTCTTTTTTTTTGCTCAAAATACATGAGCTGAATTTGGTCGACATGTTGTTTCAAAAAGACGGCGCTAGATGCAGCATAGCTCTTGAAACTATGGACCTATTGTGAGATAAGTTCGGTGAAAAATTTATCTCATCTTTCAGACCAGTGAGTTGGCTACCGAGATCGTTCGATTTGATGCCTCTAGACTATTTTTTGTGGGATGACGTAAAATAATAAGTCAGTGTCAATTGCAGCTTTGAAAAACGACATCAGACGCGTTATTAGAGGGACACTAGCCACTTTGCTCGAAAGCGTTTAAAAAATGGGTCTTCCCGCATGGATCAGTTGCAACGTAGTCGTGGCCAACATTTACATGAAATAATCTTTAAAAAGTAAATGACATTTTTGCTCAGCTGTTATTATTTCTTTTTAAAAATATACAAACTTAATAAACATTACTGAATGCTTATTTAGCAATATTTTGAATTTTTTAATAAGAAAACCATAAAACTTGTTGCGAAATTGTTAGTGCAGTATATGAGATTGAGGTAAGTTTCCAAAACAAATGAATCTTTAAAGTTACTTTACTTACATCCTTAATTAAAAAGCTGATGTTGTACACCGAAAATTTGGAATAATTTTATTCGACTTTGAGCAGCTGTAGTACCCACAGTTATTATTTGATCATAAATGTTCGTCTTTAGTTGAAGTATTACTTGGTAGGTTTTGTTCAATGAATTTCCCCGACTTTTGTCTATGGGATTGCAATGGGTTGAAAACGTCAACCTTTTCGACTTCGATCAATATGAAAATAATTCCCTAAGGGGGTGATATGTATACCTCCTTTATTACGCATTAGACATTTGCAGCATTTCAAACACAAGACACACTCTCCAATAAGTACATTTTGACTTCTTTGTTTAATTTAATTGGTTTACAGTATTATGTAGTAAAATATAGAGACAATGAATGCAAGTGCATGGATCTAGGATTGGGAGGCTATTATTACGCTGATATAAATTATATTGATTTAATTTGCTGATATTTTTCATATTATATGCATATGCCTAAGATATTGCATATTCTTTATTCAGAGTTTGATCATGTGTGATGTCATTGTTTGGCAAAGGCTTATAAGCAGTGTCGATTTTACTACCGCTTTTTGGTCATGCGTTAAGAACACATTAAACACCTTGGGCGTAAACGCATATGAACACATTATCAAACACTAAAATCTTAATTGGATAAAGGATTAACAGGAATTTTCCTGTTCCCCTACAAAAGATACATTTTACAAAATACATTGACCAAAAATACACAGAAAATAATTGAGTAAATACTATAGGAATTCAATCACTGACGTAAATGCACCGTAAGAGACGTATATGATATACGTATACGTATATATAAAATATACATCATACGTCAAAAAAATGTACATCATATACGGCGTATTTACGTCTTTCATTGAATACCCTTACTAAATCGTTTGGCTTTTTTTTTAAAGGTCAACAGTCCATGGAGGGCCTTGGCCGATATTCTCGCATTCATGTTGTGCGTGATATATTTAGTGTTAGTCCGATACAAGTGACTACGAGTTAATACTCAATACTTTTTTCGAGTACTGAGTATATTTTGTACTCGATGCTTTTATGCAAGTATCAGCTAGGTATCGAGTACATTGTTCCAGTATTTACTCGCTGCTTGTTTTGCATTTTTTTTTTAGGCATGAGCATACACTGATAGAGCCGACACGTCACGACGTGTTAAAATAAAGAAATATTACGTATTTAAATCTTTCAGTGTCATGGGATGTGCTCTATGACAGTAACGACAACTTGCATAGCGAATATGCAACAGCTAAGGCATATCCACAAAATATGAACAGTATTACTAATTTTCATCAATAACAACTTTATCAGTTGAATAACAGAAAACCTATAAGAACATATAAGAAGATTAAGAAGTTAATCAAATTGATGCCAGCTACCACACTCGAATCCTTTATTGTCTTTGGCTTTGTATTTTACAGTAAACTAATTATATCAATTTATGTAGAATATAGCCTGCTTGCGTTATTGAACAGCTACAGCTAGTATATAAGGAGCATAGTTTTGCATAATTTCTCAGACATAAAATTAACTTGTGCCAGAACGGTAGTGCAAACATCCGCATCATTTGTCAAAAAAAATTTGTTTATTTGTGAAAATAAGAGTCTTTCTTTTGCTCTAATCTCAATTGTGAAAAAGAAACAAAATTTCTTATTCAACTTTGGGTAAGCTTTTATTTAATTGTATAAAACAAAATATAATAAAAATAAAAATACATAGAAATGGTAGATATGTACATATTAACATTTAAAAATGACTAAGGCAACGAATTTCGTACACTATCTGAAAAAACCCACCTAAAATATGCAATTAAATAGCGAAACAATTTTCGTTAATTAATTCATTAACAGTAAAAACAATAAATATTGGATGTGATTTAACAAACAAAGGACAAAAACATGAACACTGAAGACTGTAGACTGCTGCCTTCCAAAACGTGCTAATACCAAGTTTGTATACAATATACCATTGTAAACTTATGCCATTAATTATATTCCATCGGTGCTTGGAAATTTTATTATTTTGCTCTTGAGAAGTGAAACCACATTTATAGCTTTTATGAAGACCCTGTAGGCTTTTCGGCGCCAAAGTTGAAACGGCCGCAATTTCTTTAATTTCTTTAACGAGAGACTACGGCGTCCAGTTTCGTGTAATTTTTATAACTGAGTAATAATATTAAGCATACTTAATATTGCCCGACACTGGCAAACAACTTTTTTGGCATATTCCTTCATTATCTGTTTTGGCATCATAAATGTAAACTCTAACACGCATTCTGTGTTATATATATATAAATATATTTTGCAATTATAAAAAACAAATTCTTATCCTCAAAGGGGGATTTAACACGTGTATTCAATCTTTACACTTCCTTTTATCTCACTCGGACACATACCACTATGGTCTGATATGTAGATCATGTACTCATACATGCATATCACGTTGTATCAACAATAGCCGTATTCACGATCTGACGTTTTTGGCCTTGTATCGTGTATTCTTGGTTTTTGTGCTAAATTTTGTAACTTTACAGAAACAAATACATCCAACTGAAAGTACAACCAATTTACCAAATTTACAATCGCAACATTTATTTTCTTGATAGTGATCTCACCTTATAGATTCTACTATCAATAAATTCTTCCACTCATAATACATAACTTTGTGAGGGGATCGTGAAATAGAGACAAATTATAGTAAATATTTTGTTATAAAAAACATAGCGGCATTTCAGTTACAAAACACAAAAAATATTTACAAAAACAAATGCAAAGGGAACAAAAGATAATGCAATTTTGACTATAAAAATTCATTTTAGGGGTAAAGTACCGGAAATAGGGAGATGTTGCGTTGTCTCGTGCAAAACCCAAGAATTTACGTTCCACGTACTTGGCCTTTTTCGAATTAGCTCTCTAGCCGCATAACGCCCATATAATATGGGCGTTATTTTCCGCCTGATATTCTGCAAGAATTCCAAGTGTACAACACCGCAATAATCAAAGAAAACAGTCAACATTACCTTGACTTTTGATCGACTTTGATGCGGTTTTTTCGGTTTTGGCTCATTTGGAAGGCACCCGTGCTTTTGATGAAGTCGATTCACTGTAAGTCTTCTGTAATATTTTCAGCTATTCTGCACACGAAATTCCATTTGCAATACAAATTTAGAGAAATTCTTCGACATTTTTATTTATTGTAGAAATTTAAAAATTTCACTTGAGATAAACTGATAAAATCGAGCAGTGTAAACAAACTAAATGAATTCACGTCAGGATAGAGGACAGTGGTGCCAACTTAGCGGCAGAAATAATTTGACATTCTCTTTAAGCGAGATTTTCAAATAATTAGTGGCCGGTACTTTTTTTTACAGAATGTATGTATATCACCACTGACTGTGTTATGGAGATCGATAAGAACTGTACAGTTATTTTTCACTGCAAAATACAAAATGTATAATTAGTTTACATTTTAATTGTTTTTAATATAAGAACATGAACAAAACCAAAATTACTTCGCAGCAGAGATAATACTCATAATTGTAGATGTTATGTATAACTATGTAGCATATTGTTTGACATTCCTGTTTTCAATAACAATACTACTATAAACTCTCAATAATGAGAGTAAAAGGAGAAATGTGTCAAAATGTCAACTGGTGATAGATGTGAGTCGCAAATGCAATTGAAAATGGTTTTTTTTTCGCGCAAGGACAGTTTCAGTCATATTATAAATATGCTGGAGAGTCCCCTTCAGCTGAAAACTACTATTGAGCAGATTCATTGTGATTGGCAACACATGCATGAAAAAGGGAAGTTAACAACTTGATCGTTGTATTCAAACAAAACAAAAAGCAAGTAATTTTAGAGCAAATATATAATACTTATGTGTAATATTTATTTATGTTTGGTCAAAAAATGTTGGAATGGAATAAACTAATACTCTATATCTCGAAGCGGTAACGGAGATATTGTGAAATGGATAAAAAATTTGGAAAGATTGTATCGCATTACCTCATGCTTAACTTAAAATGCTCAAAAAATGGCGTTAGAACAAATATAATGCTCAAGCGACGATTTCCTTCACACCCTTTCGATTTTCTTTATGTTAATGTTGTCGTAATAGTCACACAGGGTCCACATACTTTTTAAAAGTATTATTACAAAACATTTTAGTAAAGATGCAAACAAAAATTTTCCGCAAACAAATTTTTATTTTCTTTGACCAGGGACAAAAGAGGATATTTTTGGAGAAAAAAGTCTGTAATGTTTGATTCAGTAGAGATAATCTCAAAACATCTGATCCCAAAGCATATATCAATTAAAAAAAATATATACTTACTTACTTACTTATGATGGCACAACAGCCCATGGAGGGCCTAGGCCGAGCTTTTCGCATCCACTCATGTTGTGCGTGTTATATTTATACATGAATGGAAGGGACCTACAGTTTAAAGCCGAATCCGAACGGCGAAGTGAAAAGCTTTTCATAGCAATTTTTACTCTTGTAGGTTTGCCATTGCCTGACAAGAGGTGGTGCCGTGTAGAAAAATTATTTTTTTTACTTTTTTTTTTTTTTTTTTTTTTTTGATTTTGCCTGTGCCGAGATTCGAACCCCGGACACTCTGCGTAGCAGTCCAACGCACTACCACTACGCTACAGCGACCAAAAATATATAATTTTTAATAAATCAATAGATACATATATATTAGAGACCTAAAAAATTAAAAGATTAGATATTTTCACAAATTTATGCATAACACAAGTTGAAAGTTTAAACTAAAAAATGTGTTGCCCGTGTTTAAAAGGACGTAAAAGTATACTGAGAGGACTGTAAATATCGAAATGGCATGCGATGGCACCTAGATTGTGCACATGTGGAAGGAATATATTCCAGCCAATATTATTGGGTCATATAAAAAGTATCCGCTGTTCTTGGTGTTGCTACACACATATCTGGCAACACTAGTCAGATTATGTCAAACGAACACATGTTTGAAAGGTGGCATTTCAGGCTACATATTGTGTGTAAAACGCTATATTGATTTGAAAATGAGTGAAATAGCTGAAGAATTCGCTTTGTTATGCTTTACTAGTATAGAAAAGTTAAAACATACCGAAAAATTTGTGCGGTTTACGGTGAGGATGCTGTGAATGAACGCTGGACTTAGGAGTGTTTTGTTCGAGAGATAGCGGTGGGTACCAACCACGGATACTTTTTATACGACCCAATACATATAATACCAGTTAGAACGCGGGAATCATAAGATACAAGTTATGCAAGTTAGACTATATTATATTTTGAGTTGCTTTGATATGATATATTGTACATCTCATTAATCATACACTTAAAAATACATTTAAAACGAGATAAATAGAATTTTTCAAAATTACTGACAAATCGAGATTGCTTTTTGAATTCCTTAACCACCCAAATTAATATTCAATATGCAAGGTAGAAAAATTTAAGATTTGAGTTATCATCGAAAATCGTACCGAATAACCGATTATAATAGGGTTAGGAGGAAAAATCGTTACTTTAAAAATAATTATTGCCGTAAAATTATCCGCATATGGTAGCCAGGCACTATTTCCAACTATAGCCCTCCTCCGCTCCTCAAATCAAACACCCATTGAATCCCAAATCATAAGAAAAGGATGGCAATATTCGAAAATATGTAAAAGAGACATGGCGCTCTGTTCTCTGGTGGATCCCTCAAGGCACACGAGGTAGGGGATGCTCAAGGTATACTTTACGCCGCATCGTTGACGACACCAAACGACACAACACATCTTGGTACTGAGCGACTGCCAGACACAGCAACAGATACAGATCTATTGTCCAGAACTATGCTCTTAAAGGAGTTACAGAATTCAAAGAAGAAGAAGGTGCGAAAACTAATTTACTATCGATTTGTTGCGTTATGTTTAGAGCGAATATTCTATAGTTAGCAGTCCACCAAATACAAAAATCCTTTTGGTCGCTGTAGCGTAGCGGTAGTGCGTTGGACTGTTACGCAGAGTGTCATCAGGGGTTCGAATATTGGCACAGGCAAAATAAAAAATTAAATAAAAACAGAACAAAAAGTAACAACAATAAAATTTATACACGGCACCACCTCTTGGCAGGCAATGGCAAATCTACAACAGTAAAAATTGCCCATGAAAAGATTTTCACTTCGCCGTTCGGATTCACCATAAAACTGTAGGTTTTTATTTTTTTTTTATGGCTATCTACCTCTTTATCGGTGTCCTGTGTGATTGCATTCCCTCTCTCATTCTCCCTCCTTCTTCCTCTCACCTATCAATCTTCCTTGCGTTGAATGTATCAATAATAATAAAAAAAAATAAAAATAACGGAAAACAAAGCTGGAAAAAATATTTATCACGTTTTGTAATGATCTCAAAAACCCTAAATTTGACCATATATAACCTCAAATCTTCATTTAACATAACTCAATTCTTCTTACGCTCTAACCTTTTCATCATAATTATCCTGTCGATTGATTGTCGCTAGCAACAACACCAACAAATACCTGCAGCAGCAGAAACACTAAGTACACAGCGTAAGTACATAAGTACACAGCGTAAACAAAAAAAAAGCAGAATAAGAAAAATAACCCCATAAAAAAATATATATATGTACGAGTATGTGTGTACCATATTACATTTCCAAAAATGGCAAAACGTATCAAATCAATGCGACATCAATGCTGAGCAAAAATTGCAATTAGAGAAGGCACGCGCCAAATGGTATAAACAACAAGAAAAATTGGTTCTTCATACTTTTGTTGTTGGTATTTGGTTGTGCCTTTTTGAGAGCTACTTTTGCATTACTTGGTGTGGAATACATTTACTCAAACAACAACCGTCTCAAATAAAAATTGAGTATGTCACGGTGAGAGAATATAGAGGCAACGAGAGTAAAATAAGTAAAATAACGCATGTTTTAGACTTGGTGAAGTATGTATTGTTAATAGCATTTGGAACTTATGTTAATCAACAGAAGGTTTGGTCTGAATTTATACACGCCGATATTTTTTCTTACTCTCATTTATCTCTTTGGTATTGCCAAGGCAGAACTTTACGCGTTTCTTCTTGCCTCTTTTAGCCAGTAAGCATAATATCGTCGTAAAAATCGCAGTGTCCGACTAAAGAAACGATTCTTCATATGATAAGTCAGTCGGTCTCATATCACAACTAATACAAAGTTTGTAAATAAAATAACACATATTTAGCTGAAATTAAGTATTAAGCACCCAGTCGTTAAACGATTTACTGTGAAAATCATCGATGATTTCTGAATTATAATGTTAAAAAAATGCGAAGTTCTTTGAACGTAATTTCCCTTACATTGTAATGAGTATAGTTTACTGGCGCAAGCATAGGCAAGAGAGACAAGTATAAAATTAGCGTAGTTAGAAACAGATAGAAGTTTTGTGTGTTGCTAGTTTACACTGGCGTAAGTAGGAAAGACTATTTGAGAGAAACATGTAGAAAAGTAAGGCAGTAAGAAAGTGATAGAAGTTTTGCGACTTTTTCTTACTACCTTACTTTTAAAATGTTTTGCTCGCAAAGTCTTTCACGCTTGTGCCAGCGTAAACATCCATCCGTAAGAATGAAAGACTGTGATAGAGAGACTGGTAGTAAGAAGGAGACAGAAGTTTGGCGTCTTTTTCCTAAACATCCACTAATGGCATCCAATGTTAAAAAGGAGTATAGAATGTATTGACTCTCGCAATGTGAGTCAAGCAATATGAATTAATCAGTTGCTTAGATTTGGCGTTATTGTCTTTTTTAAATAAAATATATTTTTCTTTTATATTAAACTAGTGATGCACCGATTACCGTTATCATTAATCGTTACCGCAGGTTAATAAATGTTTTACTATAAATCGTAACCGGCGGTTATTCTGGTAATCTCATAGAGCATTTATTATAAGTATATTTATTATGTATTTTTTTTTCTACCGCATATCAATACTCAATAAAATTATGGAGCAAAAATATCGATGCTACTCAAATATTTGAATAAAAGTATCGATATCTACTCGTATCTTACTCATTCGATTAGGTGATACAAATTTCCACAATCATTGATCTGGGTGTCACAATTTAGGATTTAAAATTAGAATTTAACTTACATTTTAACTCAACTATTAACAAGACTAAGGGCATACTCGGTTTTGTACCCTATAGTGACGTTTGTAGAACAAACTAAGTATGCTAACGATAACCCTTTTCTTTGTATGTGTAATGATTTCAATTCTCTTTATGGCATTTTTGGTATTTCCGTATATAAAGTTTACTAATAATCTGTAGCTATAAAGGAAACCAAATTTGGAGTTATTCTCTCCAATTAGCGCGTTGTCAGTGTATTATGAAATGCACGAAATGCACAATGTTTATTAATCTACAATTTAAACTCAATAATCGTAAATGTAAAATGATAATCATAATCGTAAACGTAAAAGCCATCAATAATTTAATCTTTGGAAGGCTCTAATAATTACAGATTTAGAATTAGAAACTTAACAAATAAATTTATTGAAGTGACAAATACTGCATTTTTCTAATTCAAAACTTTATTTTAAAGTATTTGTAATTTCTGAAGAATCTTTTATAGTACAAAATAATGTTGTTTACATTTTTGTACATATGTAGATATGTAAATAACAACACCATCCACTAGAGCAACATAAACAAACTGGCACATTCTCCCTCTTCCACTGGAAAACAGCTGGACGCAACAAATACAATACATAAACTGGATTTTCTAGCAGTTTTTCTACACGCCATTACAAAAATCTCACGCACTTTTTGCTCTTTTGCTCTTCTCTTTCATGTGGAACGCTTATTTATGTATGTACATATATCGTCATACTGCTGATAGTGTTGCCGTTTTGGTAGAATTTGGTAGAATGGTAGGATATTTGCAAAAATCTAAGTTTTTTGCTTATCCTTCAGTTACTGAACAAGTTTCTATCTGTATCTGTAAATATAGTTCTGTCGGACACTGTTTGTGTCAATAGGAGTAAAATGTGTAGTTTTACAGGCGATGAAAATTAAATCTCCGATTTTATTTTTGAAAATCACTCATTTTCAGTTATTTTATTGAGATTAACAAAATTGTATGAAAATGAATATGAATATTTATGTGAAAATCGAATTATAAAAATTAAATACATAATGTCTACATTCTTCCTCCGATTTTAGCTAACCAATATTTCATATTTTTGATATCTTTTACCTGCAGCCTTCAGATAAAAATTCACTTTTCTCAAAGTCAAATTTTGTAATTATGTTAAACTAATAAACCGTACTGAATTTTGTGTTGGTATCCTCCAGAAAGCTTTTATAGAATTATCAATGATAAAATAACTTGGTACCAAATGAGAAAATATTTATTGGATATGAAATACATATGTAACTACCATATGTAAATAATATTATGTTTTAATTGCATGAAACAGGTTTTGTAGAATTTTTGTAGATTTTTCAGTTAAGTTTGTTAGAAAATATTTTTCGGTTGTGGCAACACTGCCTGCTACTGCATAGAGCTCTTTGTACATAAGCTGTACTCAATATTACAACGAATCCACCAGCTCAACCAACCACCAATTCATCCACACAATTGTACGTACATACATATTTTTTCCCATCTTGTGGATGCATGCATGCTTTTCTGCATTTGTCTCTCACACATTTTACAAGCGCAATCAGTTTGTTTTAGATATTGTTCGGGAACGGTTGTTGATGACGGACGAGTGTTGTGGCGAATGCCGATTGTTTGATTGATAATAAAAAGTAAGAATCGGTTTTTTACTTCAGAGAAGAAGAAAAAGTAATGAGTCTAAAAATAAAGTACTAATTTTGTAAAAGGAAAAGTTTTAACGCGCGGTATCGGTCGATCGGTGTCGGTGTCGGTGTTTCTTCTTCTTCTACTTGCGTGACAGTGTCTCCAGACAAGGGCTACGGCGCGTGTTAATTTGTGCTTGTTTGTGTGTTCTACGCATACAACAAATTCGTGCAGAAGAAAAATTCATTTGGAAAATATATTTTCATTTTCTTCTTACTTCGAGTGAAATACATAGTGGAAAAGATATTAAAAACAACCCCAAAGTTCACGCACCAACACTGTTACACACACACATATACAATAGAATACAAACAAGCAAATAGACAGACATATTTTGGATTATAGCATTTGATGTTTGTTTGGTGTTTGGTGTTTCTTGTTGTTGTTGATGCTGTTCCCCTTGTTGTTGTTGGTTTAGTGGGTCTCTCTTTCTTCTACTTCTTGTGGAAAACGACATTCAACAAGAAAAAGTGTAATTCTTCAAAGAAATTATACCAGAATAAAGAAAAATAGAATTTGTAATAGAAAAGTGTTCAACTCTTTTCTGATGTTAGTGTGTTTTTTGTGATACATCTCCTGGATTGCTAATTAAAGAAGAAAAATAATAAAAATATTATAACAACTGTAGCAAATATTTGAAAGTTTAAATTTTAAAGCAGAAAAAGAAAAGTTAGTTTCCACATGCAATAAAAATGATCGAAGTGTATACAATATTAAAAAGATCAATTATAAATTTATAAATATTGCAATATTTACTATTAAATTGTTCTCAAAAATATACATAGAATTGCTGGCAAAGCACAGCTATCAACTTATTTGGATATTTGAACGTGATATACCTGCGAGCAGATATTTATGGACTAAAAAGGTTTGATATACTCAAAAATTGTCTAATTAGAATTATCTCTTTCTCGCACACTCTCTTTCTGAATACAAGTAGATTTTTCTCTCATGCGAGAAAAAAATTGAAAAAACATGCAATAAAGTTACAATTTGTTACTGATCCAACTCCGTCCAATTGTAATCAAATTAGTCTTTCAACATGTCACTACAGAGAACTCTATTGAATACAGTCCAATCACACCACACTTGGATGCAATGGAGTCTCTTGAAGCACATGTGCGTTTGTTGCTGTCTAATAACTCATATTTTCATTATTAACCGAGTTATTATGAAGCAAAAAACGAGCTTCATCGCAGAAGATGAATTTTCGGATAAATTCATGATTTTCTTCAAACTTTTGCAGAACTCAATCGGATTTAAATAATCACGAGACTTCACTTCTTGTGCTAATTTGATATTGTTACCAATATTGTGTAGACCAAGATCTTTACCAATACCTGTGAAAGGCGTGGAATGGACTGATTAGGCTCATTTTGAACTGAAGCACTTACGGCTGATGAACTGATGATGAATAAAAATATAAATAATAATTAAAACATTATTCTATATCGAGTTTTTTTTATTATACTCGTAATTCCAAAAGATCGTTAAATTTTCTTGGAAAATAATACAATGGTGACATATTTGACCTTGGACTAACGTTCAAACGCCAATTTAAATGTTATTTATTTTTTATTTCTTTCTTTCATCTTATTTTTCACTATCCCAGAGAAGTAAAAACAAAAATACATACTCACTTTCTACGTGCATATTTCACTTCAAACTCTCACTACTCGTGTATGGGTTAATCTATTTTATTAAAATACTTTGCAGCATCCAGTACACGTATTCCTCAGAAGTTGCAGTTGATATAAATTTGTAATATGTTATAAAATAAAAGCAATATAACTACTACAAAAAAAAACTGAAAATATTACAACTGCTTACTGTAAAACACAAAATACAAAACGAATGCATGCAACGCAAAGATGCGCGCAACATTTGCATTTGAATGATGCAACAGCAAATAGAAAATAAAAATTAAAAATATTTATGCAATAAACAAATGGAATGCAAAACGATTCTTTGTTAAATAATCAAGAGACAACTGCTATTGCAGTGAATGCATTTTTAAAACGTTAGCATGTATGTTAGCATGATGAAGTAAAACTACTAA